>RPFO01000080.1:912919-1312919 GCA_009746045.1 Mesostigma viride | reverse complement strand
GCCTCTTTTGCGCGCTTGACCAGGGGGGTGTGCAAAAACAAGAAAATTTACACGACGCTGGATTCGAATAGATCTCGCGAAAACAAGCATGTTTGCCACTGGTCGCAACCCCAGGGGGTCTCTAGGTTAGAAGTTACAGAGCCTCAATAACCGTTAACTTAAAGGGTAGGTAGGTAGGGTGCCGGGCCGATATGGGTTTTTTACAACAAAACACTTGGATTTCTGCTAGCTCCCTGTATGGTCGGAATTTTGAAATGGTTTGACGGACAAACTGGTAGCACTTGGCGAGCTGAACCCAAATCTGCAGTCAAAATTTTTGCAGGTACCATAGAGGGGGGGGGGTGCCCTCTGGCAAGATGGTGCTGCCCCTAGGCACGGAAGTATGCTGCCGTCTGCCACCAGTACAAGGCTTCGGCTGTCCAGCGCCATGCCGTGCCAGTATCGCGTCGCGCCGGCCAATGACCCATTTTAGAAAACCGAAATTTTCCCATACACCAATATGCTCAAACGGTACAGTAGAGCTCGCGGAGCTGATCATTTTGCTCCCTAGCTCGACCCCTATAACCCTTGGGACCTCAGGGTTTTGCTAGGTATAGCGCCTACGTGCTAGGTAGGTAGGGTCCAAGGGCCAACTTTTGGAAAATTTCAGCGTATGTGTCTGATATTTTTGTTTCGGACACCCCCCCTGCGCTTGACCATCATTTTTTGTACTCTGGGGCATCTCATCATACTTTTTGTTGCCAGCGTTTTCTTTGGCTCTTGGCACGTCTTATGAAACAGCGAGCACCTGAAGTGATTCTCGAGAATAGTTTTATGTGTATGCATGTGTGGCCCTATGTGTCATGCCTCATCGCCCTTGGCTACCAGTACATTGTGAGCGAGCACCCCGAGCGGTTCTTACTTGGGCATTCTTAAATCTCACTCTATCATTCATCTTTTCTCTCCTTATCTTTGATGGGAGCAGGACATTGTGAGCGAGCACCCCGAGCGGTTCTTCATCGCCGAGATCTTCCGCGAGCACATCTACAACATGTTCTACGAGGAAATACCCTACTGCTCGCAGGTGAGAGAAATTTCGCCTACAATTCGAGCAACACTTGCACATAGGGCCATCCCCACATGTTCTACGAGGAGACAACCTTCTGCTCGCAGGTGGGAAGAAATTTCTCTGGAATATCCGAGGCGGTGGTCTCTATGATTACCTCTCTCTCGGGGGGGGGGGGGGGGGGGGGGGGGGGAATAGGGTTTCTGCCACCTTTTCCTGAGGCTATCGTGCAGAGTAAGAAGGGATGTTACTAGGATGTCATTATATGATGTTACTAGGATGTTACTAGGATGTTACTAGGATGTTACTAGGATGTCATTGTCGATCAACCGTGGGTGTCTGATTTGACAAATATACTAATTGCGCCAAAAAAAAAAAACTACCTTTCAATGGAGCAGGGGGGCGCCATTGCATTTCCTTGCTCAAATGCTTCTTAGTGCTACCTCGGCAAGGATCCCTAGTTCTAGAGTCTCTGCACTCTGCCTTGTGGGCTGCAGCGCATGCATCCGTCTCACTCCCCTCCCTTTATCGTGCTGCAAATCCTCGTTTTTTGGTGCATTCTATGCTCCTTCCCGCAGGTCAATGTGGTGGACTACAAGGCACGCTCGCCCAAGCATTTTGTGCAGGTCGTCATCTACGTGGAGAAGGAAAGCCAGAAGAAGATCATCATCGGCAAGGTAGGTTTGGAATGGCTTGCCATGCTCTTATGCTACTACACCTTTAGTTTTGCGAGGCAACCCTGTAGACCCTATATGGTGCGTGAGGACAGCCAGAAGAAGAACATCATTGGCAAGGTAGACTTAGTGCAAGATGGGTTACCATGTACTCACCATATATCTGCAGAATCACAAGGCGGCCCTGTAGTCCTAGACCTGCAGGAGAGCCAGAAGAAGACCATCATCGATTGTGCTTGTTATCGCATTGCACGGCAACCAAGCCCAAACTTTTAGTAGTAATCTATAGAAGCCAGATGGTGCGCGAGGCCAGCCAGAAGAAGACCATCATCGACAAGGTAGGACCCCGATTGTGCTCATGATAGCATTGTATGGCAGCCGACTGCATATTCCTGCTCCAGTCATTTCACCTTCATAAACCAATGCCCATCCAGATGCCACTCGTTTGCCAAGAACTTCCCTACCAGAGCTTAAGCTGAAGCTTCTGCGAAAACACTACCATGCACACCCTGATGCCCATCTTTCAAGACTGAATCGATGCACGGTTGTCTGGCCCATGAGGCTTCATCTATCTGATGCCTGGCCCATGCCTAGTGGGGCCTCTATTAATTAATTCATTAATTAATGCCTAGTAGGGCTTCGTGTGTCGGTACCGCATAAACATTCTCCTGTGGCATGGTGGAAGGAATCGACGCGGTGGTTCATGGATGTACCCTTACACTGTTCGGCTGTCTAACCTGCGTTCACGCTTCACTTTATCCTTGCCCACAAATCGCATGCGGAGCATTTTATCCTTGCCCGCAACGCACCTTTGGCTGCATCGTGGAATCGCCGTGCATCGCAGGGTGGGAGCGCCATCAAGGAGCTGTCATCGGCGGCGCGCAAGGACATTGAGGATTTCGTGCAGAGCCCGGTCTACTTGGAGGTAGGCTCCCTGGCGCTGCGTATTTCCTCGTGGAGGTTCAGTTCACTGAGGATTTCGTGCAGCTACCGCGGTATATTGGGAGGCAGGCCCTGCGTACCGCCCGCCTTGGGACAAGGAGCCCACCGCCTGGCACCCAGTCCCCAGGGTCTGTTGGGGCCAACCTTGGGAATTAATGAATTAAGAACATACCTCCGTGGGGAGTATATGTAACACGTATCCCTGAGAAGGGGCGTATGGTTTTTAATACATTCTAGGCGACAACCTGCAGGTGGTGGGTGTAAACTGCCACCTACTCGGGGTGCACAACTGAGGTGGACCTGCACCACCACGTATTCCAGCATCTATGCACAGTTGCGGACATGGGGTGGAAGATGCTCATGGCTAAGCAATGGCTAGAGCATGATGGTGTCTCAGTAGAGAGTGGCTCTCTGCATTGGCAAACAAGCATGGCTGACTCATAGCGTGGCTGGCTCATAGCGGATGCAGTAAGGCTGCCCCATGGTCCAGAGCCCACAACAGATAGGCTTGGAACACATTTAGAGGTGCCGGTTTGGGAGAATATAAAGGCCTCTCCCGGAGCCCGAGGGTTTTTAGGGGCATCCCCAGGGTTAACCCACAACCCTTGGGAAGCGTTGATTATACTGGGATGTGGTTTGTATCAATTCGACTCCTCTGATGAGAATGCCATGCTTCGTGTAGCAAGGGCACCATTCATAGCTCCCCATCACAGTCTGTAGCTTTTGACGGTGTCACTTACTAGTAGTAAGCTACTAGTCTAGGCCGGGCGCTGCCTATCTGGGAGTGAACGCCCTATGGAGGATATAGTTGCATGCCTTATTTTGCTCTTATGATGGCTAAGTGGGAAAGCGAATGCTGGGGTGTGATCTGCTTACTGTATTGCATGGGTAGAACAACCATGGGGAGACACAACCAGGAGTTGCTATGCCAAGCCTGAGGATTAGTGCGGGGTGCAGACTGCTTTCTAACCTGGCAGCTGACTCTCAAGTTGATTTGTCTCGTGGCCTGTTGGATGGGTTCTTTCCCATGCATGGTGCATGTGAGCAGGTTCAAGTTGAGGTGGCAAAGAACTGGAGGGAGGATGAAGCTTTGTTGAAGAAGTTTGGCTACCGTGGCAGCCCTCGGTTTTGAAGCAGTTGCTTTTTCTGTGTCTGTATTGCTGGCAGGCAAGACCCCTAGGGTCTGGCACACTCTAGATATAGACCAGTAGGATTGCGTGCATAGATATAGACCAGTAGGAGTGCGTCACTAGATAGAATAGACCGGTAGGATTGCATGCACCCATCCATCCATCCATCGGCGTTAATGCTCCGTGACTCCCCAACAGGAACACGAGTTTGATAATTTAATTAACAAGACTCCCTACGCCCAAAATTATGCTTTTGCACCAAAATGTGCTTTTGTGCTACAGTAGTCCAGGCTACCGCCGATGCTTTCAAGTCACTGGCGGGAGACTGCTATGCTGTTCACCAATCGCCCATTGCCGTCAAACCTGGATGCCAATGCAGCCGTGTTTTTCAGTTAACTGATCAACTAATTTAGTAAGTAATATAACTAATGAATCGTGTATGGAAAACAACGTGGCTCCTATGGCCCCGTACATTTCCTCAGTTACACAGAGACCGGCTACTCATGCGTACGGCGAAAAGCTCCTCTCAAACAGGCTGATTGCTCGTTCGACGGTCCTGAATGCACAAAAGAGTACTTTCTACGCTACCCATGTGAGGTGCATTGCCGACAACACCCTGGAATTGATTCGCTAGTTGATTGTGTAGTTTATGAAACACGTGCCTTAGAAAAAGGTTCACGGACATTCTGGAAGAGTGCTGGCGTGAAGCCTAAAATGCGACACCTACTAGCCTGAAATGCGACACCAACCAATTTTACCCCGACTAGGATGTGCCGAACTCTCAAACTCTCAAATTCTCAAAATTCTCACTTCATTCACGCCGGCGGACTACCTGCGGACTGCTTGACGCGGAGTCGCCGGGCTTCAAGTTCTGTAACTTACCAAACTCGCCGCGACATGCCGCCGCGCTTTTTTGTACTTATTTTGGTACACGGCTTGCGTTGGGTTCATCGACGAGCATCGACGGTGCCATCCGACGGCGGAGAATAAGTTCGCCACAGCACAGCGCGACGCAATGGCTCTTTTCCATGTACAACGTCAGATGCAAAGCCCGCAACGCTGACCGAAATTCCGTCCAACACCATCGTACAGTACTACCAGTCAACCTCAGCCCCCGCCCTCTGAGAATTTGAGAATTGATTCCGAGTAGCCGTAACTAAAGCATGCCTCTAATTGGTACGTACCCCCCCGTTGTAACACCGTCCCCCCCCCCCCTAATAGAGTCATGCCTCTTATTTCATTTGAAGGTACCTCAGCCCCCGCCCTCTGAGAATTTGAGAATTGAGAACTCTGGAGCCAATTTTACCCCGACTAGACGGCGGGCGAACGCACATCGCTTCTTGGCAATGACAATAATAAGAATTACCCTTCGCTGCCGAAACGCGGAAATATGAAGACTAAGAAGGCTAAATTTTGGGCAAGTCCTTTGCAGTGCATTGCTGGGATGCCAAGCCGCCAATGCCCACGGCTGGCGACGTAACCGGGTTAGTGAAATTTTGATATGTCCAGGCGCAAGCGACAGCCAAGCATCTCTAACCAGCTCCAGCATTAAACCTAGCAGGTTGCATCCCATCAAACTTGCTAACCTGCCAGGAACCTGCATGTCAGAAGAATTATGCCTCGATTCACGATGTAGAGAGCAGGGCAAATATTAGGAATGTTATAGCGCCCCATTCCTAAATAGTGAAAATCAGAGGCGCACCGCTGGCTGTCGGTGGCGGATCTGCTGCACGAGAGTGTGCTTGTCAGGTTGTAAGAATGCCGTGATAGCGCTAATTACCGCATGCCTAATTATAACTGCCTATTTCATCGCGGCCTTTCTCGTTGTCTCGTGCCGATTATGAAACGCGGGTGGCGAAAAGCGCGCGGACGAAAACCTAACCACAACGACGAGTCTGGAATTTCGGAATAATTGGCACCTCGGTGCTGAGCACCCGGTGACGAACGTGACAAGGTGCCCTACAGGTCTAGGTACCATACAGCAGGGATCGGGAAGCGCGCGGATGAAAGACCAGGACTGTACACGCGTCGTACAGGCCGTGTACCAAAACCAGCGTGAGCGCGGAGCGCGCGGATGAAAAGAGTGCGCACTCCCGTTTAGCCAAATACCCGGTTTAGCCAACATCGCATGGCGTTAGCCAAACTTTTCTGGCTAACGACCCCACCCTTGAGAATTTTGTACCCAGCGAACTGAGCGAAGCCCCGCGGACTGAGCGAATCCTCCAGCGACTGATGAGTGGATTCCGCTGGGAACCCGGTTCTCAGTGGTAGAAACTAGAAAAGTGGTTTCTCGTTCTTTTTGGTGTGTTCGATCTCGTGGTGTATTTTTGGTGTTCAGTTCAGTTCAGTTCAGTTTTCTCCCGTGCCGTACTTTTGGTGTTGTTGTTGTTGTTGTTGTTGTTGGAGTTGTGTCCCACGCCGCACATGGTACTTTTGGTGTAGATTCTCTGCTGCCCAGTGCGGCGTGGGACACAACAACAATGCACCCTCTTTCCCACCGATTGCAGACTTGTAGATTTACGACCGTCAGATGTGTGAATCAAACGGCCCGACTGACAGGTACACCCGAAAAACCGCATAGACGCGACGCGCAACAACAACTTTTGGTGTAAGGGTTTTGGTGTTAAAATGGTGTTTAAAATAGACCAATCGGCGCGAAGAGACTGAGTTCGGGGATTCCAAGTATTAGCCAACGATATTGCAAAATGAGTCCGTACCAGGATTTTTGAAACTAACTGAACGAAATGGCTTCTCTCAGATGGCGGTTAAGTATGGTTAACGTTGTCGTTGTACCGGTGTTCAGTGAAACCGCGTGGATGGTAAACAGAGCGTTTTGGTGTTAAGAGATTTGGTGTTAAATATGAACCAATCGGCGCAACGACACTGAATTGTGATATCTAGTATTAACCAACGATATTACAATGCACACGAGAGAATCTCTGCGGATTTGGTGTTGTCGTGGTGTTAAAAGTTAACACCAAATTCCCGTTCCAATCGAGTGTTATTTATTTCGTCCGCGCGCTTCCGCGCACGCTTTGTTTTGGTGTTAAGGGATTTGGTGTTAAAAATGAACCAATCGGCGCAACGACACTGAATTGCGATATCTAGTATTAACCAACGATATTACAATACACACGAGAGAATCTCTGTGGATTTGGTGTTGTCGTGGTGTTAAAAGTTAACACCAAATTCCCGTTCCAATCGAGTGTTATTTCGTCCGCGCGCTTCCGCGCACGCATACATACGTTGCAGATTTGCAGTACAGTACTGTACATACGCGTGGCACGGCGGGCCTGGGACTAAGTAGCATTTTACGGTTTTTTATTTGATTCCCGCCATCTTGCCGCCATAGTTTATTTCATTCATTTGAAAGCAGTGAAAAGCGTTCAAGGACCCTAGGAATAACTAGGAACGACAAAACAGGTTGACGCATGTCCCATGACGTGGAAACATTGAACTCAGGACGCAGCAGGCCAGATACACAGTCCAGGATCAAATGAAATGCCTGCCAGCCGTGCTCATCGTCCGACGAGCACGCCATTGAACCGCCATTGAGCCGTCAGCGGGGGAATCGAGTTTTAGGGCGGAACCGTCAGGGTGCATGCATTTGCAGTCTTTTTCCTTGTGCTTGGAAACATTGCATTTTGACGTGGCAAGCTGACGGGCGTGTGCGACGGTGAAAGGTAAACATCCAGCAATGTATAAAGAAGCGGGTGTCGCGAAGGAGAAGCCGGCTGGCGGTGCCTGCGTTATCGACGAGCTATCGTCGAACATGTCTAATTTGCTAAAGCCAGACAGCCTGTCGAGGTCGGCCATGCAACGCGAAGCATGGGGGGATCAAGAGGTATGCCGGGTGAAATTCTTTTTGTTTTTCTAAATATTCCCGTTGTAGTTGTCGATTATCAGTATACGTACGTCCTGATTGACACTTACATGCAGACTTGATCTAACTTAGTTCGCGTTCCCGCTTGTGGTGGCGCGCGCCGCAGCTCTGGAAGAACTCGATGTCCAAGCTGTTGGGCCGGGAGCTGGTCCAGCAGCTCGACCGTCAAGATTGGGCCGCAATCGCCCGAGTCTTTTTCTGGTAGGTTGTATCGCGATGTTCTCGCCGCCTTCCCCGTAAATTTTCAATCTCGATCAAGCTTCAGGAATGCAGCGTGAGGCAATCTTCGATTTCAGACCAACACCCCGTCGCGGTGTGTTGCCCGGCAATCAACGACACCGTCACCACCACGCAATCCACTTCATCAGATATACAACTCACACTATCTACAAACATAACACGCAATCCACTTCATCAGATAAACAACTCACACTATCTACAAACATAACACGCAATCCACTTCATCATGATGCATGCCCCCGTGATGATAAATGCCGGCCACACACGATCGTGCGCCCCGCCAGGTGCCCCTGCAAGAGGACCAACGTTGTCCCCGACAGCCCGTCCAATTCCAAGGGGGGCGACCCCGGGGTGGACCAGGGCCAGCAGCATGAGGGAGGCCCCACGCAGGGTGGCAGACCCTCATCACCGCCCGCGGGCCCATTACCCCCTGCAAGTTCATCCGCGCCTTCGCGTGGCCAAGGACACGATACCACGCGATCGAGCGAGAAGGGGAGTGCAGGCCTGCTTGTGGACACCTGTTACGGCTGCCCCGTGCCGCCGTGCCTGTGGGAGCGCGTGGCGACGTACACGGACGCGGCGGAGGAACGTTTCGAGATGCTGCGCGAGCCGTCGCCCTGCCTCAGCATGGACAAGCCAGCGGTGAGACAAAAATTAAGGTTTTATGGGGTCGCAAAAGCCAAAAGTATTTTAGGGCAGCCATGATAAGGCCAGCTGTGAGCAATATACGCATATACTTTAAATAACAAAGGTATAAGTACATATACAGGATACACAGGTTCTACTGGGTCGTATGGCTTTGCAAGGCAAACTCTCCAAGGGGGTTGGTCCCCGTGCTTGCTGGTAGCAAAGGAAAGAGGACGGGCAGAGGGGTGGGGGGGCGGTTTGGTGGTGGTGGTGGGAAGCGGGTGGGTGGGAACGGGGGCGAATGGGGGGGCTAAGGGGGCCGTGGGCAGTGGCTTGCAGATAATACTTTATTCTTCAAGGACCATAGCCAAGTTGTGGGAATAATTTAGCAGCCAGCTGTCTGAGCGGTCACGTTGGATGCTTGAGTATCAAGCTTCTTACATCATAGTGCAGCCTGTCTGTCTTCCTGCATTTTTGTACAGCCGGAACGACCAGCTTCTTGCATTATAGTACAGCCGGTGAGTCCACCCCCTTTGTAGTACAGCCGGCGTGTCCGCCTTGCATTTTAGTATAGCCTGTGCGTCAAACTTCTTGCATTATAGTACAGCCAGTGTGTCCACCTTCTTTCATCTAAGTACACCAGTCACCTGGGGAATGGAGTATATCGGAGACCTGCTTGGTTTAGAACACTCGTCACATTGTAGTACACCAGCCAACTGGGGATGGGGTATCGTGGAGACCTTATTGGTTTCCTTGGGCAGCTTGGGCCATATATGCTATGTATGCTTCATGCTAGGTTACATAATATCACCATATATGCGTATTGTCCATGACTCGAACACGCAGCACAAACGTGTTGTGAGGATCAACACCACGCCCCCTTGGTATGCACCAGAAAGTGCCAAACTGACGCCCTTATTAGGGTGACTACTAGGGGGGTTAGGGGCTTAGGGGCGTATGGGCTGCAGAGGCTCTGGGGGGGGTAAGTCATGGAGTTGCTGGCACATCCGTGTTACCAACTCATTCATGTTGATGGACAGGAGGTGGAGACGCTCACTAACCATAAATCACCACGCTTCACTATTTGCATGCATCTGTGAGCCTGTAGGGCTCAGGCTTACCTGGCTAGCATGATTGTGAGTAGTGCCAAGGTAATATGGCTTCCGTAACTTGAACAAGTCACCCATGACAGCATGAACACAAACTTTGTGTAGTGCTCCTTATACAGTGCGATCTGTATACAGTGATCGCATACAGTCGTCGCAGATCTTTATGCAGTGCGATCTGCGTACAGTGACCTTTATAATGCACATCGTTGCACCGCATTTGTTATTCTCTCCTCGTGTCCTCTCCAAAGTGCTTACCCCGGGATGGTTGTTGCCCCATACAACCTGCACTTGACATGACGACATACCCGTCTCCTTGCCCGTGCCCGTGCTTGTGCTCACGCCTGCTGAATGTTGTCAAACGACTGCATCAATCAATGGATTATCCGATGCAGGCGGCGCAAGGCTGCCTGCTGTCCATCCCAGGGCCCCACATGGACATCACGGCGTGGGCGTCGGGCAGGGGCAGCGCCGCGGGGCGGCCCTCGCCTTCACTGCTGCGCTGGACATCGTGCGCGGCGGTGCTGGGGGATGAGTGCGGCTGTGACGCGAGGAACGCCGCACACGTGCGGGGGATGCTGCTGGAGATTCCATTGGGATTTGCGGTGGGTTGTGTTTCCGTCAGGCGCATCATCGCAGTGCCTTGTATTTTTATGCTACTATAAGCACCGCACATGCAGCTGGAGATTCCCCGGGGGCTCTCGGTAGGCGGCTTTACTGGCATGGTCAGTACAGTGTCAACACGCTCTAATTGGACATGTACAGCTTTGTTGGGTAGCTCCGGAGGCGTGCATGGGCGTGGGCATCCGTGAAGCATCCGGACTGATCGACAGCCCAAAAATCGAAAATAGAATATTAAAACATCAGACATGTCTGGGGCACACACGATCTGGCTGTACGATCCGGCTCGATCTAGCTGAGCATGGCTTTGTTGCATCAAGGATGTGGGGAAGCAAGATTTGGACAGGCAAGTACGTTGCGTGCATGCACAAGGCCATGCAATGGCATGTCAAGGCCCGCGTTCTGGGTGGGCCGCTTCACCTATTGACAGGGTTGGCATGGCCCTCGCCGGAATAACTTGGTTCGCATGTTTATATTTACAGACAGGGCTGGCATGGCCCTTGCCGTGCGGTGGGATATAGTACCAGGTATATGCGTGTCGCCCCTTGGGATTTCATTATGTAGCAAATCAACCCCAACCCCCCCCCCCCGTGGTCATCCTCGCGAAGCGTTGTTATGCAAGCCGTGACGTACCCATGGGGGACGCCCGGCAGCATGGAAAAGCTACGGGGCCTCGCGGTGAGTGGCTTTGGGCTTTAAAACTCGATAGGGATGGGGTTAGCATTGGTGTGGACAGGTTTAGACGGTGTTGGTATGGACAGGGTTAGATGGTGTTGGTATGGACTGGTTAGACGGTGTTGGTATGGACAGGGTTAGACGGTGTTGGTATGGACAGGGTTAGAAGGTGTTGGTGTGGACAGGGTTAGAAGGTGTTGGTGTGGACTGGTTAGACGGTGTTGGTATGGACAGGGTTAGACGGTGTTGGTATGGACAGGGTTAGAAGGTGTTGGTGTGGACAGGGTTAGAAGGTGTTGGTGTGGACTGGGTTAGATGGTGTTGGTGTGGACAGGGTTAGATGGTGTTGGAATGGACAGGGTTAGAAGGTGTTGGTGTGGACAGGGTTAGACGGTGTTGGTATGGACAGGGTTAGAAGGTGTTGGTGTGGACAGGGTTAGAAGGTGTTGGTGTGGACAGGGTTAGCATATCAGTTGTGTGCCCATGGCCCATGAATTGCGTAAGCCTGAGCGCCTACGTATTGTTAGGTTGATGAACCATGATTCCAAGGATGCTGCATGCACCATGGGTTTGTGGCAGGAATTTCGCTGCGGCCAGCTGATGCAGGGGATAGCCACAAAGGGCTTGCCTACGTACGGTGGGAAGGCTGATCAAGTAAGAAACTAACGCGATATTTCAAGTAATAAGTTATTAATTTTTCAGCATAGGATTCACAAACTACGACGCAACCACTAGGCTTCCCGAAGGCCGCCGCTTGTAGCACATATTACAGGGTTACTTTGCCCAGTTCTCTGTCAGCATAGCCATTCCCAAATAAAAGTCAATGAGACATCCAGCGCCTGCGCGCAGGCCACCCTCGCAGTCGTTCAATGTCTAGCTCCCCTGTTTTGTCGCTGAGTGTGTCGTTTGTCTAACCGACCTGCGCCGTCACTACTCCATTATTCTACAACTTGGCTAACCTGCACCGTCGCTACTCCGTTGTACTCTGCACCTTATTCGCAACGTCTGTTGTGTCGACGGTGTTCTGGCAGGGCATGGTGCGCGAATGGAACCAGTCGGCAGAGCGCAGCGCCTCGTGGCGACCCCTGCGCTGCCCCTGGTGCCCCGCGCCCGCCGTGTGTGGCGACAACCTGCTCTTCATCCCCAGCAAGGAATACCTGGGCCTCATCGACGGAGCGGCGCTCGTGTGCTCGCAGGTATGGGTTTCTTTTATAGCAAGGTGTGCGTGGTATTCTGTTTCAATGGTCAATGAACTAATTCTGTACCCTGCCCCGCACCGTATCAACCCCGGCAGATCTCGTGTGCTCCGCTACGGGGGGCTGGGCTCACTTTCTGTGTTATTTTTAGACCAGTGTGCTCAAACGCATGGGGGGCTATCGTGTGTCATTTTTAGACCCGTGTGCTCACAGATATGGGGGCCTATTGTGTGCGGTTTCATTTGATTCGTATGGTGTGTGCTCGAAGGGACGTGCGGGGCTTTATTCAGTAGGAGTAGCGCGTTGTCCGATCTCACGTGCTCAAAGGTATGGTCTGTAAATTAGTATTAGGTATGGCGGGCTGGTAATAGCTAGTACTAGGTGCGGGCTGTTTGTTAGTTTTAGGCATGGGCTGTTAATTTCATGGCGACGTGTGTGGGATTGTCAAATAGTTGCAACAACAACACACACTAAATATGTGCCCCTACGGAGCTGTATTCTGGGCCGTGATAGCTTAATTAATTGTTAAATCGCATACTACTATCGATTATCATCATGCTTCCCTGAGCATGCCAAGATGCCTGAGCCTCGCCCTGCTCGCCAAGCCAAGCCAAGCCAAGCCAAGCCAAGCCAAGCCAAGCCAAGCCAAGCCAAGCCAAGCCAAGCCAAGCCAAGCCAAGCCAAGCCAAGCCAAGCCAAGCCAAGCCAAGCCAAGCCAAGCCAAGCGAAGCCAAGCCAAGCGAAGCCAAGCCAAGCCAAGCCAAGCCAAGCCAAGCCAAGCCAAGCCAAGCCAAGCCAAGCCAAGCCAAGCCAAGCCAAGCCAAGCCAAGCCAAGAAGCCGTAGCGACACGCCTAGCGCAGCTCTCCCCTTCTTGTTTGTAGCAACTTTGTTTGCAGCAACTTTGATAGTAGTAACTTTGGCTTTTGGGTACTGAGCTGGAGCGACATCAAGTGTAATAACTGCATTTGCTGGTGGCACTGTGGTTGCTGAAAGGTTAGCCTTTGAGAGTGTTGAGTTTAGGCTATCACACGCCACGCGGCACCACGGGGTATGAGGATGATTACCATTCTTGGACCGCCATAAATGCCAGCGTCAGCATGCACAAGCTGGGGCAGCTGTGAAATTGGGAAAGGTTGGGAGGTACTCGATGGCCAGTGGCTGTTTTAGGCTTGAGCCTCGATTCCATAGTTGATTGACCGAAACCTGTTGGCTGTTGCATTTTGCGCAACATCAATGATGACGTGTGGCAGCATGCAGTTAATGCTGTTGGGTGCCATGGCGCACAATTTCTTTTGGGGCATGAAAAGCATTACTCTGATTATTCTACGCTTATTCTACACTTCCTTTTTCTTATGTGCTATATTTTGTGTTGCCTAGCTTATGGCTGGCCATTCATCTAATTGCTCATGTTGTATTGCGTGGTTGTTTGAATGTGCGTGCAGGGTCATCTGTTGGTGTGGAGTGTGCACACGTGAGCGAAAGTCACATGCATTCAGTGTGCCTTTCACTATAACAGCTGCCTCAAGCACGTACAGCCTGCATGAGTCGTCAATGGGATGGAAATGGAACCGCTGTGTATCATTGGGACCAAAATGCAGGACAATATGGACTCGGTGAAAGCATTCCTCTCCAACGTGGCCCTGCATCTCATGCAGGTTGCCAGGTCCGATCTGGAATACCTTGCCCGCTATAGCCGTGGTGGCATGGCCATCCTGAGCTAGGGCCGGGTTTATGTCACTTGGTAGAGTTCATGCTGAGGTAAGCTAGGTGTAGGTGTATGGAGCGGCATGGACTAAAGCGGTGGGGTAGTTGCGTGCATCCCTCACCAACAAAGTATCAAGTATGAGTTCACATAGGGTTGCATGTGTCCTCCCATGATGTCAGGCACTACATACTTCAATTTATTTTACCACATCAAAGTACCACGTTATTTCCTTATGCACAGAACAACTGCAGCCTCTTTTCCAATAGATGATCTTATTAGCATGGGAATTTCATGTTCTAATATTATACAAATATAGCTCATGCTTTGATGTCTTCTAAGCAATATATATTAAAAATGATAATCAGAGTGAAAGCACCCAATCAAACATGAACAAAGCCAACACAAAGCCAATACAAAGCAATATATACAGAAACGGCGTGGTTTTGTTGATGTCAAACACACGTATGCCTTACCATCAAGCATGCGCCACTTTGCAATATCCCAACCGGGTTAAGAACTTCACAAAGGCATCCAAAGCATGGGCATGACGGTGTGTGCAGAAAAGCGCAGCGCACCCGCTGACGGTTTCTAGCCAGCACAAGGACCTGACAACCCAACATAATCCTGTCCAGACTTACAGTGGTTTCTTCACAACACTTTGTGCAAGAGACCCCTGGAAATTCAGGATCATTCTGCACAAATGCATATGCAGATGCAATTGACCAGGCATGCATTGTAAAAGACAGCCTACTCCAGCGTGTGACAGCAATGCAGCGCGACCTGGCCGTAGACAAAATCCTCTTTATCAACTCGAAATGGCTCGCTGCGTGCCGGTCTCCCCCCGCCCTCGCCTCCGCGGCAGCTCTCGCGACCGCCTTCCCCGCGCCCGCGTCCGAGAATGCCCTAACGCATGCCGGGTGCGCCTCAATCATTCTCGCCCAGTACCCCGCCACCACCTCCCTCGTGTTCCCCAGGTTCAGG
This sequence comes from Mesostigma viride, assembly GCA_009746045.1. Classification (NCBI taxonomy): domain Eukaryota; kingdom Viridiplantae; phylum Streptophyta; class Mesostigmatophyceae; order Mesostigmatales; family Mesostigmataceae; genus Mesostigma; species Mesostigma viride. Next base: position 1,298,093 of record RPFO01000080.1, on the reverse strand, counting down.
GCCCGGCACAACTCGAACGACGACCCCGAGGACAGAAACGCGAGCGTGTCCACAAACACCCTGGCCACCTTGGGATCACTACTAGCCAGGGACCCCATCCGGCCCGCCACGGCACCGGTACCTTCCTCGCTCAGCGCCAGCAACGCACGGCACACGGTCATCGTGCCCACGAGCCGCTCCATCCCCTCGAGTTGGAGATGCTGGCGCACGGCCTCCTGCCCCTTGAATCCCAGGGACTTTTGCAGCGAGGCCACCACGAGGTCCACACCTCCCTCGTCCATTAACCGCCTCGCGTTGCTGGCATTCGCGGCCAAGGCACCGATCAGCTCGCAGGACTCCTTTCGAACCATCATGCCCTCGGGACTGGCATCCGCATGGGTGGCGCGGAGGATGGCGACCGCGTGGGGGCACGCACCGGCCAGCTTGGAGAGGATGTTGCCCCCTGCGCTGTTTATAGACGCACCGTCACATGGGTCCAGCCAGCCGCACAGCTGCCTCACGGCGCGGCACACGTCGGAGGCGTACTGCCACCCAGGGTCGCCGAGGAAGGTGGCGTGGAACTTTGTGCTGGTGACGGAGGCAGGGAAAAGCGGCGACGATGACGATGGTTGGCCTTGGTTGGGACTGTGATGATCCGAGGGAGCACGATTATTATTAGACGGAGCGCTGCTAGACGGACCGGTATGATTAGAGGGACCGCCCGTGGATGGGGCATGGTTGGAGGCAGCGCTGGCCGTGGAGGGAGAACCAGAACCAATCGTGGATGGCACATAGCTGGCTCCCGCGATGGCGCACGCGCGCGCCAAGTTCTGACACACGCGGTCCCTGGCCAACAGGGCGCGACAGTTCTTTCCCCCCCCCTGGGATACCCACGAGATCGCCTGGCAGACCAGCCTCACCACGCGTGCGTCGTTGGCCTCACACGCGCAGAGAAGCGCCTCGTCCAGGGCGGGGAAGATGCCCTGATCCACGCGCTGGAGCCAGGAGCTCATGGCCTGGATTTTGAGCGCAAAACCCATGCGCTTCTCGAGGCAGCCCAGGGTGTCGCACACGGCGTAGCTGGCGAACATGCCGCCGAATGTGCTGGCGTCTGTACCCTCGGGGCACGGCACGGCGCAGGTGATCAGGCACCGAACAAGCGCGCTGAAGATGCCCGAGGGGAGGAAACGATCTGAGTGGACCCCGTCCATGCACAGCATTCGCATGCACGCGACCACGGTGTTGATCAGATGCCACGCGCGGTGCTCCGAGGCGGCGTTGAGGGCAGCCACCAGGTTCTCCAGCCCCTTGGTTCGAGAGAAGGCTACCCGGTTCTTCTCGTTGGAGCGCAGCAGGTGGTTCAGGCCCGAGCATATTCCTAATAATGGGAGGCAGCAGCGGCGGTTCACGATGCTGTCCAGCGCCGCGCTGGCCTTGCCCAGGATGCGCTGCTCCTTGCTGCCTTGCTCGCAGAGAGATAGCATGATGAAGAAAGGGGAGCCCTCGGACGCACGTTTGTGCCAATTCGTGGCGTTCCATTCGTCATCCTAGGCTTTATCGGGCGATGTGCTGTTGGTCATCGCCGCGTCCAGCTCCTGCGTTCCAGCCGCGACCAGCTCCTGCGCGGAGGCATCTGTCAAGGTGCCTGCCGGCGCTTCGGCTGCATTGCCGTCCGGGGCCACGAGGTGCTTGCAATACGGCTTGTGTCGAGGATAGTGGGCTTTCTGGCACTCCTGCGCAAGCAAGCTGCAAGCAGACGATTATCGCCTCTTATAAACAGATTCTGCGTGATGTTACCAGCGGCAAGCTGCAACGCACGGTTTCTTAAAAAAAAAACAAAAGCGCCGAGCACAGAGTGCATATAAGGCCATGCAAACGTACGAAGCATACTAGTCTGCAATCCGATTTCGGAATTAGGAATTGGCAAACCTGCCCTCGAACCTGACTGGGAAAAGTACCCACTTACTCGGGAGCAGTAGTAAACAGAACGACACCTGGCACACGCCTTGTCGCCCTTTCTATCGCAGCCGGTGTTATCACAATGCTGATTACCATCCATGTTCTTTGCCTGGCGGCAAACAGGTTCCTTGGCGAATCTACACACTGACAGCACTAGCGCAACACATGACCATGACTCTTACGGGCTGTGTGCGCTCATGGCTGCATGGGACGTCTTATGCAACTACAGTAAATGCCGTGAATCTCATCCGCACGGAACGCAGCTACCACTCAAATGACGACTGATTAGGCATTCTCCACTGATGCTGCAAAATAAGACTTTTAACGCCGATGGCCTTGCTTCTTCGGTTTTCATGTTTCTGTCTCACTCCTTGACAGTCACCCGGACTGAATTGGTAGGCACGGCTGTCCCGCCTGTCCGATAACTCGACCGGGTCCCGCCAATTTTCACGACCATCCTGGCAAAATTATTACACAAACGCGCCCGTCACGCGACACGCAGGCCTAGCCTGGTTCCGGGACTGTCAGAATACAGTATGTATGCAGCTTCAGCGCGCCACGCGTATGAAAAGGAGACAACTTGGCAGATGCGAAATAGAGAGAAAAGAAGAGATCAGGCGCGGGTGACAGTTAATTTCCTGTGGCGCAACAAAAGGCATATTCAGTTCCGCCGCTCTTCCCTTTTGCGGGAAAACTAACACGGTAAGTACATTTTGAAGCGGTAAAAGCCCCTTGCTCATCGATCACCCCGCATGACCTAAGCTGTTCGCGCAATTGGTGGGCCCGCGGCCGGCGGCATTTAAGCAATTAGTACTCCGGTAATTAATTTTCAAACAGTACGTTATAAATTATTACAGCTGCTCGCAGCTTATAATACGTACGTACGTACTAAAAGAAATCGGGAAAATGGCCGGCGGAACCTGGGCTTTTGAGGACGTCCTCAACGTACCTCTAACAATTTTCCTGCTTCAGGTATGCATCCTCATGATTTAGTTCTGACGTTCCTGACGTTTTGAATATGAGCCGGGCTTTTCGATCCCCGGCCGGCCAAACTAGTGACGACGTCGTGGATCACGTACGTGGATTATATAATTCATAACCGCGACCACGCGCGAGCGTGCAACTGTATACTGTCTATATATATTAAGCGTATAGTGCAGTTGTTTTTAATGCTTAGCTCGAGCTGCCTTATTGTATACAAATCATATATATCGATCGGCGTCCTGATCAATATGCCACTCTCACCTCCATAATCTATCATTCTCAATGAATCATGTATATCGACCTCAATATGGGTCCGATCGCTTCGGCACGCGCGCTGCAGTGTAGTGGGCTGTCTTAATTTCATGAGCTGTACGTAGTTGATGAGTCCTGTCGACTCTTGCAGTAGAGCGTGTTGTTGCATCGTCAGCTGGCCGGCTTTACCTGCTGTCTCGGTCGTCGTTCCTTTTTTCTTCATGCGTTGTTCCCTTGCCAGCTTGTTGGGAAGTGTTTTATGAAGGTAACTGTCTTGATCAATAATTATATATCGAGATCACTTGCGCACTTTAGCGGCCAGCTGACATGTTCTTCATGTGGGCATGCCGTCGCCACTAGTGAAAATGAAAGAAATTTTGATATTGCTCATGCAGACAATTTATATATATCAACTTTATCAGACGACGGTCGTATAAGCTGTACCGAATTATTATACAGTGGCCTGCATATTCTGTCTCTCTTCGTCGTTAATTTTTTTTTGAAAAAATTATTCTTGAAAGTATCTTACACAATTGCCGCTCTGTATGTTGCCTGCATTTTGGACCCTGGAAATATGCAGCTTGCCATTACGTTGGCAATTACACGGTCACTTGGGGCAGTGCTCCGCTATCTCAAACAGCCCCAAGTCATGGGAGAAATTCTGGCTGGGATCGTCCTAGGGCCTTCAGTCCTTGGGCGGATACCAGGTAAGCCATTTTTGTTATTACATTTGAATCTTGTTGTTCTTGGGCGATGAGTTTTTTTGTTTGATAGTTTTTTTCATTTATATTTATATTATCAGATTTATATTTATATTATGAGACTTTGGCCCATAATATATGGTGGCCGTGCATTTTACTAGAGTTACTATTGTCACTAAGAGTTATTTGAAATTTGGATAATGGATTCGAATTTTTTTTTGAATTTGAACTTCGAATCTAGATTTATCAGATTTTTTTGTTTGAACCATTTTTGAATCGTTTCGAATCCTGAATTTTGAACACCAGTCCATCAGTTTAATTAGTAGCGTGACATCATCCGTTCTAATAATGCATGGTTGAAGTTCGTTAGTGCCCGTCACTGGTTGCATGATGACTTCACATATTGGATCCCTTCTATTGTCGTTTGCATGCGATGCTATAAGCACGTCCATCCCCCCATGCAGCTAATTATGAACTTGAACCTATTTCTCAGTAGTTCAAATGGCAAATATAGGATGCATGACCCTCATCAGGTGTCCTCCCGAAGGTACCTACTTTCTAAAATCCTGTTGCTAACCGCGCACTTCCAATTCTGTGTGCATATTATTACGCCGCATGGCTGCCACATGCAGGGTTCACCGATGTGGTGTTCCCAACAGCCGCCCATATTCATGGTGCCGAATATCCCTATGACTCGACCGTGACGTTCGGAGTCATTGCTAATGCGGGCCTCATTTTCTTCATGTTCCTCATGGGACTGGAGCTGGACCGAGGCCTGCTGCGCAAGCATGTCAAGGCATCATTCCCCATCGCAGTTTCTGCCCTGGCGGTGAGTACAGTAATAATCTGTGTAATAACCTGTGGCTATAGGCCACTGTCAGAGGATTATTAGTAGCTCTAAGATTACTACATTAATAAACCGAGCTAAGTTCTCAAGCGTAACTCGCTAGTAACATTTTCGCAGCCTGCAAAGATCGCCATTCGCCCCTAATATAATAATCAAAGCTAACTACGCAAAGCGCCCTGACAGTGGCGCGCGCAGGACTTCGCCGGCGGCAGCCTTCAATGGGGGTGAAGCGAAGGATCTGCCTGTATAATCTTCACTCCAAAGAGATTAGCAAAGGAGCTCACCTTTACTATTGCTACTGGACTTTTTGAGCTATATCTGCTCATTTTATAGTTATGTTGCGGCGGGCTCAAAGGGGGGCGATCTACCGTATGTCACCTACTACACCATGTAAGGTGCTTCAGTTGTTACTTAGGACTAGAGAGATCAAGGGGACCGGCGGTGCGCCGGTACTAGTGCCTACTGGCCACCGTGCCCGCCCTTGATTGAGGGGGGCGCGGCGCCTTGAGACACGTGCTTTGTTTTCCATTTTCACACCGTTACTACTTAGAGTCACTGAGTGGTGAACGTAGGGTCAGGCCTTTTTGCAGCTCCCACCCACCCACCCACCCTCGCTGCTGTTGGGGGACAAGATTGAACCAAGGGGGCATGTGCTGGGCCCCAGCATATGGTGAACTGGCCTAACTTGACAATGACTTGTACAATGATTTTGAGGGTGTGGCTAGGCTCAACTGCCGCCTGCACACACTTATTGTAAAAAAATTCTTCACGGCATTTAACTGAGGGGATCGAGGACGGAAATTTTGTCAACTCCTAGCTGACTGATGGACGGAATGGATAGACGGAACTGATGGACGGAATCGATGGACGGGGTCCTACTTGACGAAATCCTACAATTGACGGGATCCTACAATTGAACACTGAGTAACTTACGGACGTGCAGACAGGACAGGCTTGCAGCGCCGCCGGGGTACCGTCGTGACGGTGTGGGATGGATTGATACTTCATCCTCATCGTGGAACGGGTACTAAGCTAGGGCCGCCGGCGCATTACTGTAGTACATCATCGGGCAAAATAGAGATAGGACTGACTAAATCAGGAACCTTATTGTCGACGCATTGATAGGCAAATGCAGAGTGGGAATACTAGCTTCGATAATATATAGGGGCATATTAATAGGACTTGCAAATTAGAGAGGATCGATTTTTGCGCTCGATGTCATTTGTGCGGCCCTGTCCAGAATATACATTAAAAATATAATTACTTACAGCAGAGTGAAATCACTCAAACCAAAGCAAACGCCCAGCTATAAACCTATATACAGAGCCATGTCAAAGCTCTATACTACGAAGTACGATAAGACCAATGGAAACGCCTAACGGGAGGAACCTAATAGCCCTGCTGCACCGCAAAATCAGCCCGCGTACGGCGGAGCATGATGTCCGCCATGGCCCGAGTCAGCGCCACCGACAAGCGCTGACGCCAATATGACGTCCAGGTCCGCGCCGACCATGGGGCCCGCTGGCCCTCCAGGTCCAGCCGGTCCTCCCGGAGCCGGCAACACTCCTTGAAGAAGGCGGAGGTCAGGGGCCCCATGGCCCCAAACTCCTCCAGGACAAAGGGCACCACACGATGGTGCCCGACGTCGCCGTAGGCCAGGAGCTTGGCCCGCTCCGCCCGGTCCGCCGTGTAACCTGCCGTGAGGGAGGCCCCAGCCACGTGGCTAAGAGCCAAGGGCCGCGCCACCGAAACGTCAATAAGCAGATGCCGGCCACCCCCCTCAAAGTCCAGCACCACGATGTCAGGCCGGTGGTTGGGGGAATAGAAGGCAGCGCCATCCGCATCCTCGGACCGGAATATACATACTGCCTCATAAGAACTTCCTATTACTCTATTCACACTGTCAATGGAGGCATATCGTTCCATGTTACAAATCATTGTTGACAGTTACAAAAACTTGATTTTTCCCCCCTTCTTTGGATTTGCTGACAGTGCTGTTGGGTAATCAGTGTTGCCTTGGTAAGCTGATCACGCCATTTCTGTTTTGAAGATCGAGCTCTCAACGTACACTAAACGACGTGCCGTTTGTTCAATTCTGTTTTCCCATGTAATGTCTTGTAATAACCGCATGCAGGTCCCGTTTTGCGTCGGTATTGGTGCAGCCGTGTGGCTGATGGACATTAACGACGAGAACCAGCCAGACACATGGGTGTCGCCGAGCAAGACCGCCTTCCTGCTGTTTGTGGGCGCCAGCATGACCTTCACCGCCTTCCCTGTGCTGGCGGCGATCCTATCCGCAGCCAAGCTCATGCACCGGCCAATCGGCGTGCTGGTGGGTTGATCACAGTACACCCTTTTACTTTCAAATGCTGCGATGGACTTCCAGGCTAGATGATACCTAACTGGTTTGACCCACTGGAACCAAGGATCTTTTGCGGATGCAGTTTTGTCCGCTGTCACTGTCTGAGTCCCGTGTTGTGGACCATGGTGACTCGGCAAAACTCCATTTCCATTTTTCATCGTTGCTATAGTCACGTGTCTGCATTCCTTCAGTCCTTCATTCATTCATTCATTCATTCATTCATTCATTCATTCATTCATTCATTCATTCATTCATTCATTCATTCATTCATTCATTCATTCATTCATTCATTCATTCATTCATTCATTCATTCATTCATTCATTCATTCATTCATTCATTCATTCATTCATTCATTCATTCATTCATTCATTCATTCATTCATTCATTCATTCATTCATTCATTCATTCATTCATTCACGCGCCTCCGCTGGGAGAGTCAGATGCACGGGGTACGTACCAACTTTTGAGTATAGCTTGGTAACTTTCATCCCTGTTTGATGCACAGCAAGAAGGGGGCATGCCCCCCCCCTTTCTATGTATCGTTGACTTGACAGACGTATACAGGCCACAGGTTCACTTGAACAGCTCACTTATAGCGGGAGATTCTAGCAACTACTGTGGTTGCAATAAAGCTTCAACATAGCAAAAGCATGGCGGATGCAGTAGGGCTGCCCCATGGTCCATATGGGGGCCACTGTCAGATCTAGGCTTGGATCGAACTCATTCATGCAGAGGCGCTGGTTTGGGAGAACGTCTCTGCATACGTTGCAGGTTGCTTTGTACTCAAACAAATGTTATTAAACCACGGCATCCCATTTGTTTATGGCAGAATAATCCCTGGCAGCTGCCCGGCCTGCATCCTTATCCCTGTAAACCTAATGCCTTGTCCTCGACCTCCCAAGGCTTTCAAAACAATGAATCCATCGCCAACCCAAAACAAAAAACTCGTTATCCTTGCTGCAGGCCATGTCCGTTGCAGCCATCCAGGACATTGTCGCGTGGTGCATCCTGGCCATCTCGTCCTCGTTCGCAAAGTCCGGGTCGCCCATCAACGGCGTGTACACGCTCGTGCTGGCGGTCACGTACGTGCTCGTCATGGTGCTTCCCATCCGCGTCGCGCTCCAAATTATCCACGCGCGCATGCTCAAGCGCGGCTGGGTGTCCAACCGTTACTACTTCTGCTTCCTCACCATCATGCTGCTTACATCCGCCTACTGCACGGAGGCCATCGGCATCCACTCCTTCTTCGGCGCATTTCTCATGGGGCTCATCACCCCGCAGGAGGGCGGGTTTGCTGAGCTGCTCTTCCCCCGCATGGAGCTCGTGACAGGTGAGAAACCCACGAGCATTTATGCAGGTGGCCATACAAATGAATACACCTCAGACGTCTCATGTCACTGTTAACCCTTAAACCGTACTTGGTCCGATTTAAAGGACTGAGCTCGATCCTAAAAAGCGGACTGAGTTTGTGGCAGAACTATTTCACATTCTAGCAAACTTTTTAAGATTCTGTCTGGACCAGCTTTGAGGTCTAGATTTGTAGATTGTCGTGCACCCCTGGTTTACTACTTTTGGACACCTGGACAGGGACCTACGGTCAAGGAAAGTACTAAGGGGGGGCACCATGGCCAAACGAGGACAATGTTTAACAAAAATTATTCACGTCCGCGGCTATGGTGGCACAAACAACTGACTGGGGCGAGAGCATGGCTTGACGTATTCGACTGAAACTTTGTAGGCACCATCCCTAGGTCTTGTAATTAATGCTATATGCGTAGCTGTGCAACCTTTACATGCAAATGCCTAGATATGTCTCGAGCTAGGTTATGTGGCGGCGCAGCACATCGCGTGAGCGGCCAGGCGATGACAGTGCAAGCTCTACTTGTTGCTCGGCATATAATGTTCGGAGTTTTGCGCATGGATGAGTTAGTTACGTCGTTCCTATAGCACAGTTGATCATCAATGGCGGCCAGGACATGTTTGCGGCTACGTTCGTGGGGTGGGCGTGCTAGCTCCTGCAAACAAGGTAATCTGTGGTTTCGACCAGGTACCTTTCAGCCTTTTATCATGTCTCAGTGACCGCGCATGTGTCATATATTGTTTCTACACCAGTCTCAGGGCTATAGATGAGGCTGTATGACTGTCTTCTTGTTGCTTTATTGCTTCTGTGCATACGCTTGTGATGGTTGGGTAGCCGGTAAATATGTTACCTTGGCCAGATTTTGGACGAGTTTTGACTGCTTTTAGCGTATGCTACAACATATGAATGTTGGTATGACGACAGATATCGTTTGTAATAATGTTCAGTGTGTGATACGATGCATGCTGCCTTTCCGTTGCTTGAACAACTCAGGGCGAGTCTTTTTCTGCCCAGTTCTAGGCATGCATGTTGGCCAAGTCCGCCTTCTTTTTGTGTGTTTGCTGTGTTAGAGACATAGAGATGCCTGGGATCTGCTTGCATTTAAGCATCAGCAAGTTGCTTATTTTGTTTCTTTCCATTTTCCTTGTATTTTGAAGTTGTTTGTATAGCCGCTATACAATATATTTGTTGTATAGCCAACGTACCCTATACGCCGTATAGGGTACGTTGGTAATAAGCTCCTTGCATGTGCCTTCTACACGTGCTTTATGCCCAATGGCACTAGATTTACAATATATATATAGCATGAGCTGCTGTTTTATATGCTGGAAATGTGTTGGAGGATGCATGTGTGGCCAGCTATGATGTTTTGCGCCACATTGGGATAGGAAACCAAAACGGTAGTGCTAGCCAACCACCGCCAAAAAACTTGGTCCTATTTTTAGGACTGAGCTATTTTGAGCTTTTTGCTAGCTAGCTTGTGCAGTTCTGCAGCATATCATGTTGTGAATGCATTGATGGCATGCCTGTGATGTAAACTAACTGCCTTTGAAATTCCAGGGCCTATATATTTGTATAAGAGGTCCATATTGCATGATGTATGTCTCAAACCCCATTCATCCGTACCCCCCTGGGGTTTGCGCCATTTTTAGCACCCAAAAGTCAAAGATATGGGACCAGTGGCATGTCCCCAAAGAAATTCACCATAAATGCATGCTTGGTACCAATTAAGGGGTAGCCAGAAATTGTTTTTAGGCCATAACGAAACATATATGTGCAAAGATGTGCAACTCAGTCCGTTTTTTAGGACTGAGTTGCTACGGTTTATGTAAGGGTTGCATATGGCTTTTACCTTACGCGTATATAATTTTTTTTTACATGAACGAGAAAACCTTTTTATTATATTTGTATGGCCACCTTGAGCAGGGCTCCTTGTTTGCGATGGTCATCGATCAAATTGCACCTCATACATGCTACACATGCTCGCTGCTAAATATAGTATGCCGGGATCGTTTCTATTACTACATCTTATTAACATTTAGTTGTAAACGCCACATCATTGACACATATCACGGCACAAAGCTTGATGAGATATTGATTGATATAGAGTGTACCATATTTGCCGCGCTCCGACGGCCATGCACACAGCAACGGGGCGTATGCTCCTGTTAAGTATAGTACACAGCACATGTGTGACAGCATAAGATATGACAGTTAAGATTGCAGCTGTGGCTTGCCTCCGGGCATGAGGGAAGACGGGGCCGGGTCTCTGCCCCCTTCCCAGTGTGCAGCCTGCAGGGATGAAAAGCACTAATTTCATGTCCCACGTAGCTCCCACAAAAACCAGCATCTTCATTGAAACAAAAAGTGGAAGCAGAAATGTGACACTATTGGCATGCCCGGAAGCACGCCGTTCAAGGCCCTTCATGAAGTACGTTGCCCTAGAGGCAACCAAGACAAGGGTGGGTGGGTGGGGAGCAAAGAAAGAGGCCGACAAAACCAGCCTGAGCGGCTTTGAGTCGCAAAACCTCCCTTATCCCTAGCTATCTGACGTCATTAAACCCTTATGTTCAGTGATGCTAGTAAGACACTAACCGTACAGACCGCGGGTAGAATATCCCGAATCTGCACGGCTAGTATTAAATAATGCGTAGGTTGTTCTTTTCAGGGGCACTGCACCTCACGCCCCGTTCCGCCCGGGTATAATCAACCCAAGCGCGGAATGCACATTTTATTTAATTCATTTTCCAACCATGCACTATACTGCATCTACTAATCACAAAAGCTCTAGCCAAAAAGCTACGAGAAAACACTACGACCTATAAGCCGCTCAATCAGCGGCCTCTTGTTCCCGCATTCACGTATAGAAGAAACTCCGTTCAAAGAACCCCGATAACTCTGTATTATTGTGCTCCGCGATCGACTCCCCAACGGGAGCGCGTGTTTAATTATGATTAATTTATGACAGCGGAGTGAGCGGACAGTGAAATGGCTTTCTCTCTTTGTCTCATGGGGTAGTAGTGTACCAGTGCTTCCAGTGCTTTTAGTGAGGACAAATTTTTTTGGGCACACATCGGACGTCTGATGCGCTGCCCATGGCACCGGATCAAGCATCGAAGGCGATGGCAGGAACTCGACTTAACATCTCAAGGACAGATTGGTTATTTTGGCTTCAGTCCAATTAAGAAGTAACGATAAAGTACTCAGGTACAGACCTGATGTCTCATGATAATGGAGGCTGACACGGAGAACCTGTGGCCTATATAGGCGCATTGAGTGTCGGATGCACGATCGAGGACCTCCAAGGCACGTACGTGGGGCGCGTCAGACGTCTCATGCGCAGCCAACATTTATGCATCAGACGTCTGATTAAATTATTGATTGAAAGCACGTGACTGCGCCATGTGGGTATATGTCACAATAATGGAACCTTCAACCCCTATACACAACAACGAGGAGGAGGGAGCTGGGCGCCCTAGTAGCTCTCTCACTGCCTCAAGCACTTGGGCAGGCCACAAAGGACTTCTCTCTGCATCATGGTGCAGGGCCGTGCAACTCAGTGGGTGCAATAAAGCCTCGATCGACACTGTCAGCAAAAGCATCGCGGATTCAGTAAGGCTTCCCCATGCACATGGTCCAGAGCCACAGACAGGCTTGGAACGCATTTAGAGGCGCCGGTTAGGGAGAATAAATATAAAGGCCACGAGATTCCGGAGCCTGAGTTACATAGGGGCATACCCAGGGTTCAACCACAAAACCCAGACATCCGATGCACAAGGTTTATTGAATTCCTGATGCTGGCGTCAACTCTGATGCATCGGACTCTGTCACTCTGATGCAATCGTCATGTAAAAATATTTACTAAACAAACTGAGTGCCTCAGATGTTCCAAATGGCTGCATGCATGCTTGTTGGCTATACCCTACTATAGGCTACATGTATACCAGCTGTGGCATGCCTGTTGTGGCATGAGGAAAGGGGGCCAGGGGGCGTCTCTGCCCTGCCCTCCTCTGTGCACACTCAGGGATTAAAAGCACTCGATCAGGCGCTTTGTGACTGATGACTGCAGGTAACGGGAGCACCGTCGTGTTTAATTACTGTTCATTAATAGGCTATAACTCTTCCCCTTGCCCGTGCTGAGTGCCATTTCCCCCTTGCTTGGTGGTATTCCCTCCGCCCCCTCTGTGCCGGCCTCTTTGCACCACTCTGGCGCTCTCTGTGCTGACTGGTCTATGCATACACCGCGACTTCCGCAGTCGAGATCCTTCTCCCGCTCTACTTTGCCAACAGCGGCATCCGCACCAACATCGGCGTGCTTGACACGGCGCGCTACTGGGGCATCACGCTCGTCATCATCCTGCTCGCATCCAGCGCCAAGATCATCCCGGCCACGCTGTCCACCAAGATTGTCACCAAGCGCAGCTGGCGCTACTCGGGCACGATCGGCATCCTCATGAACACGCGCGGGCTGGTGGAGATCATCGCTCTCAACATCGGGCTGACGCTGGTGAGCTGCTGCATGTCCCATAGCTGTGTGAATGCTGTCAATATTTTCTGCGATTCAAGAGGGTGACCCCGCTTTATTGGGTCAGCTTGCCTGGGCGTATAAGAGTTGCCTTGAGAAAGTGCCGCTGCCAGCTAGAAACGGAGAATGGCAAAAAGGATGAAAATGCCCCGTTGCAAATTGCAAAAAGGCCGTCGGGTTCAGAACTTGCGCCACCTGAGATCCAGATTGGCTTATTAGGACCTGCAAAGGTTTAGGGCCGAGATTGAGGAGCATCTATCCTGCGCTTACCTTTCTGTTGAACAAAGGAAACTCTTCCTGCATGTCGAACAACTTGCCTTTGTAGAGGAACCCCGCGCATGCAGTGTGCTTGTCTCTATAGCTAATTGTGCCTTTCGTACCAAACATCGAACATCCTTTCCGAATTTGCCTGCATTTCATGCGTTTATGTGCGCTGCCCATACCGTGCCCTGACCACGTACATCAATGCAGGGCGTCCTGTCCACGCGCCTGTTCACCATGCTGGTGCTCATGGCGATCGCGACCACGCTGCTGACTGCGCCCACCGTGTGGGTCCTCTTCCAGCGCAAGTTCCCCGACGGGATCGAGCCCGGCGATCCTCTCAAGCCCGAGCACGAGCTGGATGCTGGGCACGGGCACACGGCGGGCTGCCATGGTGACGGCCACCATGGCAGCGGCCAAGAGCACGCGAACGGGCGTGATGTGGGGTCGACTTGCTGCGTGCCCATCTCCGACGCACACTCTGCCGGTTCCAGCGCTAGCACCGACGAGTCCGAAGTTCCCGACCAAAAAAATCTCAGCCGGAACCCCGAGGAGTCAGTCCGGCGCAGTTTCAAAATTGAGACTAGGCGCAGCATGAGCCTTGGTAGGAATCCCAGGCTCAGCCTAAACCTGGAGAACCCTGGTCACGGCCTTAACCTCGACGGACGTAGCAGAGTCGGCATCAACCTCAACGACCTGGAACTGGAGGTCCCTCCCCCAGGGACACAGCGTTCACTGACAAAATCTGAACCTTCAGGCATGGTCTAGTAGCCCATGGATGGCATTGAAGTTCGAGGCGGCTGTAATTGCAGAGTTTTTTTTGTTAGTGTTGCTTTGTGCATTGGGGGAAAAATCAATGGGTGCAGCTAGATTTGGAATTTTTTTCTTGCTTCCCATGATAGGGTCAGACCATATATAGCATATATTTCGCGGACCTCAACGCCCAGGGACGTGCGTGGCTGTTCTCGCTTTCCTTGCGGAGTGTGGGCTCGGCGTACCTTCGTGCTCTTCCCATGGCCCCCCCATTCGCCTTGGCTCCCAGCCACTACTCGGTGGCGCTCCGGCACCAGCTATTTGCCCCGCAGCCTCTTGTTCCGGCCGGGCGGCCTTGTGGTAGCTGTGGGCAGCCGCTGGATCCCACGGGGACTCACTACCTTGCCTGCATGGGGGGCCAACAGAATCAGAATTGGTATTTGTATTTGCACACTGTCCTCCTGACGGTGGTGCTCGCCATGATTCGGTCGGTTTTCCCCCACGCGAACATCCGGTCCGAGGATGCGGATGGCGCTGCCTTCTATTCCCCCAACCACCGGCCTGACATCGTGGTGCTGGACTTTGAGGGGGGTGGCCGGCATCTGCTTATTGACGTTTCGGTGGCGCGGCCCTTGGCTCTTAGCCACGTGGCTGGGGCCTCCCTCACGGCAGGTTAATTAATTAATTAAACTCGTGCTCCCGTTGGGGAGTCACGGAGCACCGAAGTGCTTTTAATCCCTGTGTGTGCACTACAGGAGAAAGGGCAGAGACCCCCAGTCTCCTTCATGCCAAAGGCATGCCACAGCTGCAATCGGGCGCGGCTAGCGAAAAGGACAGGCTAACGATCCGGCAAACTGTGGGTGCAATAAGACCCATGTGAGCATATCATAGCAAGGAGCGTGGGCAAGTAATCTGAACATAGCCAGGGCGTAGCATGGCTGTACTAGGACTAGGCTAAGGCTATGGCTGGTTGTGTACCGTGCGTTGGCGGCACGTGACTAGGTGTGTTGGCACAGCTAGGCATGGCTGCCTTAGCGGCAGTGACGCCAATGGTTACAAGCTAGGGCTATTGCTATTCTAGCCCGCTGGGGGCGTCCACATCTTGTGGTTGATCATCAGGTCCCCGCCCCTCCAGTACACCTTGGGCTTCTGGGGGTCCTGCTTATGGCGGAGGTATTCCGGCCACAGGTCGCGTCGCTGCTGTTGCTGAGCGGGGGTGAGGTCGTCATCCAGCGTCCAGGTGAGGTCGTGCAACCGCTTGCGACGAGAGAGGAACCGCTGCTTATCCTCAGGGGAGGGGAAGGTGAGTAGGACTGGTGGGGGGGCCGCCTTGTCCCGTGAGTGGGGAAGGCGGTGGCACCCACGCAGTTCTACCTCACCTACCAGGCCCATGAGGGTAAGAAGCTGGTTCTTGAGCTCGTCAGCAAGAGAGGTTGACGTCTCACCTGGCTTC
Source organism: Mesostigma viride (assembly GCA_009746045.1). Lineage (NCBI taxonomy): Eukaryota > Viridiplantae > Streptophyta > Mesostigmatophyceae > Mesostigmatales > Mesostigmataceae > Mesostigma > Mesostigma viride. The sequence continues at coordinate 1,282,656 of RPFO01000080.1, read as the reverse complement.
TGGGGGAAGCGACGTAGCACCACTCGGCACTCGCGGCGAGCGCGATCGGTGACCTCCCGTTGCTGGGCCTGGCGGTGGTCCTCCAGCTCCTGGAGCTTTGTGGCGATGGCGTCGGTGGTGGAGGCGGTCGCTGACCGCAGCAGGTCCGCGTAGGAGAGCGGCGGGAGGTCGCCAGCATCCTGCCGGGGTGGCTGGGATGCAATGGTGGCCGTCTGCTCCGCTATCTTGGGGACCTGTGTGGCCAGGGCCTCGGTGTGGGCGGTGATGGCCTCAAGCTTCTTCAGGAGCACGCCACACTTGCCCTCCACCTGGTTAAGGCGAGAGACAAGTGCAGCATGCGTTTCCGAAGCCTGCGCCGTGGTGTGTAGCGCCGTGAACTGGGGTTGTAGCTTGTGGACGACCTTGGTTTCCACGTTGGAGACCCGGGCCTCGACCGTGTTGAGCGTGGTGTTCAGCGATGTCAGCTGCTCGGCCAGCGGCCAGGTCACGTGCTCCTCCAGCACTGCGCGGATGTCATCCTTGCCGAGGGAGGAAGCCGATGGCGCTGCCGGCTGTGCGGGGGCTGGGGTGCGGAGCGTTCTGGTGATGTCGCCGAGGCGGATCTGGAATTGGCTGGTCAGGATAATCAGGCGTTGTTGTACTTCGTTCAAAGCATAGAGCCAGGACATGTCTCCATTGTAGTCGATAGCCGCCCCCTTCCTGGGCACGAAGAGCTTCCGCTCCTGTTCGAGGAACTGGAGAACCTCAATGCATTCCTGCGGCGACAACTCTTGCCACTCGGTGAGGGAGAATCGTCGGTCGCCGGGGAGGAACTCGCTCCATTTTCGATCGTGGCAGGGTTTCTTGGGCTCAGGCGAGGCGCTTGGCGAGGGTTTGGCGGGTAAGCCTGTCGGCTGAACAATGGCGAGGGCGAGAGGGTTGGGCTGGGCGCTGGGAAGCTGTGCCAGCTCCTTTTCCAGCCCTCGTTTTGCTTTGGGAGTCGTCATAGCTGGTCACGTGCGTAACTTTGTCTATACTGCGTGGCAGCCGTAACCGTTTATACTGGCAAGTGCGTCTTAGAAAGGCGCATCGAATGCAAGTGGTCTGACCGAATTTGGGGCTCAGACGCAAAAGATCTGAACTCCGCCGTCAGCCATACCGCCGTCAGCCATTTTCGTTGGCAGGTTACACGGCGGACCGGGCGGAGCGGGCCAAGCTCCTGGCCTACGGCGACGTCGGGCACCATCGTGTGGTGCCCTTTGTCCTGGAGGAGTTTGGGGCCATGGGGCCCCTGACCTCCGCCTTCTTCAAGGAGTGTTGCCGGCTCCGGGAGGACCGGCTGGACCTGGAGGGCCAGCGGGCCCCATGGTCGGCGCGGACCTGGACGTCATATTGGCGTCAGCGCTTGTCGGTGGCGCTGACTCGGGCCATGGCTGACATCATGCTCCGCCGTACGCGGGCTGATTTTGCGGTGCAGCAGGGCTATTAGGTTCCTCCCGTTAGGCGTTTCCATTGGTCTTATCGTAGTATAGAGATTTTACATGGCTCTGTATAGAGGTTTATAGCTGGGCGTTTGCTTTGGTTTGAGTGATTTCACTCTGCTGTAAGTAATTATATTTTTAATATATAGTAGATCAAACAAACACATGGGAAAATATAATATTGTCTCTGCATGATTGATGTGGGAAAACGTAACGTACCCCACTGGGGGCCATTATAGCGCCGAGAGGCAGAAGGGTGCTTAATTTTGTCACACTCCTGCGGGCCGGATAGGGAAAATCCTGACATATGTGAGCGCAGCCTGCGGATGGCCCGTGGTCGGTTGAGTTCTTGCAGTTGATTGCCAGACGTCATAGCTAGTATATAGTGGAAAAGCGTGTGATCCATGCAAAAGTTGGTGCCAGGCGAGATTCAATCAGATGCAATATTATTAAGTGACCCATGCATGCCAGCCCCCGTGAAACCATATCGAATAGTAGTGCTGACCTCAGTGGGGTTACATACCGAGAGACTATTTTGCCATGCATGTACATAAATGGGATGACATGGGGTTCCAGCCCACCACTTGTCAAGCGTGGTACACACATGCAGATTAATTAATTATTATTATTATTTAATTAATTAATTAACACGTAATAACAGCGTTACGTGTACACACAGATATACACCGGTATTGACTGAGCTAAATATTGAAAGTTGCTTATTTATGACACATGCATTCTGCCTTCAGGATTAAGGGGGAATCATTTTACATGTTTCAATGGATGTCACAGCTAATTAATCCTGGACACATGTCGAAATGGCCACAGCACCCGTTAATTAATAAATTAATTAGTCTCGTGTCGATCCCCGTTGTTGGGGGACCACGGAGCTAGCACTGAATTCCCAAATTTAATTAATACATATAGTGGACGTCTCCGCAAGACGTCTGTTACGAGCCGCACCAGCGACTCTGAAAGTTCCTAGTCTAGCGTGAGTTACGCCTGAGTGGACTCGGAATCTGCTATCTACGATCGAGGCCACTGCGGGAATGTAGCCCAACTCTAGCTCCTAGTAGGCGGAAATACTAGCTAGGCCATGGATGCACAACTCGATAATTATTGTTACATCCCGGCCCAGACACACCTAGTCTGAGCGCTACGTAGCGAAAGATCCTCCTTGCCGGAATTAGGAATAATTCAAGGTGGCTTAATGTAGATTGCGCTTCACGACGGAAGTCGTGAGATATCTGGCACCGCGGCGTGATGCCAAGCTAATTGTTACACACTTACTAGCTCTCTGCTACATGGAAATACAAAGCGCAATCAAGGACAGCAGTGGCTTGGGCTGCTATTCAATTGAGCTCAGCACCTAGCTCCTGTACAACATGATTCTGCATCAGTGCCTGTCCTAATTGCGCTCCCCCGCCCCGCCCCTTAGCTTGCCATCATCGTCATGCTCATCATAGTCTTTGGAACGTGCGTGCACTGAACTTCAACCCTTGGACAGACTGTCCATACATGTAGGTCCTTAATTAAGAATCTGTGCATGTAATGCTAGCTCTTCTCAGTTGAACTCATCTACCACCCTCTCATGGTCGTGTCATCTCTCATGTATAACCCACCTAGATTTATCGTGGCCAATGATCTTTCAGCCCGGCCCTCCTGACATCAAAATCTGGGCAAACACTACTGTTGACATCGCCCTTCCTTTTTAGCCTACAACATGGCTCCTCCTCATGTTTAGATCCTTAATTCCTTATCTCATCCCTCAACACACCTGGCATTGTCTATTCATCCTCCTTGTATAGAAGGTGCATAACTGTGGCGTGATGGCCGGGGGATTGCCAAAAATAGGTGTAAAATGCATGGGATGCCATGGGGAGGCTCACACTCATCGGTTTACTATCACACTCATGTGCTAACAATGTCCCTCTCTGCTTTTGACACTGCACTTATGCACTGTCATGCATTTCCCACCGGATATATATGTGGTTTGGTGCATCCAGAGCAATGAAATGGCAGGTCAGCTGTCAGAGTGCATCAGACCACATTTGTGTCAAGTGTACGCTTGCAACGCTATAGCCCAGACCCGTGCACATGGAGCTCCCCTCTAGGATACAGCGCAAACTTAGCATTTATACTTTACTCCCAGCCGCTCACCCTGCCCATGCCAGCAAACAAGAACAAATGCATGGTCCCCATCCCACCGTAAGGTGCATAACCTTGATGGCCCTGGCTGCCATCACCTAGCAGTGTGCCACCCCTCTCCACCTCAACCTACTCTGCAGCAGAGTTTACACGTCGTTTGCAACCATCGCGGCGACTTAACATGCTCAATTGACTTTAGACTGATATTCCGGCGGACATAGGGTCGACGTCGCGCCCCGGTACCATGCTGTGGAGAGAGCGCTGTGGCCTGCCCACTTGCGGTGCAGTGAGAGAAGTTAGGGCGCCCTCCCTCCTTCTCGTTGTGTATATAGGGTTGAAGGTTCCTTTACTCTGTATTGGCACCCATGTGATGCAGTCACGTGCTTATTAATTATTAATTAATAGGGTCGACAGCCAAAATTCCACCTCGACAGCCATGCGAGGTGGAATTTTTCTGGTCCCACCGTCCTCAACGCGACGCGTTCGCGCCGAAATTCCCAGGATCTCATGTAACCGGACGGACCGATTTAGCTGATGTGTTGGAAAAACTGTTGGCGCGCCGGACCAGGATGACCAGAGTGAGGTGCATATCCAACGCCAATGGTGAGACCGTATTTGGAATGGCCTTCCAAAGCTGTGAAGGTAGCTACTAGCACACGCGAGGAGACATGCAGCGTGACCTCACCTGTGAGCTGCTCAACTGCAAGGGGCGAGCATAACAAGCTAACCCCACCCTTACCTCGAGCATCACCACTACCCCCGGGCAGCCTCCTGGTTTGTCTGTAATATGGAGGCAGATGGTGCGCAAGGATAGATGGCAAGTAGTGATGAAGGAGACCACCCCCAAGCCTGTGGGGGCTCCGCGTGTGACCAAGTATGGCATTCATAGCGATTCGGGCCGCGGTGCCCACACCCCTGTAACTAGGACCTAGATAGCTTATACAATCCATTCCATCCCATGTTCCGCTCCCACTGAGGGCTTATGCTCACGTGACGCAGTCACGTGTCTATTAATTAATTAATTAATTAATTAATCACCACTACCAAAATAGAAGCGCCAACCTTTCTCATCAACATGCTCCACCTCCACCTCTAAGGGAGCACGCCCAATGACGAGCTTGAACAGGTCGGGCTTGCCAATCCGGGGCAGGGTGGGGTTGCTCCACCAGCGACGGTACTCGTGGACGCCAGGCAGTCCAGCTAGGCAGAGTTGGGCAGACTCTGGCTTTTCAATGAGCGTGATGTTGTCGCATTAAACGAGGTCAGCGAGTAAATCCTGCTGGTTGGTCGGCACCCCTTCTGCGGTCTCATTCGTATTCACCAGGCCAGGTTCGCGGCCAGCAAGCCTAGCGGGCAGGTGCCTTGCACATAACAAAAATTAATTAATAGACACGTGACTGCGTATAACATAATCCACTACAATAATTAACAGGCAAGTAATAATATAGTAATGATATAGTAATGATATAGTAATGTATAATATAGTAATGATATTGATCAAGGAGACAACATGAAGGAGACCACAACCAAAATAATATAGTAATGATATAAAATAATGAACTTGGTATTTCCCTTCAGGAGGACTTTGCTCGCGTGACGCACGTACACGTAAATGAATTAATTTACTTTGGTGGTCAGATCTTTAGTCCATGCCTTTATATCAATATGATGCAGGTCATTATTATACACGTCTGAAGGGGCCTACTTTTAAGTACTTGTTGGTAGCCTATAAGCTAACAGACACTACACAGATAATCGCTTGCAACCGAAGTCAATGCCTAGCTTGAAGCGGCAGCGTGTTTGGACCACATCTTCATGGCATGTATAAATCGTATGCGAATCCACATAGTTCGCACAACCCACCAATAGGCATCAGAGTCTCTACTATGCAGCCCAACTTGCTACAATGAGCATAAAAATGCTTCAGGTGCTCAGGCACCCATAGCTACTTCAGAATCCATCCGCCGAGTCCCGGCAGTGGCAGAAAACTGCATCCCCACTTCCCAGCAGTTTGTACACAGGATGTTCACAGTTCTATTTGTGTAGTCTTTCATGCTCTTGTGAATCCGTGTACACCTTGTTCACAGCTATACGCACGAAAAGTATGAGCAGCAGCATGAAAACTAAATGTGCTGAACCGTGCAATTGATTTTGTAAGGGATACACGTTGCAGTCACAAGTACGAGGTCGTCTTTATGAACAAGACCATCCAGACAAAGATGACCATCACGACCGCGAGTATGCCGATCGTCCAGCAGGTGCCTATTGACGTCGCGTTGTACACCTTTGTGGCAAACTTGTTTGCGTGGCCCATTGCGCCCATGTTCTTCTCCAGCACCGTCATCGTGCTGTCCAGCCGCTGCGTTAAAAACGTAAAAAAAGAAACATTACGAGAGAACAAGCAAAGGACGCTGCTGCAGCATAAATAATATACTTCGCATGGACATGAAGCAAGCACACAGCAGATGCAATATAACGCATGGGCACCAAGCAAGCAAGCACACAAAACCAAGCGAGACCTGCAGAGGAGGGGTAATGAGAACCCAAGAATCGCCGGACCCATATTCATGCCAGGTTCACGCTAGGTGCTTATGGCAGCGACATGTCTCCTCTTGTCACAATAAATAAATTGTTTTGATTCATTCATATATTACTTCAATTAACTGATGTCTCATCTTGTCACACTCCCTGCGTCCCCACCAGTTATCACATGCACCAGGATCGTCGTATCACATGCAACTGGAGCGTCATATCACACGCACAAGATCATCCTGCAAAATGTGCTGCAAATGACGCCCGCCCGCTGCAGGGTGGTGTGTGCGTAGAATAGTAGCGGACAACCTCACAAGCGCGTGTTTGTGAGAAGGTCATTCCATCCACTTAATTTAGCTTAGCTTAGGTTACCACATCTTCGATCCCACCTTAAGTGAGGTCTATGGACTCCCCAATGATGCACACAATTAAGAAGCACAAGTGACGCAACGACGAAGAGGTCACCTGCTTCTCTATTTTCTTCAAGCCTTTTTTCACAGGAGTTGTTTCAGTGCAACGGTGCTGATGCAAAGAATATGTTGGGAAAGCCACCCACCTGGTTCCCTTCCTGTATGCGAGTGCCGAGCCCCTTCACGTTCTCCTTGAGCGCGGCCGACAGCCGCGTCATCTCTTCGGTGATGCTCTCGTGCAGCTGCATCTGCGTGCGCAGCCGCTGCTGCGTGGACGTGCCCAGCAGGCTTGTAGACTCGCCCTCTCCGTCCTCATTGGACCTGCCAGAGAAAACGAAAACAGGTCGTGGATAAATAACAATAACAGTATGAATAGGTAGGCCAAAAGCATGTGGGGGGAGCAGAGCGTTGGTTTAATGCACCTTGTCCGTCCTTGCTGGTTCTGGTAAGCAACGTCCGCAAGGGCAACGCATCATCAAGTACAAGCAGAGGGAATACACACACACAGGGATCATACACAGAGGGAACTCACGTAGAGAAAGCAGGTATCAGGTGGACGCCCTGCCCTCACTGGTTCTGCATGCAAGCATTTCCACCATGGAAAACAAATTTTTCTTTTTTTTTGGCATGTGGCTTTGTAGGGAGGTCGTCGAGTCATGTTACGTTCATAAAAGCCCGTGCACGAGGTGGGATCGCGGGGCCCACCCACCTGCCCGCCAACCAGCCATCAACAGGTGCTCTCATGCCCACCGGCACCCTCATGCCCACAGGGTGCTCTCCTGCCCACCAGGTACTCACATGCCCACTGCTCAGCAAGCCACTCACGAGGAGTGCCGCCTTCGGATTCCCGACTGCGGCAATGGTGCGGTGGCTGCCACCTTCTTGGACTGTGGCGATGCAAAGGCGTGCGTTGACCCTGCATGGCAGGCGGGGCGGCACACGGCAACACATGGATGGAAGCCACATGCGAAGAGGCGCGTGGAAGCAACATGGGGACAGGTGGATGGAAGCAACACGCAAAAGCGTGTGTGGTATGCACAAACTGCATGAGCGCGGGCTCAAAGGATACACCAAGAAGGTACCAGAGAGAAGATTGACAAGCCAGGAGATCAGCTGTGAGGGCAAAGGTTGTAAAGTCACAGGCGCCAAGGGCACACAAACTACGGTGCACATTACCTGAGGACACACACAACAAGGCACATAAACTCAAGTGCACATAACCTGAGAGCGCACACACCAAGGGCACACAAGCCAAGGGCGCACACACCAAGGGCACAGCAGGTAACGGTTCCTTATCCCCGGCAACGAAAGGAGAACACAATCGTCGAGCAGGGAAGAGGAAATCTCAAACTCTAGCACGTAGGGATAACCATCAGAAGAGAGACCTTATGTGCATACCCCCACTAGTGTTTACCGTGATTTATTACTATTATGATTTATTAATTTATCTGAAACAGGTCTAAGTGAATGGAAACAAGTCTTACGTCTGAGGGCAAAGATACGAGTATGGTAACTGGTAAGACAATAATCATGCGCCAATGGTCAGGCCAGAGCAGCCTTGTTAGCCTCAACTCTGATCTGCACGAAACCATACCAACATCAGGCCTTGTCATTCATCAGAGCACAGAGCCAGTAATAAGGCATTACTTTCCAATCCAGCGTCCACCCCTTCCCTTACTGAAACATCGCCCCCCTCCAAGGACTAAGGGTCGATGGACCAAGCACTAGGACTCGAAAACACTTTTCTGCGTCCCCTAGCTTCCCTTTACTGGTACAAGCCTCACCTGCATCCAGCGCCGAGAGGTCCGTGGGCTTCTGCGAGAACCAAAAACAGTCAAGGTGTTATGGATCCAGGGGCCGCGGAAAAAGTGCAGGTCTCCATCAGATCGAGAGCGACAAGAGCGACAAGAGAGCACGGGGCGATGTTCAAGAGGTTGGAGCACGGGACGATGTTCAAGAGGTTCGAGCACGGGACGATGTTCAAGAGGTTGGAGCAAGGGACGATGTTCAAGAGGTTCGAGCACGGGACGATGTTCAAGAGGTTCGAGCACGGGGCGATGTTCAAGAGGTTTGAGCACGGGATGATGTTCAAGAGGTTTGAGCACGGGGCGATGTTCAAGAGGTTTGAGCACGGGATGATGTTCAAGAGGTTGGAGCACGGGGCGATGTTCAAGAGGTTGGAGCACGGGACGATGTTCAAGAGGTTGGAGCACGGGACGATATTCAAGAGTGATGAGGCTGTGTAAGGCATTCTCAGTGAGGCTGCTCAGGGCAAGGCTTCTCTGGACAAGGCTTCTCTGGACAAGGCCTTCAAGGCTTTCTCCACAAACAAGCATCTGCCTAGAGGAAAGTGGTCCGCACCGAATACTCGCTGGTGCTCCAGATAGAGTATACCTGGACAATGTTGCCTAAGGTCCTAACGAGCGGGGCTTGAATTTTTCCGAGTGCCCTGCCAACGGTGTGTCCCCCCTCGCCCCCCCACACCCCCGCCCTCTTGCCCAATACCCTGACCACCGCGAAACAACGCCAGCAGCGGGAAATACTTTTAAAACGCTCTGCCCCCGAGCCCGTAAACTCCCCCCGACACGAGATCATGTAACAGATTCCTTACACTTCCCAACATATTACAGAATCATGTAATTGGGACCATGCAACGACGAGATCTTTTGGAACCGTCCTTGGTGCCATGGGCGTCCAGGCTTCGCAAGGGCGACTCCCTGAGGGGTAGAATTCCCTAGTCCTGGTGTCACCCTGCCAGTGTTCCCACACGCTTCAACGCTCACCCCCTCACACTTCATGCATATACATACGCGGGCTACAAGGGATGCTTATCAGTAAAGATCCTCGCAATGTAAAAGCCTCTGCTGGCTGTCTCATGGATCGCTACGTCGTCAAGGACAATGAATTTTTTTGTAGCATGCTGGATTCGAGCACAGGACCCCTAACATGTGTTGGCTCGATATAATGACATGTAACTATGTATATAGCAAAGGATAAATACGCGGCCTCTGCAGTGGCTCACCTTGACTGTCTCCAGGATGCTCTTGGCGACCGCGTCCACCCGTTCATGGTAGAGCTTCTCCTGCTCTGCGCTGATGCTGCCATCCCGTTACAGTGACCATGCAATTCCGTTACCGTGACCACGAATTGGCGTTGCAGTGATCACGCATTGAGACCATTGTACAGTGACCATCGCCCAGTGTCAGCGGAGCGTGACCACCAGCACACAGTGTCATTGCAACACACGTTATGTGATGTCGTGACAGTGACTGCCAGCATGGGCGTGCCTGTACATGTGTCAGTATGTCTGTGCATGCCTATATGCCTTTGTCTGTGTGTGCGTGCGCGCATGCACGGCGTCTTTGTGTGTCTTTGTGCGAGGCGCACCGAGAGAAAAGAGAGGGGGTTAGAGGGGAAGGGGGCGCAAGGGGAAGGGGACGCGAGGGGGAGGGGGCGCGAGGGGAAGGGGGTTCGAGGGGAAGGGGATGCGAGGGGAAGGGGGTCGAGGGGAAGGGGGTTGGGAGGGAGGGAGGGAGGGAGGGAGGGAGGGAGGGAGGGAGGGAGGGAGGGAGGGAGGGAGGGAGGGAGGGAGGGAGGGAGGGAGGGAGGGAGGGAGGGAGGGAGGGAGGGAGGGAGGGAGGAGGGAGGGAGGGAGGGAGGGAGGGAGGGAGGGAGGGAGGGAGGGAGGGAGGGAGGGAGGGAGGAGGGAGGGAGGGAGGGAGGGAGGGAGGGAGGGAGGGAGGGAGGGAGGAGGGAGGGAGGGAGGGAGGGAGGAGGGAGGGAGGGAGGGAGGGAGGAGGGAGGGAGGGAGGGAGGGAGGGAGGGAGGGAGGGAGGGAGGGAGGGAGGGAGGGAGGGAGGAGGGAGGGAGGGAGGGAGGGAGGGAGGGAGGGAGGGAGGGAGGAGGGAGGGAGGGAGGAGGGAGGGAGGGAGGGAGGGAGGGAGGGAGGGAGGGAGGGAGGGAGGGAGGGAGGGAGGGAGGAGGGAGGGAGGGAGGGAGGGAGGGAGGAGGGAGGGAGGGAGGGAGGGAGGGAGGGAGGGAGGGAGGGAGGGAGGAGGGAGGGAGGAGGGAGGAGGGAGGGAGGGAGGGAGGGAGGGAGGAGGGAGGGAGGAGGGAGGGAGGGAGGGAGGAGGGAGGGAGGGAGGGAGGGAGGGAGGGAGGGAGGGAGGGAGGGAGGGAGGGAGGGAGGGAGGGAGGGAGGGAGGGAGGGAGGGAGGGAGGGAGGGAGGGAGAGCGAGCATGCCATTACAAAGGAGCGACCATCGCATACCTTGATGCCGCATGCAAACGTATCTACTCATAATAAGAAAAGGGGGATGCGTGGTAGAAGGGGAATCCTACATCAGGGGAACAAATGGTAGAATGGGTAAGGTCAAAGGGAACGACAGCCCCAAACCCCAAACACAAATGGTGATTGCACCATTGATCATACCCTGGCACAAGGTGCCACCTTATCAAAATTGGCAGCCTTGCCTGATTGTATAAACATCATCACATCAACTGTATAGCTCCATGAGGCCATTGTAAGGAATGCCTGCTAGTGCTTACCAGGATGGGATGCCCTGCCATTCCTGGCCGCCCAGTTCCTTCAGCAGCTCCCTCAGGGACTCTACGTACTTCGCGTCGGCAGTCGAGAGACAGCCCGAGTTTTGCAGGCAGGTGCAACACGGGGACGAACGAGAAGCACGCAAGGGTAAAGCGGTAGAACAGGCAGGGTAAACGGCTTTTCTAATATCAACGAGACTAGCGGACATCTTGGTTGCTACGAGTAAGCAGAAGTGCACCCGCATATCATACAGAAGAAGCAGGGCGCGTTGTTCAATATTGAAATAATACGTGTAACAACGTCGCATCGCAAGCCGTACGTGTAGCAGCTTCACGTCATTTTCCGCGATGCCATCCTGGATGCGTTTCTCGCAACTCCGTAGCAGCCGTACCAGATTAACCTCCGCCTTGCTCGCAGGGGATGGATTGTCTACTGCCATGCTAAAGTTAAAAAGAATTTTAGCCGGGTTGAATAGATGAATTCATGAATATCAATGATTAAGTAATCAAGGTTCAGTACACTGGTTTAGACCGCGTTCCTGACGTGAAGGGCGTCAATAGCAGCCAGTCTGCCTTATTTTACCCGTCAAGAAAACAGGGTAGTGCTGTTTGCTTAACGCCAGGATTTTTTACGCCTCGACAGGGCCTCGAGACTAAAGAAATTCCAAATCCCATCGCCAATGCTGGATCAACGGAATAATGTGCTACAGAAATAAGATACCGCAAGCCGGCTATGTCCACAACCGGGAAAAAGCGAGAATAATTTGGCTTTTCAGTTCTGACGTTCGTCACGAATCTTGCCGCCAGGCCCAAGTCCCAACAATGAAGGTGAAATGTGCGGTGCCCACAAGTACCAGCCAGTCTTTGGCCTTTTTGCCGCGAGAATTTGTGAGCAAGACAATTTCCCGCGAAAATGGGGCCCGCACGGGGCAAAAAAACATGCAGGCAACCCCAGCTCTGCGCACTGCAAGGTCGTGAAGACGGGCTTCGTCGTCGAACCCGCATGTCATTCTGTCCAGTTTTTACGATAATTACCATCCTGGTGACACGCTAAAATAAACACATGGTAAACTGGGTTCTATGCCAAATTAGGTATGCGTCTCGGGTTGACTCTGCGTTGTGTTTTTCCGCTGCAGACGAGAATATGGTGTGAAAGGAATTAGCGAAAATGCAGGCCAGCCTGGCCAGGAGTAGCTTCCATGGCATGGATGACGAGGCTCATGCGTCTCGGTCCCGGAAAAGGCAGAGCGGAGCAGAAGAGGGCTCTTCTCCTGAACCCGCTGAGCCGCGCAGGCGTGAGGATGGTCGCACCGTTGCCAACCTGCTTGAGATTCTCAAGGACTTGGGAGAGCGAATTGCAGTGTCCGCTGATCCTGACAGAGGGGAGGTCGAGTCCTCGGAAAACCAGGGCAGTAGCTACGACGGCGCCGCAGCGGAGGACGACGAGTACGTGAAGACTCGGTTTCGTGCCGTCCTACTCTCGCTTCTGGAGCAGAGCTCGTCATCCTGCAATGGTGAGTGTGCTTCGGTCAAGCTGACGTGGCCAGTCAGAACCATTGCCGTCACGCGCCAGCGTAATGGTGACGCTTGACTGCGGTTCCGCTGTTTTGTGGAGTTTGTGCACATGGCGTTCTTGTCTTATACGATGCAGGGCGCAAATTTGTGAGAGTGCACAGGGATCGCATGCACGTGCGTGGAGTTACATGGGCATTTAGGAGTGGCAGTCACACCAGAAACTTGTCTGCAAGCCGAGCGCGGTCAGCGCCTTATTTGTGAGCTTCGGTTGAGCTGCGAAGCGGCCAAGCGCTCGTGCAGTCCAGCCGCGGATTTGGAGGGTTCATTCCTGTGTCTGCCGCGTTCTCTGCATGTCCCCTCGCCTGTCAAAGCCCTTATAGTAGAAACTACATTAGATAGGCTGGGCCTCTCCTTGTATCACACACAATTGCCGAATCCTCCGCAGTCGCACCAGTATGATTTCTTTCAGACGGCTATTCAGTGTTAACAACAATCGACACGCATGACCTACTGCCACGGTCCTCCCCTCCCCCCCTTTCCCTTCCCCCCTCTTCATCCCCTCATTCAGCCAAGAAGCTGGGTGCCACGGTGACGCTGAAAACAAACAAATTAAGTGTATTTCCTGTCATATGTACGCTCTTCTCCCTTCCCCTCCCTCTTCCTTTACACTTAGAGTCAAGCACCTGGGCGCCATGCTTATGCTGACAGTCATTTGGATTCCGTCACTTGTCGTAACTTTGCTCTCCCACCTTCTCCCACTACAGTCAAGCAGCTGGGCGCCGCACGAATGCTGATAGGGGGCCGCGCTAAAGCTGATAAAGGGTTCCTTTGCGAAGCCGTTGGTTTCTTATATGCATGACTTGTCATACGAGTTCTCCCCTGGCCCCTTACTTCCACCCTCGCGTTCTGCAGTCAAGGAGCTGGGCGCCACGCTGAAACTGCTCTACCACACAGCGGTGTGGAACCCGGGCGTGTTCCACTACGGCCGATGCTCCTCCGTGCTGCCCGTGCTGAGCTGTCTGCTCTCGCTCTTCGCAGAGCCGCGGTTCAGGTACGCCGCGCCTTGCTGTCATGCCTGTGTTCCGAATGCCAGCGGAACAGTGTCACTGTTTCGCTGAGCCTGTGTTCACTGTTCACCAAGCCTATGTTCAGGCACGCTGCTCCTACTTCCTTTAGCTCTGTTTCTGTGTTCATTTGTGGCGCATCAATCAGGGGTGGATGGCGCCTACTCAAAAGTTTGTACCCCGTGGCCCTCGCAACGGGGGCGTGCGAATTAATGAATGAATGTGTTCATTTTTGTGTTCGCCGAGCCGCGGTTCAGGTAGGCCGCTCCTTTTCGTCCTACGTGTGCTGTGCCATCGTATGTCGGTTGAGTAGGATTACTGTGTGCGGTGCTGCGGTCCAGGTAGGCTGGTCCTTTATTTGTTTCAAATGAGTTTTTATCTTTTTTGTTTTTGGCAGCCTTCCCCTCCGCCCCTTCCCGAAGCCATGAATTCTCCCTTTCCCCACACCCCACTCGTTTCCCCTGTTCTGCGTAATTGCTCTTTTACCCTCTCACTCCCTCGCTCGCTCATGCATCGCTCATACATCGCTCCCTGCTTGGTTTGCTGGCGGTGCGATGGTGATGTATGCCAGCTCCATCCACGAGACGGCATCGGACGCCGCCCTGGCCCTGCTGCAGTGCATGCGGGAGGGAGACGCGGGCGCGTACGCGGCACTCGTGACGTCGCTGGTGACGCTGCTGGCAGGTACTCGACCTCTCCAACCTTGTCTTGTCCCCCCCTGTTGCAATCTCACCCACTGCACCGTGCGTCTTGGGCCTCCTCCAAAGCAATGTTGCCTTGTACGCTTATGCAGATCCATTCTGTACCGCATGAAAGCAACAGTGCCCAAATTAAGTTTGTCCCATCCCACTCTCATCCCTGTCTTTTTTTCGCCCAGTATGGTAATTCTTAACAGCGATGGAACCCTTTCGTTTACACCCTCGTCCTGTTTCGCCCAACACCTCTCTCGCACCGGTCTTCACGTTTCGGCCCGTTGGCTGTAGTTTGGGTTATTGTTTGATGCGTAGAAACTTGGGTGTTCCGATCCATCGCATCGCCATAATTAAGATATGATACCATGATTAACAGATTATCAATTCATTAGCAGATTATACCAGTCAGGATATTCTACCATAATTAAGAGATGATACCACAACGTTCCCACAGCTCCTCGGCAGACCCTGACCCAAGTTCCGTAACAAAAGATGTGCCGGTGAACGAAAAATAAGGTCATTAACAAAAAGTATGAATCGGCCTCTCAATCGGCTCTCGGTAAACCCTGCTGATTTTTTTCGTCAAAGTACGAAAACGCATGGCAAAGCTGCCACAGGAAAGGCGACTTTTATACTGGTAGTAGTGATAGGGATCGGTCTCTTTTATAGTGATAGAATTCGGCTCCTCGGCATATCTGTCTGAGGTCCTCCAGGCCTCTCCAACCCTGGGCGGCTGCTCAAGGGAATAGTGCTGCGGTGAGAGACCATTCTGACAGTGACGAATCCTATCTTTGCTTGTCTTCTTCTTATACCACCATCTGAAACTCATCATCCCCGCTCTTAAATCCCCTCATCAACTCGACAGCATCCCGGCACTGTGATGGGATGGTCTCACGCCCACCCTTGCCTCACTGCCTGGTCTCCCTTGTCTCACCCTTGTCTCACTGCCCTTGCCCCCTCTTGCCTGTTGCTTTTTCACGTCGCCCCCCCCTTTCCCTGTTACTCCCCCCATCGCCAGATCTGGCTGAGGTTCTTCAAGGCCTTTCCGACCCAGGGCGCGTGCTGTTAGACCCAACCCCGTCGCACGACCAAGAAGTCGAAGATCTAGATCCATCCCAGCTTATGGCTACTGGCGCCCGCGGCACAATCGGTATCCGCTGCTTTGACGGCGTGCTGGAGGCCTCTGTAAACCTGGCCGCCGCAGCCACCCACCACCCCTCTCTCCCCCCCCAGCAGCAAGGCATCGGCGCAGACCCAGGGGGGGCGGCGCGGATGATGGAAGTGGACATGCCTGCGCAGCGGGAGAATTGGGACGGCAGGCAAGCAGGGGCCGGACATACAGCTGGACTGGTGGGCATGGCTGGACATGGAGGGAATAAGGACGTTACTGGTCGTGATGTCGGCGGTGGTGGCGGTGGTGGCGGTGGTGGCGGTGGCGGCGGTGGCGGCGGTGGCAGTGCGGGTGACGGCGGAGAGTATGTCGTGGATGTCTCGGACGCGCGGGGCGCCGAGACCCTGGCCAGGTGGGCCGTGACGCTTCTGGGACACCTGGCGGGGCAGCAGGAGGCGGGTACGCTGGTGGCGCAGGTGCCGCCGTGCGCGCCGCTGCGGTCACTGTCCGGCGTGCTGTTCTACAGTGATCGGGAAGAGACTCACACGGTGTGTCAAGCCCCTCCTGGTACATCAATCCTAGAAATTTTTGGTTTCTCTCGAACTATTTTTTTCTGTGCGTCTCTTCCAAGTACATCATTGTCAAAGACCCTAGGAGAATAGATGCTTGTTTGGATCCCCCCTGGCACTCTCGTCTGGCGAAACCGAAGCGTGCTGGGTGGAGTGGCCAAACAGTCTGATTGCGACCTTCTCACCACCAATGGTGCCCATCACTTGTTACTAACATGTTTTTCCATCATGCCCAGTTGGGTGACGGGATTCGGTTCAGCCCCTGGCATGGGGGCATTGTTTGTTTTGGGCATGTTTTTTCCACTGGCGAGTTCATTATCATATTCACTGCCCTAAACTGCCATGTTCTCGTTCCCGTCCCGAGACTTGCGCCGATTGGTCCGCCAGTCAGCGGGCCAATGTGCCCGCTACTTGGCCTGTTAATTTGCCCGCGACTGGGCCCGTTAATGGCCCCGCAAACTGGCCCATTCTCTTCGCCCCCCATCCCACGCAGGGATCGCCTTACGTGATGAGTAATCACTGATGACGAATCACGATTTTGTGACAACTAGTCACTACCATGATTATCTGATGACTAATCGCGATCACGTGATTACTAATCACGATCAGGATCGCGCGATGACTAATCACTGCGACACATAAGAGTAATCACTTATGGAACAATCAATTTCTACTTTTCCCGCATCCTCGGGGTCCTCTTCTGCCTCGTGCCACCCTATGTACCTTATTTACCCTATGTACCTTATTTACCCTATGTTACTTATTTACTTAGCCCATCTGCCCCTCCTCACCCAAACGCAGGCCATCTTCCAAGCTGGTGTCCTCTCGTCCAGAGACCCCCGCTGATTGGCCCGCTTATTCGCCCACACGCCCTTGTCCAGCCTCCTGTCACGCACATGCACAGGCCGTCTTCCGGCTGGTTCCCCACGCTCCCTTGTTCTACCTCCTGTCACTGAAATGCAGGGCGCAGGCGGTCTCCGCGCTGATGGGCTTCCTGACATCTCTCTCCCGTCACCCTCCTTACCCTACCCCCTCCCCCTACCCCCTCCCCCCCCCAATAAACAGGCCGTCTTTTCGCTAATGGGTTTCCTGGCATCCCGCACGGAGCCATCCACGTGGCTCGCGGGGGACATCCTCCACGCGGTGCTGGCAGCCGTCACGCGCCAGTACGCCCGGTCTTCTGCTTCTGGAACTCCAGCCAGTAGCAAAGCGTCGAAACAAATGCACCCATCTGGGCCTATGGGCACAATAGCGGGCGGCGCAACGCATCGAATTCGGCCCGCAAAGGATGCCACGGCACGGATGGAGAGTTGCTGCCCGTCACCAGAGTACGATGGCGCCGCTGCGGCGATAATTAGCACGCTGCTGGCGATGATTCGACGTGAGATCTGCATGGGAGGGGGAAGTAAGTGAACGTTCTTTGTCTTATCGTGCAATCCGCATGGCTTCCCTTCCCAGGGCTCCCTTCCCCAGGGCCCACCGATGCACGCACGCCTCCTGATTATGGACGTCATGATGTGCAATTCTCACGTCTTTCTCCTCTGCCTCCCGTGACCCACGTAGGCCAGCGCACCGGCGTAATGCTGTCATCTGCTAAACATCTTATCATGGAAATCCTTGTGTCCAATGCACCGTTCTATGTCAACTCCATGTCTAATTTTATTGGCTGCCTTTCTGCTCCGCGGGATCCACCAATGCGCTTCCACCAATGCATGCCACCTACTCCGTGCTGGTCCCTACTGCGATACGGGGTACTTATGAGGGGGCCCAACATGAAGGGTAAACATGCGAGTATTTATGGACCCCAATGTAGAGTATGGACCAGCCACTTATCGTGATCACTCTGCTGCGCAATCCTCGTCTCCTTCTCTTCCGTTCGTTATCTTCTTCTTGGGCCACCAGGTTCCGTGAATGCCAGCACACCTCTGGCGACCTGGACCGGGTTCGAGCTGCTGGCAGACCGCCTCCTGGTCCTCATCCTCCGCATCCTCCAGGGTGCGCCCAGGGCCCCGCTCCTGTCCGCCCTCGCCCAGTCGATCCCACTGCTGGTCTCCGTACCCCATGGTGACGTGGAGGCAAGGCGGGCGAGCCTCGTCCGCCAGGTGCCCCTGTGGGTCACGGCGGCAGCAGTAGCGAGGAGGGAGGAGTGGGAGCGGAGGCGGCAGCAGGCGGTTGCGGGGAGGAGGATGGGGGGAGAGGCACCCGCTGCCTCCATGGAGGCAGGGGATGGAGTGAAGAGGGAAACGGGGGCGAGGAGGGAAGCAGGGCCGGATCGGGGAGGAGGGGCGGGGCTGCTGCCGGTCAATATTAATGGGAGCTCGGACCAGCCAGATGTTGTCATGGGGGGGACCGTGGGAGCATGGACTGGGGTTGAGCCGCTCGATGGTAATTCTGGTGGCGCCACATGGGACGTCTTGTTATCCCTTTTGGCTGGCGTGGCGGCTTCTGCTGGCATCCCCCAAGGGCTTGATGGGCCTACGGAAGCGCCTGCCAATGGAACTGCAGCCAGGTGTCGCGGCGCTACTGGTGCAAATGGCGGCCTTGCTGCTGCCGCCGTCACCATCACCACGACCACCACCGCAGCTGTTGATGGCGCTCGTGCTGGTGCTGGTGCAATGGCAGGTGTGGTCACGGAGGCTGGCATTGTTCCAGGTGAGCGTGAGGCGTCCGGGGACTTGGCACGCAAAGGCATCGTCGCTGGCGCTGGCATACACGTGGCCGTCTTGCACTCCTGCATGACGAGCGACGCGCACCCAGCGGCAGCCATCCGCAATACCCGCCAGCTCACCCTCCTTGGCTTGGGTGTGCCAGCATCGCAACAAGAATTGCTGCCCGGCATCCAGCAGGGCGCGAGCGGCGGAGGACAGCTCTCGACGAGGAATGATGCGAGATGTTCAGGTGGCGAAGGACAGGTGTCCGGAGAAAGTGGATCGAGAAGCATGGCTCATGGCGTGTTTGCGGATGCTACTACAGGAAGCATGTTCAGGCCACAACCTGGCGCCAGGCCCCTGTGCGACCACCTGCAGCGGGGGCGTGCAAGTGATGGCGGCTTGGCGGCCTTTTGCGGCACCATTCGCGGCTTTTGCAGTGCCGAGCCTGCGGCGCGTGTGGGTGACGGGGAGACGAATGCTAACCCGGTGGCTGCAGCGGCCCTCCCAGTAGGCTGGCTGGCTACTGGTAATGAAGAAATGCTCGGCAACGCAGTCACTGGCTGGCCTGATGATGAGGCCGGGCTTCGCGGGGGTGGCTCCCCGTTCGGAGCCCCCGATTCTAGGGATGACGAGGATGCCTTTCCGAATCCCTGGGCGCCACTGCGGGCTGCCATCGCCAAGGGGTGGTGGTCCCCTTATTCTGGCAGCAGGGAACATGCGACAGGGACAGATGACAGCAGCAGCTGCAGCTCCCATCGGCTCCCCTCAGCTGCGCTTCACGGTTCTGCCGATGAACTTGCTGGCTGTGCTGATGAGACCTATTGTTCTGCTGACATGCTTCATGTTCCCCCCCACGCATGGATGGCGTGCCGGCGGGTAGAATCGCTGGAGCTCTTCGCGGCCGCCTGCTCCGGCCGCCCCTTCTCGCTGCCCTGGCGCCAGGTGGCGCGCGCCCTGACCTCATGGGTGGCATTCCTAGCCACCGTCACTGAAGCCAGAGGTGGGAAGGATACGGCCGATGGTGGCGGTGACGGGGGCCAGAACGGCAAGGGTCGAGTCAACGGAGGGGGTCGAGTCGACCCAGGTCAGCCCCTGGGTGGGGAGCTGCTGTCCCAGGATGGGCTGGAAATGGAGCTCCTTCGGCGGGTGCTGGCGGCCGTGGGACATCTAATGCAGGCGCCCGTGAGCTGTACGTGGAGGACATCTCCAAATGTAGTTCTAAGAGTTGTTTCAGCCCGTAATCTTCTGTCTGTGGTTCTCCGTGAGCTGTACGCGGTGGACATGCCACGCCTTGTTTGGTACCCCCCCTCCCTCTCCTGCTCATGACCCCACTCCCTTGTTCCCCGTGAGGCGTACGTGGTGGCCATGCCACGCCTCACTCTGATATTTTCTGTGGATACTTTCTCTCAATGCTCCCCCGTGAGCTGTACGCGGTCTATCCCTGAGCCTTCATTGTATCGTCACCATCCTCCTCTCGTACATGGTGATATTGATGCATGCGGTCGACTGCAGCACCGTCCTTCTCTTCTAGATGATTCTATTGCTGCCCACTGTCATTTGACGTTGGGGAGCCCTAATGATTCCCCCTTATTCAACGGGATGGATGGGTACTCGGTAGGTGGGGAGCCCTAATGATTCCCCCTTATTCAACGGGATGGATGGGTACTCGGACGGTGGGGAGCCCTAATGATTCCCCCTTATTCAACGGGATGGATGGGTACTCGGACGGTGGGGAGCCCTAATGATTCCCCCTTATTCAACGGGATGGATGGGTACTCGGACGGTGGGGAGCCCTAATGATTCCCCCTTATTCAACGGGACTTAAACGGGATGGATGGGTACTCGGTAAGTCACGATTTTGATCCCCTTGTAGTTTGTTTTTCGTCTCGTCCTCCTTACCCTGCTTTCTTCGCCCTGTTTCTTTCCCTGTTTCATTCCCTGTTTCATTTGTTGGGGTGACCTTTCTTTTTCGTGACAAGGTAGAGATCACGCCTGTCTTCCCTAACTGTGCTACCGCCTTTCCTTTCTAATGGTGCCTAGCATGTCAGAGTCCATCCACGTCATGGGGGTTGGATTTGCAAAACATAGGCGTGTCCCTGCACCAGCGCGAAAACCCTGGCCTGTGCATACAAGTACCAGCTGTTCAGTTTATGTATTGTCTTTGAAAAGAACTGAACTCATCGGGACGTAAAGAGTGTGTTGCGTGAGTAGCCATTTTAAACGTTATTTTAAGTTTTTATCAGCCTTTTCTTTACTGCCTAGTCGGTTGCCTCGGTACTTCCAGGCAGCACGACAATTTTATCGCAAGCTTCAAGCCTAGTATCACTTCGCATACTATACACTAGCACACACCTATTATCACACACACATAACACACGCAGGCTCACACGTTTTATCGTTGCATTTTGTCATTAGCTCCTGAATATTAGATATGGCATGTTGAAAACTTAAGACAGAGTCCGCTTGAGCATTTTGTCATTAACTTTCTAACATTAGATTTAGCACATTGCAAACTATTGGCATATCTAAGAGCACCAACAGTATGAATCCGCTTGAGCCCACATTGTTAACTAATAACATATCTAAAAGCACCAACAGTAGGAATCCGCTGAAGCATGCACCGGGGCGTGTCTCCAAGTACCGGACCCGTTTGCCAACACTTTCCTTATCCAACCAAATCTAACATTGTGCACAGTGAACACCATGTTGCAGCAGTCCTGGGATCCATGATCTTGTCATCATGACCGATCATGGACGCTGCACGTTATTCTGATGAAGGAATCTAAGCCCAAATATTCAGCAGAGTCCCATGTTTTCTCGTCTTAAGACTCTAGTTCAGGTCCGCAACAGTGCACCTTGCCTCCTGGAAGAGAAAGGAGCAGGCTTTGGGAATGGGGTGTCATCTGTTACTAGGCAGCATTCATGATGCCATCTAAACTCTTGAACGTCGGTCGATCGTTTTTCATTTGCAGCCTGTTTCCAGCCCAGCAGTGGCAAGAGCAACCAGAACAACAGCAGCCTTGCATCCACGATGCCACCGTGGCCCGAGCCACTCACACGCTGCCACCTGGCGCCCCTCATGTCCCGAGCGTGGATGCTCATCTCCCAAGCGAGCACCAACACCCACACTCCCCAGCCCCACATTGACAATGGCAACAAACGCCCAGGAAAACCAGAGGGGCTTGGACCCAGGGATGCAAGTACCCGTGGCGGGGGAGCAGTTACAGACCCCGAGGCTGCCGTGCGGCTGGCTCAGACGGTGTTTCTATTAATAGCGCGAGAGTCGCTCTGGAGTGGGGGCCAATGGAGCCTGCTGCCGGAGCCCGTTGTCTTTGACATGCTGCGGCAGGCCTTGGAGCTGGGCCATTTCTCCTCCCCGAGCTCAAATTCTGGCGCCCCAAGGCACGCGGCCAACATAGCCAGAAACGTCGCCCGCGATGGTGTCGTGATGGTGCCGGATGACAGCTTGCCAGACGCAAACAAAGGCATCCCAGACGCTTCCGCAGAGGCACCGGTAGCAGGGGGGAGCTTCCAGTCGAGGGGTGCAATCAGTACGTGCCCGGTCGGCAGCCGGGTTGCGGTGGCCGCGGTGGCGGTGGCCCCGCTGTTATGCCGGTTCCTGTCACGGGACCGCACGCAGCAGCTGTTCGCGCTGGCCAGGTGCGTCTTTGGGGGGAAGCATGTTGCTTTCCTTTGGGGAGGATAGCACTTTGGGAGGGGAAGCGCATCCCCCCAAGCAACGCGCCTATGGCAACATGGTGTTTTGGTAACTACATTTTTAACATCTGTCGTTAACTATTGCTTGCTGACTATTTTGCCCATGGTTCACAACAAGCTTGCTAAAGCTCCCGCCACCCGCGCCCTGACGCCCCCCCCCCCCTTGCCCGCTTCCAATTGAAGGCCAATAAGATGCCATGGATAAGCAGCTGTACCCAGTCTTCTTTCCTTCTGCCCTGATGCTCCATGCGTAGGCTGAGGCAGCTTGTCGATGCGTTACTTGCGACAGTGTAGATACCAGTATAGATACCAGTATAGATACCTTGCGGTCTGGCTCCCCCTCCACCAACACGGGTGCAGTGGCATGAAGCTTGTACCTGAGTTAGGAAGACTGGATCCTGATTCGATAAAAGTGTGCGGGGCAGATACCGCATCACAAATAATCAAAACCCAGTTTTTGTCTTGACAACGCTCTGCCGCCTGTGGTACACCCTGAACTATGTAACATGTGGTAGTGTGTATTGTCACGTGTGGTCGCCACATCTGGCCGGTCCCCTCCCCCCGCATGCAGCTCCCTCACGGCCGGTAGGAGGGGAACACATGTCGTTACAGACGCCAGCACGAGCAAAGCTGGGGAGCCAATCACTACGCATCCAACTGGCCCCATGAGCCACACGCCGCCACCGTCGGGTCCCGTTGAGGCTGACATCGGCGGGGTGGGCGCTGACATCAGTGATGCGTCCCCTTGCTTGCGTGCCGCGGCGGGGGCGGCGCTGGGATTATTGATGTGCGCGGATGCCGCCGCGGGGTCCCGTCGGCCCGTGGCGCTCCCTGTGATAGCGCCAGGTGTCACAAGTAATGCTGGCGGTGCAGCTGGCGCGGGCCGCGAGGGTGGGAATGGGAATGTTTTGGGAACGGCCGAAGCAGGAGGGGGCCTTGATGGTGCTGGTCTCCAACGGGATGTCAGCAGGGGAGGTATCCCTTCTACGGATACCTGTGATGGGTGGCAGGATTATCACCAGCAACAAGGGGCTACTAATGGCCCAAGCGCTAATAATAGTAACTCCCGTCTCCCCCGCTGGAGGGGGGTCAGACTGATGGAGCAGCGCGTGGTCGGCGCTGGGTGTTCCTGTCCGGCCACCGTCTTGAGAGCTTTTGCGTGCGAGTCCTGCGACGATCTGGGCGCGGGTGCTGGCATCCGGATCGTGAGGGCCGCTGCGAGTGATGCGACGGTTCTTGCAAGGGAAGCCGCGAAGGATGGCGCGATGGAAGATGCAAGGGAAGGAGTGAGGGAGGGTGCGAGCGATGCCACGGCAGATGGCGCCGTGCGGGAGGATGCAAAGTGTGTCGAGGCTTGGCTCGTGCCTGCGCAGCTACTGCTGCCACCTGTCTCAGGCCTCGATAGTAAGGCCGGGCCTCTAAGTGCTGGCGGCCGCGTCAGGCCCTGGTATGAGCGCGCAGGTGCATGGGCTGGGAAGCCGGAGCATGAAGGGATGGTGCCAGATGCTAGTGATGGTAACATAGTGGCAAATGCCAGCAGCCGTGCGGATGGCCCGGCCGATGACAAGTCAGCAGCGACAGAGTCATCATCGGCCGTTCTGCCATCTGCCCCCTCCACCGTGCTGCGTCTGCCCATCGGCCCCTCGTTGCTAATGACGCTTCTTTCGCACGTCGCCGGGGCAATGGCCGGGATTGCCAACGTGGCCGAAGCCAGCCGGTTGGACACCGATGTGGCAGGAGGTGCCACTGCGGCGATGGATGCAGATGTGGCTGGAGAAACAGCAACCAACCGGCAGCCCTCCTTTGCTTCAGGAGGGAAACCGAGAACGCCTCCATCAGGCCAGGGTGCTGGCATGGGACGGGGCCAGGGTGGGCCCGGTGCGGCGGCAGCATTATGCGAGCTGGTGGGTGGTCTCCGCCGCGCGTGGGCGCACAGCGGGTTTCAACCCTTAAGGGGGGACCGGCCCGGGGAGGAAGATCCTTCTGTGACAGATGACAGCAAAGAGAAGACAGATGACAGAGAGAGGGCGATGGCGGGAAAGGGATCTATGGACAGAAGCCTCTTGACAGCACATCGGGACGAGCACATGTGTGCGCTGTGGGCGTGCGTGGAGCGGTTGAGTTGTCATCCATCTCGAGAGTTGCGGCTGGCGGCCGGGCAGTGCGCGTTGATGCTGCTGGAGTTGCAGGCTCCCACGGAGGAGCAGGCAAACGGAGGAGGCGTTATTGGAGGGGGGGGCACCGACAGTGGTGGCACGGGCCAGCCGAGCGGTAGGGCGAAGAGGGATGGGGCCGCGGCGGGCGTGGTGGCGGACAAGGATGAAGAGACCCTGGGGACGGGGACAGGGACAGGGGCGGGGGCACCGCCAGGCGGGGATGGTCCTCGAGGAAAGAAACAGAAAGTGGACAGGGGGGGAGGGGGGGGGGCAGAGGCAAGTGTTTCTAGGTCCGCCGCCAAGAAGGACACGGAGAGGGACAAGGGGGGGAAGAAGGCGACTGGGGGTGGCCGCCAGAAGGCTGGCGGGGTTGCCCCTGACCAGGGCGGGCGGCAGCAATCCTCGGCTGCGGGGAAAGCCAATCAGGGAAAGGGTGGCGGTGGCGGCGAGCATGATGAGGATGGTGAGGAGGAGGATCTGCGGATGCTGGAAGTGGCAGATACCAGCACCGGGGGCGGAGGGAGAGCCGCTCATGGTAGTGCCTCATCCGGGGCTAGACCCCAAGGCCAGACAGCGGGAATATCATCAAGTACAAACGCCTCCGGGGGAGGCGTCGACCCCCGGTCCCTGGTCACCACGCTGCGCTCCTTCTTCCAGCAGGCCGCGGACGCCAGCGTTAGGGAGACGCTCACCCTGACGCTGGGCTCGCTGCTGGCGCGCCCGCGCGTCGCATCCCTGCAGGGCGGCCGCGTCCAGCTCATGGCGTTTGTGTCACTGCTCGAGGTGCTGGATGACCCGGACCCAGCCCTCCAGGGGCTGAGTGTGGACCTGCTGCGAGGGCTGGGGGTGGCAAGCTGCGAGCTGAACCTCTTGAAGGATTCGGCGTCTGCTGACGTGGGTTCGGACGGGAAGGCGGCGGGCTATGCACCTAGGAAGGGGCGGCGAGTTTCCACTGGGTCTGGTTGGGGGGAATGGCCTTGGATGACTTCAGCATCCATGGGTGTGATGCGCCGTGGCAGTGGCTGGTACCGGTTTTCTACTTGTGCGCCTGTTTCGGTTTTCTTTGCGGCCGGTAATGGGTTCTCGGGGGCCACGGGCAGTGGCGTGTTTCCGATGGGCGTGGATGGGGACGCGGCCACCGCTTTGCACGCCACCCTAGCGCAGCACAGGGACTTTTGCCTCGAGTACCTGTGCACGCGGCTGTCGTCGCGCCGGGGGCTTGTGGACGCGTTTGTGCACCAGGTCATCGGCGGTGACGTGCGCCAGTTCCTCACGCGGGCGGTCCCGCTGGTGCTTCCGCGGCTGCTGCTCAAGGTCGGTCTCTGTTTAAGTAATAATATTGGCAGCATGTAGTAAACAATTTCAGGAATTCATAGCCATCATGCTGGTGCTGCCCTTAGCTGGGTGTTGCCCGAGACTCTGGGTGCTGCAGGTGCCCTAGTGCACCTAGAGCAAGTGTTGTTTACATTCCCACCCTTGCAGGAAGTAGCTTAGAATGTATTATAGGCCATATGCCCCTTCTCTGGGCTATGTGCTACAGATACTCCCAACGGAGTTATGTTCCTAATTAATTAATTAATGCTGGTGCTGCCGCGGCTGAAACTCAAGGTGTGTCGTATAAAGAGTACCTGAAATTGGTCTACTAATCAATCGATGGCGGTTCCGTGGCTGCACTGTCATCCTGTTGTTGTCAGAGTGGTCCTGTTAGGAATCGTTATAGCCTATAGGATATCTATCGTTGTAGCCTATAGGATTCCTATCATTATAGCCTGTAGGATTCCTATCATTATAGCCTGTAGGATTCCTATCGTTGTAGCCTGTAGGATTCCTATCGTTATAGCCTATAGGATTCCTATCGTTATAGCCTATAGGATTCCTATCGTTATAGCCTATAGGATTCCTATCGTTATAGCTATGGTAACAAAAAGGCGGCATGCTGGCGCTGCCGCGGCTGCTACTCAAGGTCAGGTCTATGGTGCCATGGTCACTAAAGCACTTTTCATGGTAGCAGGAAACTACAAATGCACCGCTGGTGCTGCTAGGAATGGTGTTGTCGTCATAGTCGGGAGTCAGAGCGATATTGTTGTTGGCTTTTGTTTCATCCATGAAAGGCTTCCTCATTGGCAATCGTTGCTCGCACTGTATCCCCTCAATTCACCCTTTCCAACAGGAACAGATAGAAACAATAGCAATACTAAAAGAAATAATAGAAATACTAATAGAAATAAGAGCAATACTATTAGAAAATGGCTGGACTATCTCAAATAATTTTCCATGCGCGACATCCTCCCCACGTGCTCCCCTTCGGTCCCGACTGTCAACCGCCACCATCACCCTGCCAACAGGTGGCGGCCAAGGATGGCCACGTGCAGGACGTGCTCTCCTCCATGGCGTCCGCGCTGGGCCACACCCTGCAGGTGATGCTGCTCGAGTTCTGCCACCAAGCGCTCGCGACGCTGCTGCTGACGGCACGGGGGGATGAGCTGGAGAAAACGCTGGCCTTTTACGAGCACGTCACGGGATCCTCGTGGGTGGACATACTGGGCGCCGTCATGCCCTCACTCCTGTTTCAGCTGGTGTTGTCTCTCGGGGATGCCGCGCCGGGGAGTGAGGAGGCTGCCAAGAGGTGGGCTATGAGCTTGTTCATAGGAATGATGGTAATTTGATGCTCGTTCTGATGTTTATAACAAGGACGGTACGTTCGAGGAAAGAAACCATATCGTTTGCATCATTATGCTCCGCTGATTCTATTTCGCATGTACCCCATTGATATGATTATGTGCTACCTGTTTATGTGCTACCTGTTCGTGTGCTACCTGTTTATGTGCTATCTGTTTATGTGCTATCTGTTTATGTGCTATCTGTTTATGTGCTATCTGTTTATGTGCTATCTGTTCATGTGCTACCTGTTCATGTGCTACCTGATTATGTGCTACCTGATTATGTGCTACCTGTTCATGTGCTATCTGTTCATGTGCCACCTGTTTATGTGCTATCTGTTTATGTGCCACCTGTTTATGTGAAATCCACTAGCAACCGCCTCGCAAGGCTGCGCTAATGTCTACATTATGCATTGCTATATAGTCCTAAAGAAGGCTTCTGCTGTTCATAGTCGATGTAGCAAGCTGCATACTCCGCAGAAGTAGGTAACAAGCCCAGTAAATAGACCACATATTGTTGTCATTTTGTTAAGGAAGTGCTCTTTGTTCCCTATCACTCCCAGCTCTCATTCCTTTCCTGCCCACCCCTTAATGCCTTTTCTTCCTCCACCCCACCCTGGCAGGGGTGCACGCCTGTCCGACATGCTCGCGGCTCTGTCCAACTACGCGCCATCCCCCCAGCCAGGAGACGTGCCCGCGTTTCTTTCCCCCTTCTTCGTGGAAATTCTCGACAGCCTGGACCGGCACCACCTGCGCAGCCGTGACGCGTGGCAGCAGGTCCGGGCGGTGCGCTGCCTGGGCGTTCTCTTGGACATGATCACGGCGGGTGTCACGCCGTTCGTACCCAAGATCCTGGCACTGCTCACGCTCGCGGTGCAGGTGGGTGGGGCCACTGCTAATAGCAAATTCTGTCGGTGAAGCATCCCTTTTTGCAAGGATGCACCGCTAGTTAAACTTGGATCAATATATAGTAGTATAGGCTTATGGTGTTCTTTGCTGATCGCTTCCACCACACATTATTCCATATAGTCATGATAATTTCTTCTCTTCTCTCTAGAATTCATCATCGTTTGCTCTTTCCCTATCGTAGTATTCAAAATCATAAATGAATATGCGTATTTCTTATACTTGTGCCCGCGGCGGCCTGCTTCATGTGCTGATGGCCCGTTTGCTGCACATAAACATTCCTTACATTTCTCTATATTTGTTCTTTCTTATTCTTGCAACCATGTACTTTCCTGATATTCATTATTGCTAACTTCTGTGTTCTTTCTTATGCTTGCGACTATCTGTTCTTCCTGATATTAATTATCACTAACTGATGCGTTCTTTCTTATGCTTGCGACTATCTGTTCTTCCTGATATTCATTATCACTAACTTATGCGTTCTTTCTTATCCTTGCGACTATCTGTTCTTCCTGATATTCATAAATTCTTTAGTATGCGTTCTTTCTTATCCTTGCGACTATCTGTTCTTCCTGATATTCATAAATTCTTTAGTATGCGTTCTTTCTTATCCTTGCGACTATCTGTTCTTCCTGATATTCATAATTTCTTTAGTATGCGTTCTTTCTTATCCTTGCGACTATCTGTTCTTCCTGATATTCATAAATTCTATAGTATGCGTTCTTTCTTATCCTTGCGACTATCTGTTCTTCCTGATATTCATAAATTCTATAGTATGCGTTTTTTGTTATCCTTGCAACCGCAGCGGCCTGCCCTGCGCGCGGACGGCCTCTCCGTGTGGCGCAAGTTTGTCGCGCTGCTGAGCGAGGCGTCCCCTGCGACCCTGTGCAGTGTGGCAGGGCAGGTGGTGGTCGCCCTCATGCCGTGCTTCCAAGAGAAGTCCGATGACACCGATGCAGCCAGCACGCGAGGGGATGGGGTGGACAGAATGGACTCCAGCACTGGGATGCGTAGAAGCGACAAAGGCACCGCCAGAGGCAGGGCCGTGGGTGGCAAGATCGGATCAGATGTTTGCGGCGAGACACGTGCATTTGCTGGCGGCATGGCTGCCGCCGAGGCAGGAGCGTCAACACGAGAGGCAAGGAGATTGAGACTGTCCCTTGAAGAGCAAGCTGCGGCGGAGGTACTCCAACTACTGGTCTCACGGGTGGTGGAGGCTGGGGACAGCGTGGCTGCCAGCCGGGCAAGGGCCAGTGACGGCCGAAAGAAACCAGCTGGCACTGCTGGTGGGGGGGGCGGTGCTGGGGCTGGCGGGGTGGCAGGGGCCGAGGGCGCTGACGAGGCGGCACCACGGGAGGAGCTTCTTCTGGCGCTTCCCACGCTACCTCGTGGCATCGCCGCGCTCGATTCCGTGTATCCTATCCTGGACGCGGCAAGGGGGAGGAGGGGCCGTGGGGACCTGGCAGTTGGGGAGGCGAGTGTGACGATTGCGCAGACTGCAGGGAGGGTGGATGGTGGTAGCGGCATGGGTGGGCGTGACAGCAGCAGTAGTGGCGGAAGCAACGAGAGCCTTGAGGAAGCCGTGACTCGCGTCGTGGACATGCTGCGTGTGGAAGAATCGCTGAGCGTGAGATGCCTGGCGTTAACGGAACTAAAAGAGCTGCTCCAGAGCCGGCGGGGGGGCCTGGTGGACGAGCTTCTGAGCGAGGGCAGCGCCCGAGGGGGCGGTAGCAACAGCAGTGCTAGCAATAGTGCGGCGACGGGCGGCAGCGGTGCCAGTTCAACAAACAGCTCGGGAGGCCCGGAAGGGAATGCGAGTGGGGCAGGCGGCAGCAGTAATGGTGAGCCAGGCAGTGGGAAGTTGGGGGGGCGTGGGGGAAGGGCGGCGTTTGGTGACGGCTGGGGGTATGCCGGGGGCATCCACCCGAAGATGGCGGCATTGCTGGCGGTGCTACTACAGGGTTGTGCTGAGGAGAGCCGCAGTGACCTGGGGATTAAAGTCAAGACGCTGTGCGCGCAGTGCTTGGGGTTGATCGGCGCGATTGACCCGGCAAGGGCTGAGGCGCTGCCTAAGCCGCCGCTAAAATTAGACTACACGGATGACCAGCTGGCGGCCGAGGTCATCACGCGCCACCTGGCGCGATTGCTGCGCTCCGCTACCGTCCTCGAGTCCCAGGACGCGGCCGCGCTCGCCATACAAGAACTTCTCAAGTTGTTTGGGTGTCGGGGCAATGCCCCCACTTCCACCACCGCCGCCAACCCTAATTCTGGCACTGGTGCTAATGCCCGAGGACGCGCAGGCTCCCGTGAAGGGGCCGCGTCCAAGTCTGGTCGAGCCGGGGCCAGTTCGGGTAGAGGTGCTGGCAATGCAGCAAAAGGGGGGGGCAGCAACAGGGATGGGGGGGGGGTGGACGGGGCGGGGGCGGGGGCGGATGGGGAGGACTTAGGGGACAAGCTCTGGTCGGCATTACCCCCCGATGTGCAGGAAATTGTGACCCCCTGCCTCACGTCGAAGTATAAACTCATGCGCATGGGCGCTGAGCTACCGCAGGGCCCCGTCTTCCGCCCCGCGCTCCCCTTTCGGCGCTGGCTCTTCCTCTGGTGCCGGCAGCTGGTGCAGATGCTGGGCAGTGCCTGCGTTGCGGGGGGTAGTGGCAAGGGGCGGGGCGACGGGGGGGAGCAGGGAGAGACCGGGAGCGAGGGGGGTGGGAGGGGGAAGGTGGATGCGGGCGCTGGGAAGGGGGCGGAGAGGGATGCTGGAGGCGGTGGGGGACAAGGGGGTGATGGTGCGGGAGATGGCCAGAATCCAATCAAGGGCGGCGGCGGTGGGGACGGTGTGGCAGAAGGGGGACGGGGAAGTGGGTTGGGCCACCCGTTGCGGCTGCGAGTAGAGCTGCTCAAGGCGTGTCGCGGTGTTCTCCGCCACGACGTCGGCACGGCGCTTTTCTTGCTGCCGCACATGGTGCAGACGGCGCTGTTGCTGTTTGCGGGGAATGGCAGCAGCGGTGGCGGCGGCGGCGGCGGTAGCAGCGGGACCGGCAGCGGGGGCTCATCGACTGGTGGAAAGGACGGGACGGATGGGGTCTCTGGGGCGGATGCGGATGGGGATAGTAATGCTGGCGATGTCACCGGTGGTGGCGGGGATTTCGGCGACATGGATGGTGACAGCCGGGGTGAAGGTGGCAGCGGCGAGGGAGCCGACATGGATCCTGGGATACGTGCGTTGCTGGACGAGATGCTGGCAGTGATCGGCGAGGGAGGTATAGAGGGTGTGCGAACGGAACCCAAGGCCTCTACTGAGCGAGGGCTGTCTCGACCCGATGACGATTCTCGGAACCAAGGGGGGAATGCATTGTTGGCAACCGGTGTCGCACCAGGGGTGGGCGAGAGTGCCCAGGGTGGCGGCGGGGCAAACAGAGCGGTCCCAGGTGCAGACCGCCAGGGTGGGGGGAAGCAAGGCGGGGCCGCGGGTGGCGGCAGAAGTGGCAGCGGTCTGCCGCGAAGGGGGTCTTCATCCTCGCTCGAGGGTGCGGGTGCCAGCAATAACAGGGGGGGTATCGCTGGTGGTTCTGCAGGGGGGACCACAGGGGGAGCTAGTGGCGGCAACATCAGGGGCCGTCGAATTTCAACAGCTACCGGAGGTGTGGGATCGGCCTCGGGGGCATCAGGGCCAGGTCAAGCGGGCAAAGGTTTGGGTGCAACACAGGGAAGTGCGGTGCATCTGAACCCGGGGGGCGGCGGCCGCGACATGTGCCTTGCCACCATCTTCTCTCTCCTGGACATGCTGCGGCAGTGGCGGGACGCGTTCCAGCAGAAACGGGTGGCCCTCCTGGCGGAGGAGGCCCGGGAAGCCCAGCAGGTGCAACAGCAGCAGCGAGCCGGTGGTGCGGACGGCAGTAATGCTGGCAGTGGCGCAGGAGGGACGAATGCGGCGCGGGGCGTATCGGGGGGTGGGGCGTTGGATCTCAGCAGCTCGGCGGGGCGCAAAGTCATGATCGCCCAGCTGAAGCTCCAAATCTCGGCGGTCTCTCGGCTTCTCCGGGCCATCCCCACAGAGCATTTGGTGGCCGCGGCGCTTCGTTCCGGCGATGCGGCGCGGGCGTTACTGTACCATGAGACCTATCTGCGGGCGCGGCATGGTGGCGGGGTCAACCCGGCGGCCGGGAAGCTTCTGGTCCCTTTCTCGCGGTCCGAACTGGCCATTCTTGGCGAGATCGCGGGCGCCTTGGCTTCAGGGGGGGACCCGGACGGCATCTTAGCGGTGGAGTGCCTATCAGCGGATGATGACTCAGCGCTCGCATCGGCGAGGCGTGCCGAGCGGAGAGGCCGGTGGGGGGAAGCGCTTGCGTGCTACGAGCTGGCGATTGAGAGCCTCACGACGAGTCACGGGGGTGGTCGGCGGGGGTGGGGTGGGGGAGGGGGCGATGGCCGAAATGATGGACTCATGAGTGGTGCCTTGGATGAGGAGGGAGGAGAAAGAGGAGGAAGGGGGTTCTTAGGGGCAGGGACAGTGTTAGCATCGGGGGCCGAGGGCGATTCCTTGCCCTCGTCCCCGGGGACTCTCTCCTCCACAGGCGTCAGTAGCGCCCTTTTGGCGGCCCACCGCGGCGTCCTGAGCTGCCTGTTGGCAACTGGCCGCCCGCACGCCGTCATCCAGCATGTCGCGGCACTAGAGGCGGCCACCGCGGCGCCCATGCTGCCACCTGGCGGCCCGGGCGATGACGGGGAGGGTCCGGATGGGCTTGCAGCCGCCAGCAATAGGGGCATGCCGTGGGGAAATAGCAATGCCATGAGCATTGACGAGGGAGCACCGGCCCACTTCGGGCCGAGTGGACAACTTTGGCCGTTTGGGGGCGGTGGGGGCCACTCCTTAAACCATCCAGGCCCAGGGGCAGGCTATTATAACGCTCCCTCACCGTTGGCCCTGTGGCCGGGGCAGCCCGGCCCAGGGACCGGGGCCCCTTCCCCGATACCGTTTAACACCCTGGGTTGGAGTGACGACCCGGGTTGGAGCGGTTATAGGGGCCCTTTGGCCACGCAATCAGGCGGCTACGGCTTCCCATGGGCGCCGGAATCGGGGAATTCGCTGAGCTTTGGAACACCTTCGGGCGCCCAGCCTTCGCAGCTGCGGTCGGAGCTGCTGGGGCAGGCAATGGAGGCCGCCTGGCGGCTGGGTGCCTGGGACCTGATCGACCAGTACCTGGGGGCGCCAGGGGCGGGTGCTCCTTCTTATTACAACGCGGCCGATGGGATGGGCGGTGGGCGGATGGGCGGGGCATTCATCGCGGCTCCTCCAATAGGAGTTGCACCCATAGGGCTCATGGACGCGTGGGCGCAGCCTTGCGCCGGTTTCGACATGGCGAGGGTGGCATCCTCTGCGCGACTAAGTGCAGGTTTTGGAGATGCGGGTGGGGTGGGGTGGAGCGGGCGCGGGCGAGGATGCCAAAGGAACGGGTCCGTCGCGGAGGCCAGCATGACTGGGAATCCCTCTTGTGCAGATACCCAAATATTCGGCGGGCCAGGGCAGGGCGGTGAGATGGGGGGTGGCAGCAGTGGCTCCGGGCCGAGATTTGGGAGCGTTGGTGGCCACCTGGACGCCAGCATTAGCGCAGTAGGGGGCGAGGAGGCCTTCCCATTGTTCCTGGCGGCCGCGCTTCGGGATCTTCACCGGCGGAACCTGGCGGGTTGCTTGGGTCTGGTGGATCGTGCGCGGACGTGTCTGCTCCCTCAGCTATCGGCCGCGGCCATGGAGTCCTCTTATGCTCGCGCGCACGAGCACGTGCTGCGGCTGCACATGTTGCAGGAGGTGGAGGACGCGGTCAGCGTGCTGCAGGAATCCGTCAAAGGGCAGGAATCGAGGAGATGGCGACACCAGCAGGGGCAGGGGCAGGGGGGGCTGGGGCAGGAAGGGGATGTGCTGATGGGGGAGCGAGAGGGTGGCTCTAGGGTGCTGGAGCAAAGGGGGGGAGCGGCTGCTAGTAGAGGATCAGAGTCAGCGAGAGGGGCAGATGGAGCAGCTTCCCGGGGGGGGCGGGCAAAGGGAAGCAAAGGGAACACGACTGGTGATGGGCGGGGAGGTGGCAATGGGGGTGGTGGGGTGGCGGCGAATGAGGGGGCGCACCGCTGGGTGCTGCGTGCGCTATCAGGGTGTCGATGGGAGGACCGCCTCATGCTGACGCAGCGGTCGCTGCTGGCGCAAGAGCCGCTGCTGGCGTTGCGGCAGGTGAGAAGGGGGGGGGGATGGCTTGGTGAATGTGAAGAAACATTTTGTCAGTAAGATACTCATATCTTGTTTTGATAATAGGTACGAACCCTTGCATCACTCTTGCCATGTAAAGATAAAGGTCCCTTCCCCCCACCCCCACCTCCACCCCAGCCCTCTCTCTATATATTGCCCCCACCCCCCATCCACCGCCCCCTCTCCTTCTCTCTACCCATCTCACTACCAATCCACTCTCTTTTTCAGCACACCCACCCATCCACCCACCCACCCACCCACCCACCCACCCACCCACCCACCCACCCACCCACCCACCCACCCACTCCATTGACCAAACTACCGACCATTGCTCAATGTACCCTGCACCCACCCACCCCATGGCCCTACCCACCAACTTTGCACCTTCCTCCCCAGCTCCTCTACTCCGAACTCGGCCTTGACCACCAAGCCGGTGAGTGCTGGCTGGAGCTGGCGCGCCTCGCCCGTTCCTCCGGCAACTACGCCGCCGCCCACATGGCAGTCCGCCGCGCGCTCGGGGCCTGCAAGGGCCTCCCCCCTGCCCACGTCGAGAAGGTTAAGCTCCTGTGGGCCACGGGGCAAGGCCACGGCGCAATCACTGAGCTCCAACGGCTGCTAGATGCGGGTCTGGCGGATTATTCTGGCGAGCTAGACGGAGGAGCCAGCGGAGTGACGGCTGGCAGTGGTGGTGGGTATGCGAGTAGCAAGGACGCGCTCCACGGGGCGCGGTGCTGGCTCCTGCTGGCCCGGTGGGTGCACCACACGGGGAGGAACAAGATGGAGGAGGTGGTGGAGCTGTACCAGAAGGCGACGCAGCAGGCGCCCGCGTGGGAGAAGAGCTACTTCTGCCTGGCAAGGTGAGGCAGCCAATCGGTGCATGCATGTTATTTACAGCCCTGTTCAGGTGCACTTTTGACTGTTTAGGGTGACCTCAGACATGCCACGGTCACCTCTCACTGGACGCTTCTGTTGAAGGAATGCGTTTCCATTTGCATTATGGCTCCTTTTACTTCTGGTCTCTTTTCGTCTGCCTCTCCTTGTTCACATGAATACGCAGGGACAAGGACAATCTCTACGATTAATGCTCTCTTGATGGATCTGTACCATTCCGCCTGTGCCTTGTCTTTTTCTACCTAATTGGTTTTTCAACCGTCACCAATACTCTGACGACCTCTATTCAAACAGCCTTGACACATGGTTAACAACTTTTAGTTTTCCTCTTCTCTTTTTCCTGGATTCACAGGTACTACGATGATCTCTACACGGACGGCCGCCGCCGCCAGCTGGACCCCGATGGATCCTTTGCGATGATGGGCCCATCGACACAACGGCCTCTGCCCAACCGGAGCCGGTCTTCGCTAGAGAGCTGCCATTTTGCCGACTTTGTGCCCGACATCCTCATCAACTACGGGCGGGCGCTCGCGAGGGGGCACCGTCACCTGTACCAGGCACTGCCGCGCATGCTCACGCTGTGGTTTAATTTTAGTGCAACGGTCGCGGGGGAGAGCGGGGGGGGGCCGGGGGTCACGGCCTCGAGAGGGCGGGGCGTGGCTGCACCGTCCGCGCAGACAGCTCAGAAGGTAAACAGGGGAGGGAGGGAGGGAGGGAGGGAGGGAGGGAGGGAGGGAGGGAGGGAGGGAGGGAGGGAGGGAGGGAGGGAGGGAGGGAGGGAGGGAGGGAGGGAGGGAGGGAGGGAGGGAGGGAGGGAGGGAGGGAGGGAGGGAGGGAGGGAGGAGGGAGGGAGGGAGGGAGGGAGGGAGGGAGGGAGGGAGGGAGGTTGTCCACCCTCTTTTCATTCACCACACTTTCCTCTCAAGCCTCCCACCACCACCAGTACGACATCACGGAGCATCGCTGCGATTCTTGAGCAAGTGCATCAGCCCCTCCTTTCATCTTTCCTTTACCCCCCCTCTCTACCAGATGACAGCGATCATGGAGCAGTTTATGGGCTCCCCTCTCTCCTGCTTGCTCATATTCGCATTAACCCTTGCAACCCTTACCACCGCCACCACAGCTGCCGCCACCAGCACCACCAACACCACCAACACCACCAACACCACCAACACCACCAACACCACCAACACTACCACCCGCTTTGCCAGGTTCTCGGTATCATGATGCCGTGCATTGACACTTCCCCCCGTAGTCATCTTAATTTAATGGATTGTCTTTTCTCCCCTTGTTCTTGTTAACCCTTCAGTTCCCACCTGCTTGGTCCACGGTATCATCAGGCAGTGCATTTTTTTCTCAACCCTCCTTGTTCTCATCAACCCTCCTTTCGCCTTTCCTCCCCCCCTCACACCTTCACCAGGTCAACGGCATCATGGAGCAGTGCATCGAGCAGCTGCCGCTGGCGCAGTGGTACGCCTCGCTGCCGCAGCTCGTCTCTCGCATCTGTCATGCCGACCCCGATGTGTTGCGGCTGCTCAAGCTGGTCATCACCAAGCTGCTGGTGGAGTTCCCCGAACAGGTAAACGATATGGTATACTCAATAGGGTTCCCCGAACAGGTAAACGATAGGGTAAACTGAATAGGGTTCCCCGAACAGGTAAACGATAGGGTATACTGATTAGGGTCCCAAGACAGGTATGCAATGGCGTCTATTGACGAACTGGTTTGTTTGTTAGGGTGGATTATCTTGAAAGCCGCTGGTGGGGTGGAGTTCCCCCAGCAGATAAGGATAGCAGGGGTAACTAGCTAGCCTTGCAAATACGTTTCTGAAGCCAGATAGGCTTCAAGCTGGTCGCGGAATTCCCCGGGCAGGTAGGGAAAGGGATATTATTTCGGAACTCTTCAATTCTCTTTAAAGGTTTTTAAGGGAAATAGGTTTAATAAGAGGAAAGTGCGTCGTATAGGGAAAAAGTCCTAATCTTGGGGATAGGCTCAAAGCTTCCTTGGAGTTCTGGAGCTGTTATTGGGGAGGGGCCTAATGCTCATCGGTGTTATTTTAGGGTAGGATTAAGTAAGCTTCTCACGGAGTTCCTGAGCAGGTAACCAATGGTTCCGCAACCGTATGTCTTCTTGTGTCGTGAAGGTGAGTTAGGACAGTGGCCGGCCGCCTCGAACCTCTGTCATCACGCTTCACGACCCACCTTGATGTTACACCTGCCACATCACCCCGGCGCAGGTGCTCTGGGTGGTGGGCGCCGTCAGCAAGTCCGCCGTCGCTGAACGCCGTGAGCACGCCGCCGAGATTCTGGCGGCCGCCAAGAAACGCCTGCAAGCCGCCGAGCTGCAAGCCGCCGCCGCCGCTGCCACCGGTGGCGGTGGTGGGGCAGGGGGAAGGGGGGGGGGAGGAGCGGCTGCCAGTCGTCGTGCGGGCCAGCTGCGGCTCTTCCCCGCATATAACGGCCTCATGGAACAGCTCATCCTGCTGTGTGGTTATGGTGGGTGACTGGGCACTTTTGCCCCTGTAGATGCGGTGGGTGTTCACAAGGTTTTGCTCTGGATACAAGGTTTTGTGGCCAGGCCACCCGTTGAACATGGTGGACGCGTTGTGTGGATAGGGTGATTTGATGAACCACTGGTTGTGTGGGTACGGCGGGCGGTAGCAAATTTTCGATGTGTGGGTACGGCGGGCGGTAGCAAATTTTCGATGTGTGGGAACGGCGGGCGGTAGCAAATTTTCGATGTGTGGGTACGGCAGGCGGTAGCAAATTTTTGTTGTGTGGGAACGGCGGGCGGTAGCAAATTTTTGTTTTGTGGGTGCGGCGGGCGGTAGCAAATTTTCGTTGCGTGGATACGGTGGGTAAACAG
The DNA here is from genome assembly GCA_009746045.1 of Mesostigma viride. NCBI lineage: Eukaryota > Viridiplantae > Streptophyta > Mesostigmatophyceae > Mesostigmatales > Mesostigmataceae > Mesostigma > Mesostigma viride. The sequence continues at coordinate 1,244,526 of RPFO01000080.1, read as the reverse complement.
GTGCTGGGTGTGCGTCAATGGGTAGGTTGCGGCTAGGCAACTACTTGCTGTACGGATATGCGACCGGGGTAGGTTGCGATAGGTTGCCAGTCATGCGACGTTCGGTTGGATACCTCGGGTGTGTCTCGTGTGTGTGTGTGTGTGGTTGGCCATTCTAACCCCTTGGCTGGACTTCCCATTTCTAATTTGCTCTTTGCCCCTCTTTGTACCTATTTGCCCCTATTTGCCCCTATCTGCCATTATTTGCCCCTATTTGCCCCTATTTGCCCCTTTTTGCCCCTATTTGCCCCTATTTGCCCCTATTTGCCCCTATTTGCCCCTATTCGCCCCTATTCGCCCCTATTTGCCGCTAGTTGGCCCTAGTTGGCCCTAGTTGGCCTTAGTTGGCCCTAGTTGGCCCCAGTTGGCCCTAGTTGACCCTAGTTGGCCCTATATGCCCCCGTTTTCCCCCTCATGTGTGCAGGCTAGAACACCAAGAAGTGCGTGATCCATGCGGTTTCATGTTTCTTACTTGCCCACATTGCCCCTATTCGCCTCTGTTTATCCCTATTTCCCCTATCTCACGCAGGCAAGAACACCAAGAAGCGCGTGATCCACGTCTCCGACGAGTTCCCCTCCTTCCGCCTCCTCATCCCCTGCGACGTGCTCATCCCGACGCAGCGCACCCTGTCCATGCCGCTGCTGCGACTAGGGCAGCAGCCCTCTGTGGCCGCTGCCGCCGCCGCCGCAGCAGCAGCTGCTGCTGCTGCTGCGGCCGCTTGTAACAATTCCAACGCAGGGTCTGCTGCGGGGAACTCTAATAATAGCGGTGGCACAGGTCGGGGTCTGGCGGATGCTTCGGGGGTCCTTGGAGGGGATGGGTTAGTCACCATCGCTGACATCATCGACGAGGTTGAGGTGCTGTCCTCGCTGCAGCGGCCCAAGAAGCTCACGCTGCTGGGCAGTGACGGTCGCAAGTACATGTTCCTCTGCAAGCCGAAAGACGACCTTCGTAAAGACAACCGGCTCATGGAGGTGGCGGGGGTCATCAATCGGCTGCTGAGGAAGGACGCGGAGGCGCGGCGGCGCCAGCTGTACATGCGCACGTTCGCCGTGGTCCCGCTCACGGAGGATTGTGGGGTGATTGAGTGGGTGCCCAACACACGGGGGCTGCGGCAGCTGCTGGAGGAGGTGAGGCGACACTTATTTGAGCATGTGAATGATTGGCATTGGTTGTTCGGTGGTAAGGGGGGGCTGTGGCATCTGCTGGAGGAGGTGAGGGCCCATACTAAAATCTTGTGAAATGAGAGTGGTAACTGATACTAGAGCAAGTAGGTAGGTAGTACAGCGGTGGTACCGACTGCTGGAGGAGGTGGCGGACCTCTGCATTTGCATTTTGCAACCAATTTTTGACTGACCTCTTATTATTGTTATCATCATCATCATCATCATCATCATCATCATCATCATCATCATCATCATCATCATCATCATCATCATCATCATCATCATCATCATCATCATCATCATCATCATCATCATCATCATCATCATCATCATCATCGTCATCATCATCATCATCATCATCATCATCATCATCATCGTCGTCGTCGTCGTCGTCATCATCATTATCATCATCATCATCATCATCATCATCATCATCATCATCATCATCATCATCATCATCATCATCATCATCATCATCATCATCATCATCATCATCATCATCATCATCATCATCATCATCATCATCATCATCATCATCATCATCATCATCATCATCATCATTATCATTTATACTGTCTGTTCTAAGAGGTCCTAGTGTTGCCTGTCATGCTTGCGCTTAGGATGGTGAGGCCCTACTTAAACCTGCGCATTAAACAAAAAAAAGTCTGCCCGTATTGACTCCCCAATGGGCCATACCACACAGCTCTCATGCATAGGACCATCAACACCAACACACCTCTGCTGTGTCCAACCAATCAACGCACAAAGCACCAACATCAAGCATCAAAATTAATGTATGCTTTTCACCCCTTCCATCGGTCTACCTCACAGTATATAAATACAGTCTAAATATAAATATATAGTAGTATGAATACCGTAGTATAACAAAGTCAATATAAAGTCTATAGACCATTGAATCAGTGTGCGCGTGTAATACCTGTTGACTGTTGACAGCCCACAACACATCTAGCGCTCACGGACCTTGCCTTGCTTGCGCGATGTTTTTCATCACAATTTCAACACATCGAGTCTACCGCTCGGTTGGGCCATGTCGACAAGTGCATCTTACTTTTATAATTAATCACACACACGCGCACACACACACAACCAGGTCTACCGCTCGGTGGGCCGTTTCGACTCACGCACATTTGGCGTGATCAAGCGCGTGTACGACAGCCGTAAAGCGCTGGGCCACTCCGAAGTGGACATCCTCCAGAAGTCCCTTCTGCCCATGTTCCCTCCCATGCTCCACCGCTGGTTCCTGTCCAAGTGGGTGGAGCCGGCCGCGTGGTTCCAAGCAAGGCTCAACTACACCCACACGACGGCTGTGTGGTCGATTGTGGGGCACATGCTGGGCCTGGGGGACAGGTGGGTGAAAAGCCTTAGACTTGGATTCCTTAATCTGTAATTTATCGGCGTATCAGCCTTATGCTCTGCTTCCTTATTCCCTCTATCTGCTCTTTCGCTGATGCACATGCGTTGATGCCATGGGCGCAATAAGAAACGTTCTGTTAGAAGTAACGTGGGGCCTTAAACAGAGACATATGTTGTTAACGAGACAAGCTGGCATGGGGCGCAGAAAGCTTAGGGTCAGGAGCGTTGGGTTTCCTGCAGGCGCAGGGTGCGCGTTTGTGCACGCGGTCCAGAGTTTTGGGGTCATGGTCGCAGTTCAAGCTCTAGCCTCGAGAGTTGCAGGTTGTAGGTCTTTGCAAAGCCGGGAAGGATGGTGCGTCCTCGCCCGTGCGCCCGGACGGTTGGTGCTTACAAACTCCGCCACTTTTTAATGCCTCGCTTCTTGCTGGCCCCAGCCCATGTGGGATAGCTACACAGCTATTGTGAATCGTGCTGTTTTTTGTCTCGCTCTCTCTATCGGTTTTCTTGTCCCATGGCTTTTAGCTGTTCTGGCCTTCCCCGGCATGGGAAAAGCACCCTCAACTGCAATCCTTTCTCATTCTTTCAAATCCTTAAGGTGTTCCTATTTCCCCCCCCTCACCCTCACCCGCCAATTACGGCGAGAACACCCCCTACTGCTGTCCTTTCTCATGGCTAGTTTCTGCGTATCCCGTAAATACTGGTTTCCCTATTCTACCCCCCCCAAACCCCAAGGCACGGCGAGAGCATCCCCTACTAGCTACCCCTAGCATCCCCTCCTAGCTAGGTTCCTTACTGGTTGCTCTTGTCTATCCCTTACTGTTTTCCCTATTCTACCCCCCGAACCCCCCCCACAAGGCATGGGGAGAACATCCTGTACGACAGCTCCAACGGCGACTGCGTCCACGTGGACTTCAGCTGCCTCTTCGACAAGGGCCTCACACTCGAGAAACCAGAGATGGTGCCCTTCCGGCTGACGCAGGTAGGGCGCAGGATGCACCCAGTTCTAACCTTAGTTGAATGCATATGCATGTTACCACTGGGAGATGCAGGGCGCAGGATGCACCACGCTTTTGTCCCCGTGGTAAGGAACATGTGTGGTCATCATTTTGAGGTGGTGGCCTTCCGGCTGAAGCCGGCACGGTTGGCACTTGGTGCAAAAAGACCTGGCTTTCATGTGAGACACAAACTTGTCACTGGTGGGGGGGCAAACTGCTACACTTCTATTGATGCATTGGACAGCACTGTCTTCTGGATGTCCCATTTTCCCTGGGTGTCCGTTTTTCCCTAGTTTAACACTCCTAAAACCGAATCTTCTCCATTACCTGAGAATGCTCCCCTGCACGGACCTAGGTGGACGCAGGTACCGTTTTCTGCATTTCCTCTTGCTGGAAACCTCTTCAAACCCCGGTTCTTGAGCTCCCCTTCTCCTGGGCCCTCGTTGTTGTTGCAGAACAAAGTGGACCATCTTCGTCGATTCTTTTCGTCTGAACCCTTTGGTTTGCATGTTTTCATTTCATGGGCCTTGTCCGCAGAGCATGGTGGACGCGCTTACCATCTTCCTCATGTTCTCTCTCTCATCCTAGTCCTCTTTTCCTGGGTTCACTTTTCTCGGGTTATGATTCCGTGGGACTCCCTGCGCAGAACATGGTGGACGCGCTGGGCGTGGCCGGCTACCACGGCGCGTTCCAGCGCGTGAGCGAGGTCACCCTCTCCGTGCTGCGCTCCAACGCCGACATGCTCATGACCGTGCTTGACACCTTCATCCATGATCCTCTCGTCGAATGGAGCAAGGGGAGCGGGGCAGGAGGAGGAGGAGGAGGAGGTGGTGGTGGTGGTGGTGGCACAGGAGGCGTGCGGGAAGGTGGTAAGGAGACGCAGAACCCGGCCGCGGCACGGGCGATGGCGAATATTGGCGCGAGACTCAAGGGGGTGGTCGTGGGCGTGGCCGCGCCGCCGTCGCTCCCGCTATCGGTGGAGGGGCAGGTGCATCGGTTGATCCAGGAGGCGGTCTCGCTGGATAACCTGGGCCGGATGTATATATGGTGGATGCCGTGGTTTTAGGAGGAATGGATGATAGGGTAATTCCTTCAGGGCAACGGAGGCTATTTCACATTCGATCTGGCTGCACGGCAGCCTGCAGGTCAGTCTCGAATGCTCTTCTGCTGGCTGGCTCATCTTGTGCGTCCGTGCCCAGAGACCGGTAATCAGCTGTTTGTCCGTGAGGACCCGTGTATTACTTTCTGAAGTACTATGCAAGCTAGCGATATCTAGCAGTGGATAACTTGCAACAGCCCAAGGCTGGAAGGCAGCGATCTCTTGCTGCTGCACGATGATGGTGTGTCTGGGTATTTAATTTGTTTTCGCACTATTCAAAAGCAAAAAACTGACCCATAAACTCGAATGCTAGACATACCCTAGGCTTAGGGTTGAGCTTTTGATTCTGTTCGCTGGGACGCTCCATGGACAAACCTTGCGCTCGCGCCCCCACCCCCCTGATTGCTGTCATCCGCAAGCTGTATGAGGAATCGACCACCTCGGTTCGCACTCAAAACGTCATAACCCCACCCTGCCCACTGCAGACAGGCGTCTGGCAAGGCTGTGTCTGTCACTGGTACCTGCATGTTCATTATTATAGTGGATTATGTTATGTGTTAGGCATGTGCCAGCTTTGCTAGCATTGCTGGCTGTGAACCTGGCATAGTGATTAAGAATGAGCCCGGGGAAGGGGGGCCGACCAACGCGCAGCTATCGTGATTCCAGGTCTGCACCTTCGGACATGCGTTGCTACATGTGTGTCAGTGGCTGATATCCAGAGGTAATATTGGCGATATTGGGAGATATATCGATAGATGCGTGTGACCGCGTATGGCATTCATAGCGATTCGGGCCGTGGTTCCCACAACCCTGTAACTAGGACCTAGATAGCTTACACGATCATCCATTCCATCCCATGTTTCCCTCCCACTGAGGACTTATGCTCACGTGACGCAGTCACATGTCTATTAATTAATTAATTGATTGATTGATTGATTGATTGATTGATTGATTGATTGATTGATTGATTAATTAACTAATTAAGGGGATCGACGTGGCGCGCCGAATATTTTCCGCGCCAAAAATTTCGCGGTACCGTCAGTACGGTGTATAATGTGGTCCCGGACCGCTCAACCCTCGCGGAGGTGGTCATGGAGGCTTGCCTTTAGGCAATATTAATCGATATGGCATCTAAAAAACTAGAAAAAATGCATGAATTTTGCAGACGATTAGTTGATGACCTCATTTCATGGCGGTGCCTAACCTATGAGGATGCCTAACCTATGACGGTGCCTAACCTATGAGGATGATGTGACGGAATGCAATATACGAGAATGCTCATAACTTTTGACTCCGGCCATGAAATTTCATCGGGTTGGTTGCATTAGACGCGTCTTTTGAAGACGAACACGCTGATATAATTTTCTACAGCTATCGCTCAATATTTCCGAAGATACCGGCACCGCCCTGCCCAGCAAATATCGCTGTTGCAATATACGAGAATGCTCATAACTTTTGACTCCGGCCATGAAATTTCATCGGGTTGGTTGCATTAGACTCGTCTTTTGAAGACGAACACGCTGATATAATTTTCTACAGCTATCGCTCAATATTTCCGAAGATACCGGCACCGCCCTGCCCAGCAAATATCGCTGTTGCAATATACGAGAATGCTCATAACTTTTGACTCCGGCCATGAAATTTCATCGGGTTGGTTGCATTAGACTCGTCTTTTGAAGACGAACACGCTGATATAATTTTCTCCAGCTATCGCTCAATATTTCCGAAGATACCGGCACCGCCCTGCCCAGCAAATATCGCTGTTTTTTCAGCTCGATATGGCGGAATACGACTCATCCCAGCAATCACAAGCGTCCGCGGCCCTGCACCAACTCGCTGACGAAGCCATGGCGTCATTGGAAACACCCTTGCACGCTATGCCGGACGCCACTGTCAGCATCCAGCCGCTCCACTCCACCGCTCCGCCGAACAGCGACCTTGCCATGGATACCCGCGAGGAGGCCTTTTCTGCCGAGGAAGCTGCCGCATTTTTACCTGGCAAATGGCCAGGCCTTAACGCCATCATGCGCCTGTCCCGAGCTGCCGCCCTCACCATCCTGCACCTGGCTGCCGAGAAAAAGTGCGAGATCCGGGACTGCAACCAACAGGTTACCCACCTGTCGGACTTTCTCCACGACGACCCCGACGACACTGACCTCTGCCTCGCAGTCTGGTGGACGTGCTCCCGTCTTTCCGACAGCGCCCTTGAGCGCTTTGTCATGGCCTCTCTGGACCTGGGAGCCGACCCCACTGTTGCGGCCGCCATCAACATCACCGCCAAGCAAGTCGCCAATACGTGCTTCGATCGCCTCCCTCCCCTCCTCAACGCTGCCCTCAACCCTGTCCACAACCACCTCGCCACCCACCACGCCCATTCCTCACACGCCGACACCTCCATCCACTCCGCCATCACCCACATTGCAGCAGGGCTGCAGCAGCAGCAGCAGCTCCTCCACCAGCTCCAGCAACAACTTGCCGCCTCCATAACTCCTGCCAAGACCACCTATGCCGCCACGCTTCAGAACCCTACGGAGCTCATCAACGAAATCAAAACAGCCGTCAAGGCCAGCACAAGGGATGCTATGCACGAACCCATTCGCTCATGCAGTATTGTGGTACGTGGCGTCCCCTCGAACGTCAACGATGCACGCCTGGGCACCTACCTCCGGGGCGACCCCTTCCTGGGGAAGCTCGGCGTGGCCCAAAGCGTCGTCATCAAAACGGCACGACGGCTCGGCGGCCCCACCGCCCCTGTCTTGGTGGAATTCCACCGCAAGGAGGACAAACTGCAGGTGCAGAAGGCCCGCCGGAACCTCCACGATACCCAACTGAGCATCGACGATTACTATACCCCGGAGCAGCTTGAGGCCCGGGCTGCCGCTTTGAACCGGCCGGAGGTCCACGAGGCTCGGGCAGCCAAGCAGGCCAACCCGCAACTACGGTGCAGCATCTATGCCCGCCTCTTTAATGGCGTCTTCATCGTCCGCATTAACGGCCAGGACCTTCCTCCAATGACGGCGACCCCCATGGATACCGCCGTGCCAGCGCCCCAGCCCGGCCCTGCTCGGCCCCCGCCGTCACCGCCATCGCCACCGGCATCGACGGTCACCTGCTCCCCAGCACGTGTGGGGATCCGCCGGGGCAACTTCAGCTCAGGTATGGCTGCCAGGCTTGGCCGTCCCCCTAATAAATTCGTTCGCTTTGCACCTGAGCCGGAGCCCGCGCTGCGAACCCTTCTCTCCTATCAATGACGACGCTCGCGGCCCCGCGGCTCCGCGGCTCTAGCAGTGGGATCTGCCTAACTCCCCTTCCCGCCCCTTTGCCTTCGCAGCCCTCGGGCTGTCGGAGAGAGAGCAACGGGTCGGCAGTGAGCCAGGTTAGCCCCGCCTCGCGCGGCCGCCTCCGAAACCTCCTCAGACTGCACGCATTTCTTATGCGTGCAGACGCAAACTCATTCTACCTGGCCACCCGAGCCAACCGTCGGCGTCGCCTCGACGCGTTGGCAGGAAGAATCGAAATGGTGATTGAAAGCATAAGTCCCCAACCCGCCCCCCCTACCCCACCACCTCCACCCCCACCCCCATCACCACCCTGCTCCATCTCCGCCCCCACCCCCGCCTGCACCCCCCTTTTCGGTCAACGCGCGCCCTTGGTCATCGCCACCTTCAACGCCCGCACGCTCCAGCCCGACGCTGACCGCTGTCACTGCCTGCGCAGTGACGACTGTCAGTGCCATCGAGTCTCCAATCTTATTGGTTTCTGCATCGACAATAATATCGCCATCCTGGGAATCCAAGAACACAGGCGCACTGCATCGGCCCGCGGATCAACTGCCCTTGTTGCTGACGACATCGACGGCTGGCGGTTCTACTACGGAGGCGGCGACGGCACCGGGAACGGGGGCGTCGGTCTCCTCTGCTCCCCGCTCGCCGTACGCCACATGGGCGAACCCCAGCTGGTCAACGCTCGGCTCCTCGTGGCCACTTTTCATTCGATGGAGGGCCACTCGACCTACGCCCTGACGGTGGGCGTTGGTTACGCACCCCACTCCGGCCACCCAGAACAAGACCGCAAGGACTTCTTTGCAGCGCTGGAGAACCTGGCGAACGGCATCCCTGGTCGCAACTACCTCGCTCTGCTGCTGGACGCCAACGCCACGCTACCACCGGGTACTGGCGGATGTCAGCACGCCCCCAACGGTACGGTCTCCAATGCCAACACCGAACTTTTTGCTGATTTGCTTACGACATGCGATTTGGTCACTGCCAACACCCGCTTTCCACATAGTCCAGATGCTTTGGTCACACACACCTCGCCAACTGGCACTGAACGCTGCATTGACTATGTTGTAATGCGCAAGCGTCATCAAGGATCTGTACTAGCTGCTCGCTCGCATGTGATCCCCCTGGTGCGCTCCGATCATCGCATCGTCACCGCCCGCATCCGCCTGCGATTCCCCTCGCCCTTTCGTAAGCACGTGGCACCACCTGATTTGCGCACACTTCAGTTGCTCGAGAAATCTGACGACGCTCTGGAGGACTTCCCTGAAAAACGCGCCCACAAGCGCGCCGCAGAGGCGTTCGTCGACGCGCTGGACATCCCGGCCAGCCACGCCCAGCTGTTCGCTGCCGGCCCGGCATCGGCCCTTCGGCACCTCGCTGACAAGCTGCCCGCGGCCGGGGCCCTACTGCCCCCCGCCGCCCGCCCCGCTTCACCAGCCTGCACCGGCTCCCCGCCGTCATCCAGGCCCGGCAAGCCCTGCGCGACAACCGCGACCCCGCCCGCTACGCCCGCCTCAAAGCCGATTACCACTCGGCCATCCGGCAGGCGACCAAGGAGCAGGAGGACCTTCATGTCCGCGAGTACTTCGCCCACCTCAAGGACCAGCACGGCAAGTACGCCTGGACCCGCCTGCGTCACGCCCAACGGCCCGCCGGCGGCGCGCAGCCGGCGCCGCGGACGCTCTCTGGCTCACCGCAGCAGCAGCTCAACCAGTGGTATTCCTCCCAGTCCCGGCTGCTCGGCGCCCCCCCGCCGCCTCCGCCGCTTGGCCCTCTGGCGGCCGCACGCCTGGCAGTAGCACCGGCGGACGTCCCTGCGCCGCCCACGCCGCCCGCCGCTGAGCAGGACTACACGTACCCAGCCCTGACGGAACCCCTGGCCCACCCCAACGAGCTCCCGCCGTTCACCGAGCTCGAGCTGAGCACCGCCGCCAAGCAACTCCGCTTCTATGCTGCCGTTGGACCTGACCAGCTCCCAGCCCCGGTGATTAAGCTGACGGCGCTCACGGGGTTCCTGCTTGACGTCTGCAACCGGATCCTGCTTGCCGACGCGCCGCCGATTCCTGAGTGGCAGCACAGCTACCGTATTATGCTGTACAAAAACAAAGGTTCCCCTGACGACCCCGCCAACTACAGAGGAGTCTGCATCCAGAGCGCCGCACTTAAGTTGTTCATGCGCATGATCCTCAACCGCCTTCGTTCTGCTCTCGACTGTCACCTTGGGGAAAGTCAAATGGGCTTCCGTCCTGGGCGCAACACCGTCATGGCCATCTTCGTCGCGCGTCGCCTCTTCGAGGAAATCGCTCTCCTGCAACCTGGTGAGTTTCCCGCCATCCTGATCTTCGTCGACTTCATCAAGGCTTTTGATTCTGTCCTCTGGGACGCTCTATGGGCTGTACTTGCTCGCGCTCGCGTCCCCACTCCCCTGATTACCGTCATCCGCACGCTGTATGAGGGGTCCACCACTTCGGTGCGCACTCAGCACGGCATAACCCCGCCCTGCCCACTGCAGACCGGCGTCTGGCAGGGTTGCGTCCTGTCGCCGTACCTGTTTATTATTGTAGTGGATTATGTTATGCGCCAGGCACGTGCTCGCTTTGCTAGCATTGCAGGCCGTGCCCCTGGCCTAGCGATCACGAACGAGCTTGGGGAAGGGGGGCCGACTAACAAGCAGAATTTACTAGCTGACCTCATTTATGCCGACGACATCACGCTCATCGAGAAGCCGGAGTCTGCCCAACTTTGGCTGGACTGCCTGGCGCTCGAGGCTCGGGCGGTTGGTCTAGAAATCAGCCCCAAAACGGAGGCCCTGGCCCTCGGCATGGCAGGGCCCCCACCCACACTCCGCCTCTTAGACGATGCCGAGGTCAACTACCCTACTTCAGGCCGCTTCAAGCTGCTCGGCAGTTGGCTTCCTGACTGCGAGGACGACATGACGACACGGATCGGCATGGCGTGGGCGCACCTCCATGACCACCGCCGCTGGTGGAGCAACCCCGCCCTACCCCGGATCGTCAAGCGTGACCTCTTCAAGGTCGTCATTCTGACGATCCTGACCTACGGCGCCGAGACGTGGACACTGATGCAGGAGCTGGAGCAACGACTCGACGGCGCCGTCACCAAGATGCTGCGCAAGGCCCTTAACATCCCCTTTGGTTTGCACATTAGTAATGAGGATTTGTACGCTGATTTGCCCTATGTTTCCCACATTATTAGGCACAGGCGCCTGGGCCTAGCCGGGCACCTGGCCCGCACAGATCAGGTAGATACATCAGATAGACTAGCTGGCACCAAGCCCGCCCAGCCTGGGCGATATGTCCTCACCTGGCGTGCCCCCGGCCGCGCGCGGCAGGGCCGCCACCCGTGGACTTTTCGTGATAGACTCGGCATGGACATGTGCTACACTAGACGTGACGGGCTCACCCCCGGGCAGCCTCCTGGTTTGTCTGTAATATGGAGGCAGATGGTGCGCAAGGATAGATGGCAAGTAGTGATGAAGGAGACCACCCCCAAGCCTGTGGGGGCTCCGCGTGTGACCAAGTATGGCATTCATAGCGATTCGGGCCGCGGTGCCCACACCCCTGTAACTAGGACCTAGATAGCTTATACCATCCATTCCATCCCATGTTCCCCTCCCACTGAGGACTTATGCTCACGTGACGCAGTCACGTGTCTATTAATTAATTAATTAATTCATGGCGGACTTTTTGTGATAGACTCGGCATGGACATGTGCTACACTAGACGTGACGGGCTCACCCCCGGGCAGCCTCCTTGTTTGTCTGTAATATGGAGGCAGATGGTGCGCAAGGATAGATGGCAAGTAGTGATGAAGGAGACCACCCCCAAGCCTGTGGGGCCTCCGCGTGTGACCAAGTATGGCATTCATAGCGATTCGGGCCGCGGCGCCCACACCCCTGTAACTAGGACCTAGATAGCTTATACCATCCATTCCACCCCATGTTCCCCTCCCACTGAGGACTTATGCTCACGTGACGCAGTCACGTGTCTATTAATTAATTAATTAATTAATTCATGGCGGAAAGTTTACGGTTTGCAATATCGCTAATTTCTCGAACGGCTACGGGCGGGGGTGGGTCCAGGATATATTTTCTCTTGCGGATCATGAAATTTAATGCAGGTTTAGGGGAGCGATTGTGAGGCAACGTATAGGCTCTAAAGAACGATTATGAAGCCAAATTTTATGGTGTTGTCGAGTTTGTGCCGAAGCTTCCCGTTTTCTTTTACATTTCCGGCATTCAGGTTAAGAACCTACGCAGGCCTGCGCATGTCGCCTTCGACGTATTCACGGAAGGCGCACCTTCCTTGTTCGCCTGATCGATGGATTATGTCTTTTATTGTTCGCGCTTGCGTGCCAGTTTATGCATAAAACATTTCCACGTAGGCAGGTGCATTAACGTCGGCCTTTCGCCTTTTTTTCGGTCAGTTTCCCTGCAGGAAGCGCTCCATTTCTTTTGGTTGCATCGTCAGATTCCTAGCAATTCCGTACAATTTCGTGTAGTTTGTGGCCAGCTGGCCAGCATGCTAAAGGCGCCGAGGTCAAGTTGTTGGTGATGTGTTGGCATTTGTTTTCCGTAATCCTTTGGACATGAGCTTGCTCAGACGCTTTGTTTTGTGCGGGATCTGACAATTAAGCCTGTTTTGGTAACGACATCCAGCATGTGCCTAGAGGCTAACAAGCTGGCATCAGCTTCTTAGCAAATTACCATATTGGAAAGAAGGTGAGAGTGGTTCTTTTGCTGGCCATACTGCATGAGTGGCATTGCATTAGATAGGTGTTTCAATTGCTTTCCTTGAGCTATAACCATTGAGACTTCCCTGCTATGTGTGCAGCACGGCAGTGTGAGCTAGTACGCCGTATTATACGCCGTATTATACGAAATACGCAATACGCCGAGGTTTGGCGTATTGCCGTACTAGAAATTTTGCTAGTAGTACGCCGTATTATACGCGTATAATACACGTATTATACAAAATACGCAATACGCCGAGGTTTTGCCGTGTTGCCGTATTGCCGTACTAGCTCACACTGCAGCACGGGCAAGCTGGATAGGATGTGAATGCATGGCAGACAGCATGTATGATTTGCTGCCAAGTTTGCAGGCTGCAGTTGCCTCTATTGCTTGGGCAGTCTTTCTAAGGTTTTTACACGTATACTTGCTGAGTTCTTGGCATAAATTTACATGGTAACCTTGGGCTGAGCATAGTGTGTGCTCTCTTGGTGCATGTATGCCTAGCGATGGTGTTGCTATGCCCACGCTGGCAAGGCTGGCCATGCTGAGGGCAGGGGAGGGCAGATGAGGTGCCTAGCCTTTTCTTATGTTGTGTGATCGAGTTGGGCATGTTTTTGGGCTTCTTGGATGGAAAACATCATGTCTAGGTGGCCTTATACACAGAAAAGCCTCATTTAGCGTATGTTCAGGTTTTAGCACGCAAAAACTTATATAACTAATTGAGCTAGACTTGTCGGAATGACCTGGGACTTGGACCACTGCTGTCCCCCTGTTAGCCGAATTTTTGCTTGATTTTGTGGCCTTATCTGAAGTGCTTATGATAAGTCTATTCCCAATGTCCGGTAAAAAAAGACCTGTTTTGCGGGAAAATTAATAACTGTTCAAGTTTATGCCATTCAGTCCATGATGTAAATAGCTCAGCAAGCTACACACTCAGGGAACTACAAATGGTTGATTTTTGGTTGCCAACCAATGTGTGCATGGTCTAGGGCATACCCAGCCCTAATCGGGGTTCTTTGAACGGAGTTTCTTCTATACGTGAATGCGGGAACAAGAGGCCGCTGGATGAGCGGCTTATAGGTCGTAGTGTTTACTCGTAGCTGTTTGGCTAGAGCTTTTGTGATTAGTAGATGCAATATAGTGCATGGTTGAAAAATGAATTAAATAAAATGTGCGTTCCGCGCTTGGGTTGATTATACCCGGGCGGAACGGGGCGTGAGGTGCAGTGCCCCTGAAAAGAACAACCTACGCATTATTTAATACTAGCCGTGCAGATTCGGGATATTCTACCCCCGGTCTGTACGGTTAGCGTCTTACTAGCATCCACTAAACATAAGGGTTTAATGACGTCAGTTAGCTAGGGATAAGGGAGGTTTTGCGACTAAAAGCCGCTCTGGCTGGTTTTGTCGGCCTCTTTCTTTGCTCGTTGTCGTTGCGGCGGCAGCCGCAGCTATGGGTGCTGCGGAGCAAAATCCCAAAAGCACTGGTTGCACTGGCCACTTGGCCAGTGGTGAGACTTCCAGTTGTTAACCGGCCAGGCGTAGTTCCTCGCTCGGTTAACTAAAAGAAAAGAAAATGATTACCTCCGGTCCGCACCTTTTCCCCAGCTTGGGGTCTTTGGTGGGCCGGATGCCGTGACAGGTGCTCAACTGTCGCTTGGTCGGCCCAGTGCGCGAGCTGGTGCTCCGTACCTGGGGATGCTTGCACCCCGGGTTGGAGCCGGATGGCTGGCACTGGCGACCCGTGTCTCGGTCCGCGGCCTGCGGCTTTTTCTTCGGAAATTGCTGCTCAGTGGCCAGCAAACTTTGCAATTGCCTTCCGCCGAGGGGGGGTGGTTGGGGCTGGGGACGGCGATGGGAAAAGCGCCTAAGCTAGAAATTTTTTCCCCACGCATAGAAACCTCGGGGGGAATGCGGTCTTGGCTGAACGGACTCTCGTTCAGCCAGGTGCCTGGGGCTGTGGCCTCGGGCATCCGGGCTGGCGGGGCCTGGGCTAGGTCCACGTTTTTTCTCGAAGCACCCCGGGTCTATGGGGAGACGGCCATAGCGGTACCGACTCGGGGCCCCGAGAGGGGTCATGATAGGCTGGCCGTGCGCAATCGCAGTGCAAATGCGCTGGGCCTTTTTGGGCCTGGCCATGCATCCACAGCCGCCGGGCACACGCCTCCCGATGTGGGGGGCTCCCGTTTTGCGGCAGGGCGGTCACTTGTGACAACGAGCAAGGTGGAGTGCGGCTTCAAGGGAAAGCCAGGGCGGGGGTGATTGGGCAACGTACTTCATGAAGGGCCTTGAACGGCGTGCCTCCGGGCATGTCAATTAGTGTCACATGTATGCTTCCACTTATTGTTTTAATGAAGATGCTGGTTTTTGTGGGAGCTACGTGGGACATGAATCGGGGTTCTTTGAACGGAGTTTCTTCTATACGTGAATGCGGGAACAAGAGGCCGCTGGATGAGCGGCTTATAGGTCGTAGTGTTTACTCGTAGCTGTTTGGCTAGAGCTTTTGTGATTAGTAGATGCAATATAGTGCATGGTTGAAAAATGAATTAAATAAAATGTGCGTTCCGCGCTTGGGTTGATTATACCCGGGCGGAACGGGGCGTGAGGTGCAGTGCCCCTGAAAAGAACAACCTACGCATTATTTAATACTAGCCGTGCAGATTCGGGATATTCTACCCCCGGTCTGTACGGTTAGCGTCTTACTAGCATCCACTAAACATAAGGGTTTAATGACGTCAGTTAGCTAGGGATAAGGGAGGTTTTGCGACTAAAAGCCGCTCTGGCTGGTTTTGTCGGCCTCTTTCTTTGCTCCCCACCCACCCACCCGTGTCTTGGTACTTCATGAAGGGCCTTGAACGGCGTGCCTCCGGGCATGTCAATTAGTGTCACATGTATGCTTCCACTTATTGTTTTAATGAAGATGCTGGTTTTTGTGGGAGCTACGTGGGACATGAATTAGTGTCTTTTTCTATTTATATAGCGCAATATTGGCGTATACTTGGGGTTAGTGCCCCCAACTTAAGTGCATGGACAACTCACAATTAGAGATATTATTTACTGCCCCCAATCATATTTCAGCATTGTGCAAATGAATTACAAGTGTTATTACCATATAAGGTCAATTTTTAAGGGTTTTGGGGTGCCACCTCTCCTTATTAATGTGTGTCCGAGGAATAGTGCAACAACTGTTGCCAAGGACATGAACAGACTGTGGCCGGATCAGCCCTATGTTCGACCCGTAGTTCGGCACATGCACTACAATGAACTTCAGGTGGTAACTTACTGTGAGGGTGAACTTGGGCCGCAAGAGTGGATCAGCCATGCAGCGCCTACCTATAGTGGCACTGCTTGGCATAATTAATTAATTTTATACACGACCGTCTCGCAGGAGACTCCAATGTCATGGTCATGGAGAACCGCCAGAAGCCCAAGGTGTACTGGAGGGTCGGGGACCTGATGATCAACCACAAGATGTGGACGCCCCCCGCAGGCTAGACTAGCTAATAGCCCTAGCTTGTATCCACTGGTAGTCACTGCAGCTATGGCAGCCATGCTTAGAACGTTTGCCTAGCCGTGCCAACATACCTAGTCACGTGCACCGCTAACGCACGGTACACAACCAGCCATGTAGCCTTAGCTTAGTCCTTGTACAGCCATGCTACGCCCTGCATGGCTATGATCAGTTTACTCGCCCACGCTCCTTGTTATGCCATGCTCACATGGGTCTTATTGCACCCACTGAGATTGCCAGATCGTTAGCGTGTCCGTTTAGCTAGCGGTGCCCGAATGCAGCTGTGGCATGCCTTAGGCATGAAGGAGACTGGGGGTCTCTGCCGTTTCTCCTGTTGTGCACACACAGGGATTAAAAGCACTTCGGTGCTCCGTGCAGACTCCCCAACGGGAGCACGAGTTTAATTAATTAATTAATGGAGAACCCGATGAATTAATGGACGGCATAAAGGCAAGCAAGGATGGAGGTCCTCACAGGTTCGGACGCTGTCAATCACTTGACGTAACCTCGATGTATTCTCATGAATTAATAAATCTATGTCTGTCATAACCCTTTGTGCAATGAACACATACGGGGTAATCCAGAAGGTAAACTATAGTGCCTGGGGCCTATGCTGTGATGGCAGCTTAAGTAGCCCTTAGTGCCGGGACTACATTCTAGTTTCAGGCCAATACCTGTATATTAATTTACTAATTAATTAGGAACATGACTCCGTTGGGAGTACATGTGGCACATAGCCCTGACAAGGGGCATATGGCCTTTAACACATTCTGGGCTACTTCCTGCAAGGGTGGGATGTAAACTACACCTGCTCAAGGTGCACCAAGTGCACCTGCACCACCATGATCTCTCAGAGCGCAAAGGGCCGGGGCCCGTCATGGGGGGGAAGATCAGCATATGGCTATACAGAAGCTAGGGCATGGCTTCTCAGCAGACCGTCGTCTTGGCTATGATCAGTTTACTCGCCCACGCTCCTTGTTATGCCATGCTCACATGGGTCTTATTGCACCCACAGATTGCCGGATCGTTAGCGTGTCCGTTTAGCTAACGTGCCCGAATGCAGCTGTGGCATGCCTTTGGCATGAAGGAGACTGGGGGTCTCTGCCCTTTCTCCTGTTGTGCACACACAGGGATTAAAAGCACTTCGGTGCTCCGTGACTCCCCAACGGGAGCACGTTAATTAATTAATTCATTCTCAGCAGAGAGTAGCTCTCTGCGTGGGCAAATCATAACTAAATAATAAAGCTAGGCATCATCTGGTGTGTGGCGCATCATGGGCTCACATGTACACGACTAAATAATGTTCATGAGTCAGCTGGTGTAGTGCCTGTAGTAGGCGTGCATATGTACAAGGCCACAGTCTAACTATTCTACACTACTAGTGCTGTACTCCCCTAAGCTGGGGCGTCTGGAGTCGCTGGGGCCGCGGAGGTCGCGGGGGTCGCGTGCCAGGGCTTGTGGCCGACGTAGATGGCCGCCCCCTTCCAGCAGTACACCGGCCGCTTCCCCGCCGTGGTCTGCCGGAGCTGGAGGTAGGTCGGCCATAGCTCCCGTCGCCGTTGTTGCTGCGTGAGGGTCAAGTCGTCGTCCAAGGTGAAGGGAGTCTTCTCGAGCCGCTTGCGGCGTCTGAGAAACGAAATCTTGTCTGAGGGGCTCTTAAAGATGAGAAGAAGCGGGGGCGCCCCTGCCTTACCCCGCACGCGGGGAAGGCGGTGTGCGACCAGCTTAATCTGCTCACCAAGAAGGCCCATGCGGTCAAGGATTTTGCTCTCAAACGCACGTCGTGCAAGCTTCTCGGAATTCTCACCTTCCTCCATGTCGAAGTTCTTGACGAATCATGACGTTAAGCTAGGCTGCGCTTGGCGAGGCTGCTTGGCCTCCTCGCGGAGGTCGAGCTTCTGCTGCTGCAGAGCTGTGCTGCAATGGCGGAGGTGGTGGACTCAGGTGGTGTGTTGCTTAAGCATGTCCGCCCAGGGCTGGGTGGGAGGAGCAGCGCCAGCGGGGCCAGCGAGGGCTGGCTTTATAGCGGCAATTTCCTTCACCGCCTGGACGGTGAGGCCTGCGGTGTTTTGCAGGACCTCGATGGCGATGGCGTTGTCCTTGAGGCGCTGGTCAATGTCGCGGAGCTGGGCGGTGATGGCGTCGAAGGTGGGGGTGGTGGCGGTGGAGGAGGCGAGGGTGCCAGGAGGTGGTGGTGGAGATGGTGGAGAGGAGGGGGAGCTCGGCAGCTTCAGCGTGCTGCCCATGGCCGCCACATCTGCAGCGAGGGGGGCCACGTGCTGCTCGAGTGAGGGCCTCCTTAGTAAGGAGTGAGCGGATGGAGGATTTGGTCTAGGTGGTGGTGATGGGCTGGGGGGGCCAGAGCTCCTCGACGGAGCGTCCGAGGGAAAAGAGGGCGTATTGCTGAAGGTGAGGGCGGCAGAGTTTGAGGATGGAGTCGAAAGTGTAGCTAGGTGCGCCTCTGGTATGCACTGACGATCGAGGCGACCCTGGATGAAGAGCTGCTTGCACAGTTCCGTAAGCGAGGCGTGCGATCCAAAAAACACGCAGGCCAAGATGCGATCGTGGTCGAGCAGTTGCCGAGTCAAAAAAGCCGGGCTGGCTGGCGTCAAAGTCGTACTCGATCGTCACAGTTCGGCTCGGCAGGACGACTGCGTTTGGGTTCAGGCGACGCTGCTGGCGAGGCGAGCCCGGGAGGGGGCTGGGCGACCACTAGGGCTTGGCTATAGTGGCGCCGCTGCCTTCTGGGCCGGAGGGCGGAGCTGCAGCCGGAGCGCTGCAGACGTATTTTCAGGGCTGAGCGCAGCCGCCAGGCTGCGTTGCGCGGAGGAGCGTTTGCTCGCCATATATTGCGTAGTAATAGCTTCGGAAAATTATATCAGCGTGTGCGCCTTAGAAAGACGAAGCAATTGTGTTATTCACAGCCGAATTTGGTGCCCAAACGTGAAAGTTATGAGCTTCGCCGTCAGTCATGTCAGCCATGGCTACCTCGTGGCTCGTTTAATTTCAAGGTACCTCTTAATACCTGTATATATCGGGGCAATAGTCCAGTATTCAGGAGACTCTGGGGTTGTGGGTGAACCCTGGGTATACCGGCCCCTAAAAATCCTCGGGCTCCGGGGGAGGCCTTCATATTCTCCCAAACCGGCGCCTCTACATGCATTCCAAGCCTATATCCGGCCATGGGCTCTGGACCATGGGGCAGCCTTACTGCATCTGCGATGCTTTTGCTATGTCAAAGCTTTATTGCACCCACAGTTGGGTCTAGTTCACAATCACTGATGCAGAAAAGAGCAGCTCTGTGGCCGGCCTGCCCACTTGAGGCAGCAAGACTAGCTTGGGCGCCCTCCCTCCTCATGTTGTGTATAGGGTTTGAAGGTTCCTTTCTATTGGTATACCCGCGTGACACAATTAGGAGACAATCTTTTGCACGTGCCTGGCTGATAAACTTGGCACATTACATTCTCCCAGAGAAAAAAAAAAAGAACAACGTGCAAATTTGATTTATAAATTAATGTTAATGTACACGTGAGCATAAGTCCTCAGTGGGAGGGGAACATGGTATTAATTAATTAATTAGTTAATTAATTAATTAATTAATTAATTAAATTCGATAGTGCTCCCGTTGGGGAGTCACGGTCTCACGGAGCACCGAAGTGCTTTTAAATCCCTGCATGTGCACAACAGGAAGAAAGGGCAAAGACCCCCTTTCTCCTTCATGCCAGAGGCTGCCATGCCACAGCTGCAGTCGGACACGCCATAGACGCCGTCGATCCGGCAAGTGCTGTGGGTGCAATAAGAACCATGTGAGCATATCATCAGTAACAAGTAGCGTGGGCAAGTAATCTGATCATACCGTACTCAGAACATGGTATGTATGGAATGGATGATGCTAGCTATCTTTGTTCTTATCGTGTCGATTTCATCACGACTCTTGTTGAACTCTTGCATCGTTTTGTTGGTCAAAGACTATGACCGAGACATTATGCTCCGTCAAGTCTGGTGTTTTTTGCAACGTCGCCCACATCTGTTCGGTGCTGCCCCTTGGCACAAGCTCTACAAACAGGTCGTGTACCGGCTGGATCGCGTAGTATCTCCGCACATCTGACCCCTGTGATGCCAGATCTCCTTTGCGGCCGTTCCGAGCTTGGCACTGGATAATTTCGTTGTCCACATCGTCCCGTCGCTGTACGTAGCAACACGATGTTTTCTGGCATACGTGGGCTTTTGGTTCAGCACAAGTGCTGTCCTTCGGATTTTTGACTTTGCACCGTGTGCAGAGTCTTGGACGTTTGGAATCATGGCATGGCTAACGTAATGACTGACTAGCTAGACCTTTTCAGTGGTTTTCCATTTGCGGGTATTTCCTCGTAAATGGTGGGAGAGACATCGCAGCAATTGTGCTCACCACTAGACACTCGCGGCCAGAATTAGGCTCGAAACACACGCCCTGATCAAGCATTGAAGCTGTTTCCAGCCCCACCGTCTAGGTCATCTAGTCGCTCTACACGTACATAAGCCAGCCATAATTTCAATGCACAAGGCTACACATTTCCATCACCATTCATATTCATCATCCTGAACGACTCGAACACGCGGACAAGATAACGGCAGGCTCGAGCTACCATGGTCCGGATTCTCCCTATTTCTGGCCTGCGCTGGTTGTCTCCTTGATGCTAGCTATCTAGTTCCTAGTTACTAACGTGCATAATGCGGAGAAAAAAAACTGCCTTGTCACAGGTTTCCCTAAATCTGTCTCAAGAATATTTAGGCATCAAACTTTGCTCGTGAAAATCTGCCAGCCATCCAACCCAGTATGTAGCACGTCAGCCGCAGTCACGTGTCTATTAATTAATTAATTAATTAATCCAACCCATCGCTGGCCTCCTGGACGCCACCAAGGTCAACTACGCTGTCGCGTTTGCGTGCCATTATATCCTGGACTGGTCATTACCGCTACTTGAATGCATCCACTATCAGCAGTAATCTTATACTTGAATGCATCCACTATCAGCTGTCGCGTCATTCCAGGCAGCAGCAAAAAGGGAAAAAAAAAATCCAGCTGCTCAAAGATGCTTTTCCAGGATCAGCAACAACCTTAACATGCATGCTTTTAAAGGCTTAGCAATAACCCCTTCAATGGCTTTTTACAGGGAAAAGCCTAACCTCTTCAGATGCTTTTGAAGGCTAAGCAATAACCTCTGCCTTGTGCTTCCCTGGGTGAAGCAGGAGGAACCCCAGGCTGGCCGGACTGAACCCATCATGGGTTGTTCGCTCGTTAAAATCCAGTGAGATGCAGGTCACAGACATACTTGGCCGCCGACCTCATGACAGGCAATTCCGTAGCCAGCCAGGTGTAGAATAAAACCATGATGCTTTATATATTTGGAAAGCAACCAAACCATTCACATTTAATTTCAAAAGACATCGACAAGAATACAAGTGTTGTCTAGTCGTATAATGTCGTACTTGTGCGTCACTGTCCAAATAAGGCTAAGCGGTTCTTGATAACCTAGCAGGCCTCGGGTGACGCCACACTGCTCCGCTTGGCTTACGGCTGGCAGTGTCCTTTAGCGCCCCCTATCCTGTCTACCTATCCCGCTTACCCCAGCTATGGCTCACTGGCCAACGACGACCGGGTTCCTTCCCGAGTCTCGCCCACAATACACACATCATCTTGACGAAACCAAACAGTTATCACTTCCGTCAACCAATCTCATGACAATTACTCATTGCAACCACTCTCGGGGGCTGAGCACTCCGGATTGTTCCACTATTAAACCCCTTGACGACAACACCAAGTTGTGAGGGAGAGTAACGAGCGAACAACGACCACCATGGCCGCTGCTGTGCTCCTAAATACCTCCAAAAATCCCGGCATCCATGCGCTGTCGCATTTGCCAGCAAGCCGCCTGACGTGCAGTTAGACTGCCAGCAAAATGCAGAGCAAGTCTATTCGACAGCCACGTGCGAGCCAGCACACCGCACACTACGATCTGCGTATCTAGCTTTGTCAGATGGACTGAACATCATTCCGTCTGGACAATACAAAAGATTCATAACTGCCAAATGTCACGCACCGGAATATTGCGCAAGCCACCAAGGCTTTGCGCCCCAAAGTCTTGTGCCCGAACCTAAGTCAGGTCACCTAAGACTGTCACTCTAGAAATTCAGGCCTTTCCGGCGCGGCGCTCCACACCGGCCCAAGGAACAAAGCCTGCGGCCTATACTGAATCTGAACCAACCAAACGTCGGACGTAACGATTCCGATTACGGCGATCGCGTAACTTCTTGAGTGCACGGACGTAAATGATCACGGACGTGACAACCCTACTTCAGGCCGCTTCAGGCTGCATGCTCGGCAGTTGGCTTCCCGACTGCGAGGACGACCTGACGACACGGATCGGCATGGCGTGGGCGCAACTCCATGACCACCGCCGCTGGTGGAGCAACCCCGCCGGCCCTACCCCGGATCGTCAAGTGTGACCTCTTCAAGGTCGTCATTCTGACGATCCTGACCTACGGCGCCGAGACCTGGACACTGACGCAGGAGCTAAGTAAGTAAGCAAGTAAGTACTTGCGTGTCATGCGCTAAGGCATGCCACTGACGGAGTACTACGCTAATCTCATTAGAAAAAAAGAATTACACAAAAGTTTAAACAAATATCGTCTGCATCATTCCCCAACCATTAAGCACTAGATCGGGGGATGTAATCCTCATCCGAGCTGTCCGGCTCTCCAGTGATAAGCTGTCTAGCCAGAGTTGGGCTGACTCCCGGGTTTCCACGAGCGTCGTGTCATCAGCGTAGATCAGATCGCTCAGGCGGTAGGGTCAGTCAACCCCGCCGTAGCTGGCGTACTGCGTGACCTCGATCCCCGGCGGGCGCCCCTCCACCCGGGCGAAGCGGGCTTGTGCACGCCGCATAATATAGTCCACCATAATGATGAATAGATATGCCAGGGAGAGCACACAGCCCTGCCACACCCCGGTGTGCAGGGGGAACGCCGGAGTGACGCCGTCGGCGATACGGACCTGGACTTGGGACCCTTCATAGAACTGGCGGATGATCTCAACGATGTACGCAGGAGCTGGAGCCGACGACTCGACAGCAACGTCACCAAGATGCTGCGCAAGGCCCTTGACATCCCCTTTGGTTTGCACATTAGTATAATGAGGATTTGTACGCTGATTTGCCCTATGTTTCCCGGCCACATTCTTAGGCACAGGCGCCTGGGCCTAGCTAGGCACCTGGCCCGCACAGATCAGGTAGACACATCAGATAGACTAGCTGCCACCAAGCCCGCCCAGCCTGGGCGTTATGTCCTCGCCTGGCGTGCCCCAGGCCGCGCGCGGCAGGGCCGCCACCCGTGGACTTCTCATGATAGAAGTCCTCGGCTTGGACATGTGCTACACTAGACGTGACGGGCTCACACCCGGGCAACCTCCTGGTTTGTCTGTAATATGGAGGCAGATGGTACGCAAGGATAGATGGCAAGTAGTTATGAAGGAGACCACCCCCAAGTCTGTGGGGGCTCCGCGTGCCTGACAGCGTATGGCATTAATCATGGCGATTCGGATTTCATGCGCGATGATGCGCAGACGAGCCACGAGGTAGCCATGGCTGACGGCGGAGCTCATAACTTTCATGTTTGAGCACCGAATTTAGCCGTGAATATCACAATCGACGCGTCTTTCTACGACGCACATGCTGATATAATTTTCCGAAGCTATTACGCAATATATGACGAGCAAACGCCCCTCGACGCAACGCAGCCTGGCGGCTGCGCTCGGCAATGAAAATACGTCTGCAGCTCCGGCTGCAGCTTCGCCATCAGGGCCGGAAGGCAGTGGTCACTGACACTAGTCGCGCACTGGTGCTCGCCTCGAACCCTCCCGGGCTTCCCTCGTCCTCTGCCTCGCCTGACCCAAAGCGCAGTCGCCCAAGCGAACCTGGCTGGTCTGAGCGTGATTTTGACGTTGATCAGCTCTTTGCCGAATTCGACGTCAACAGGCCTGCCTTTTTCGCATTGCCATCCATCAAAATACTGGAGCTGACGGCAAGTTTTCCAACAGCGTATCTGACGCCCCTTCTTCGGCCAACATGGCCGGCTGGTCTCGCCCCCGCCTTCAGCTCGCAGCTCTCTTTACCCTCACTAAGCGCTCGTCCGCGGACCTCCTGCAACCCGCCCCCATTACCGAATCCACCTTCCTCCGCCACCTCCACGACGCCCTCTCACAGCACGTGACGCCCCTTGCTGCAGATGTGGCAGCTGTGGGGCGCACGCTGGCTGCTGAGCTCCCCACCATCCCCACCGCTACCGCCACCCTCCTCGCCTCCCCCCCCCCCCCCCCCTCCGCCTCCACCGACTCCATCACCGCCCAGCTCCGCGACATCGACCAGCGTCTTAAGGACAAAGCCATCGCTATCGAGGTCCTGCAGAACACCGCAGGCCTCACCGCCCAGGCAGTGAAGGACATTGCCGCCAAGCCTGAGCCCCTGCTGGCCTGGCCGGCGATGCTCCTCCCATCACGACCTGGGAGGACATGCTTATTAAGCAACATACCACCTCCACCACCTCCGCCGTCGCAGCCCAGCTCCAACGGCAGACGCTTGACCTCCGCGAGGAGGCCGAGCTCGCCAAGCGCAGCCTCGATCAACGCCATTGTCAAGAGTTTCAACATGGAGGAAGGTGAGAATTCCGAGAAGCTTGCACGTGCGTTTGAGAGCAAAATCCTTGACCGCATGGGCCTTCTTGGTGAGATTAAGCTGACCGCCCACCGCCTCCCCCGCGCGCGAGGTAAGGCAGGGGCGCCTCCGCTTCTTCTCATCTTTGAGAGCCCACCGGACAAGATTTCGTTTCTCAGACGCCGCAAGCGGCTCGAGAACAGTCTCTTCACCGTGGACGACGACTTGACCCTGGCGCAGCAACAACGGCGACGCTGCGACGGGAGCTATGGCCGACCTACCTCCAGCTCCGGCAGACCAAGGCGGGGAAGCGGCCGGTGTACTGGAAGGGGGCGGCCATCTACGTCGGCCACAAGCCCTGGCATGCGACCACCTCGACCACCGCGGCCCCAGCGACTCCAGAAGCCCCAGCCTAGGGGAATACAGCAGCAGTAGTGTAGAATAGTTAGACAGTGGCCTTGTACATGCCCGCCTACTACAGGCACTATACCAGCTGAGGCCTAGCATTTTTAGTCATCGGTACATACATGTGTGCCTATGATGAGCCACCCTCCAGATGATGCCTAGCTTTATTTAATTATGCAGTGCCCATGCAGGGAGTCACTCTCTGCTGAGAAGCCATGCCCTAGCTCTTGTATAGCTATGCTGATCTTCCCCACCTATGACGGGCTCCCCTTAGCTGGGTGTTGCCCGAGACTCTGGGTGGTGCAGGTGCCCTAGTGCACCTAGAGCAAGTGTTGTTTACATTCCCACCCTTGCAGGAAGTAGCTTAGAATGTATTATAGGCCATATGCCCTGTTGGAATTGGGAGAGGAGACTAATGGGTTTTACACAATGCCTTGTGCTTGGCCTTGCTACCCACACACCTTGCAGGTGCTGAAAGAAAGAGAGGTTGAAGACAATTTACGTGGAAGAATAAATGGCTTTATTAGAATATAATAGTTGGAGAAGAGCTTGAATGGAGGTTGAATGGAGGTACCTGCCCTTAGGGGGCAGTTTACTTTTATACCTTTTAGGCTAGGAAGGATGACATCAGCAATGACATCATCACAGAAGCTTGTAGAAACATCCTAGCATATTCCTAGCATATTCCCAGCATATTCTCAGTATATTCCAGGAATATTCCTGGCATATTCTTAGAACATTCCTAGAACATTCTAGACATGATCCAATGAGCTGGCATAATAGCTAGATGCCAAGTGTCTACGTAATAATGTGCCACATAACATGATTAATAAAGTGACACATCTCTTCTCCTTGGAGTGACAAGTGTCATGCAATGAGTCTACCCACTTGTCATCATGTAAGTCATAACATGTGTCATCATGAGCTTCCAACACTTGTCAGCTCATGGACCAAACACTTGTCCAATAGGCCATAGCACCACTTGTCAATCAAATACGTGATGCTACTAGGCTGACTCAGGTTACAAGTCATCCATGTCCAAGTATACGACTATGGCACATGAATATTGATCAGCTCATTGAGCCTGTTCCATCTAGCTCATCATAGCTATCAAATTCCCAGTCCATATGGAATAAATCCAACAAGAAATAAATCAGGCTGGGATATATTGTGGCCAGGTGGATATAATATCCCTAACACCCCCCTTAGCCACATGGGCACAATGCAAGAGATGACTGGGTAGGTGGAATCTCAACACCCCCCTTAACCACATGCTCGTAGCATGCCGTCCAGTTGCTAGCATGGTGCAACTGAAAATGAAGATGCCGTCCTCGTGAAACGCTTGAAGCTCCAACATGCGGTCGTGAGCCGCACTACCGCCACTGATCCCCCCCCGGCAACGCGAATGAGTGTCCTACCATAGCAGCAACGCACTAGCTGCCCATCAATCCTGGATGGCTGATACCCAACCCTTAGTTGGAAAAAAGTGCTCTAGATGCTACATTCCCCCCTCACTCAAAGCGGCTGCCCATGGACACAATAGGGGCACACAGTCCCACACATATAATACGGCAACACATGCCAACAAAGAAAGTCCCTATGAGCTAACCCAAACGGTATAGAGGTAGGGCAACGGCAACAATACGTGCTGTACACACACGGAGCAACATAACATACGCCATCTCACACAATAAATGACACCAACATCACGTTTTACGCCAAATAAACGGGGTGAGCAAACAAACATATTGGCAACAAATGCCACACAAACAAGGTACAATACAACCTTCAACACAAAACACAGTGGCCATAACAGATAAACACGCTTCATAGCAAAGAAAACAGGACGTGCAAAACATTACCGCCACAAAGGCGAACACAGGTAACGATTACTTCGTCACGATTCACAAATCAGTGCCCGAGAGTAAACAGAACGTCCGACATTACAGGCTATGCCGAAATGCACAGCCGAACTCGACACAAAGGACGTAAACACTTGCATACAAGCAATGCTCTCAGCACAAAACAAAATAACACACGCGTCACAGGCACTTTACTTACGAAAACAAGTCGTAGACGACGATACAACGGCGCTTCACTACGCCGCAAACTAGTGCCACAAATAGCGTGCAAAAACTCTGGATATACACTCCAGGTACGTAACTTCGATACCATGTTGGAATTGGGAGAGGAGACTAATGGGTTTTACACAATGCCTTGTGCTTGGCCTTGCTACCCACACACCTTGCAGGTGCTGAAAGAAAGAGAGGTTGAAGACAATTTACGTGGAAGAATAAATGGCTTTATTAGAATATAATAGTTGGAGAAGAGCTTGAATGGAGGTTGAATGGAGGTACCTGCCCTTAGGGGGCAGTTTACTTTTATACCTTTTAGGCTAGGAAGGATGACATCAGCAATGACATCATCACAGAAGCTTGTAGAAACATCCTAGCATATTCCTAGCATATTCCCAGCATATTCTCAGTATATTCCAGGAATATTCCTGGCATATTCTTAGAACATTCCTAGAACATTCTAGACATGATCCAATGAGCTGGCATAATAGCTAGATGCCAAGTGTCTACGTAATAATGTGCCACATAACATGATTAATAAAGTGACACATCTCTTCTCCTTGGAGTGACAAGTGTCATGCAATGAGTCTACCCACTTGTCATCATGTAAGTCATAACATGTGTCATCATGAGCTTCCAACACTTGTCAGCTCATGGACCAAACACTTGTCCAATAGGCCATAGCACCACTTGTCAATCAAATACGTGATGCTACTAGGCTGACTCAGGTTACAAGTCATCCATGTCCAAGTATACGACTATGGCACATGAATATTGATCAGCTCATTGAGCCTGTTCCATCTAGCTCATCATAGCTATCAAATTCCCAGTCCATATGGAATAAATCCAACAAGAAATAAATCAGGCTGGGATATATTGTGGCCAGGTGGATATAATATCCCTAACATGCCCCTTCTCTGGGCTAGTATTAATTAATTAACTAGGAACATAACTCCGTTGGGAGTAAATGTAGCACATATCCCTGAGAAGGGGCATATGGCTTTTAATACATTCTAAGCTACTTCCTGCAACGGGGTGGGAATGTAAACGACACTTGCTCTAGGTGCACCAAGGGCACCTGCACCCCCATGATCTATCAAGCTATGCCCAGCTAAGGGGGAGCCTGTCATGTGGGGGAAGATCAACATGGCTATACGAGAGCTAGGGCATGGCCTCTCATCAGAGAGTGACTCTCTGTATAGGCAGGGGTCAGCTTATTCTTAATGCAACATCCATGGGGGTCCCATTATAGGCAGGGCGTGGCTAAAATCTTAAATGCATCATCCATGGCCATTATGGGCGCACATGCGCTGGGGCCGCGTGGTAGGCTAAGCCTTACTAATCTACACTACTGCTATATTCCCTAGACTGGGGGTGCCTGCCAACTAGGCTTGTGGTCGACGTGGATGACGTCCCCCCTCCAGTATACCGGTTTCCCCCCTGCGCTTTGCCGTATGTGGAGGTAGGTCGGCCATAGCTCGCGTCGTCGTTGTTGCTGGCCCAGGGTCAGGTCGTCGTCCAGCGTGAAGTGAGTCCTCGAGAGCTTCTTGCGGTTTTTAAGAAACAACAGCTTGTCCGCCATGTACTTAAAGGTGAGGAGCACGGGTGCCGGGCCAGCCTTACCCCGCCGACATGCGCAGCTCACCAGTACTCTAGGCTCTGGGCTATGTGCTACAGATACTCCCAGCGGAGTTATGTTCCTAATTAATTAATTAATGGCAATCCGGGGCGTGGTGCCCATAAACCCGTAACTAGGACCTAGATAGCTAACATCATCCGTTCCATCCCATGTTCCCCTCCCACTGAGGACTTATGCTCACGTGACGCAGTCACGTGTCTATTAATTAATTAATTAATTAATCCGTTCCATCCCATGTTCCATCCCATTGGAAACACCCTTGCACGCTATGCCGGACGCCACTGTCAGCATCCAGCCGCTCCACTCCACCGCTCCGCCGAACAGCGACCT
This sequence comes from Mesostigma viride, assembly GCA_009746045.1. Lineage (NCBI taxonomy): Eukaryota > Viridiplantae > Streptophyta > Mesostigmatophyceae > Mesostigmatales > Mesostigmataceae > Mesostigma > Mesostigma viride. The sequence continues at coordinate 1,215,172 of RPFO01000080.1, read as the reverse complement.
TGCCATGGATACCCGCGAGGAGGCCTTTTCTGCCGAGGAAGCTGCCGCATTTTTACCTGGCAAATGGCCAGGCCTTAACGCCATCATGCGCCTGTCCCGAGCTGCCGCCCTCACCATCCTGCACCTGGCTGCCGAGAAAAAGTGCGAGATCCGGGACTGCAACCAACAGGTTACCCACCTGTCGGACTTTCTCCACGACGACCCCGACGACACTGACCTCTGCCTCGCAGTCTGGTGGACGTGCTCCCGTCTTTCCGACAGCGCCCTTGAGCGCTTTGTCATGGCCTCTCTGGACCTGGGAGCCGACCCCACTGTTGCGGCCGCCATCAACATCACCGCCAAGCAAGTCGCCAATACGTGCTTCGATCGCCTCCCTCCCCTCCTCAACGCTGCCCTCAACCCTGTCCACAACCACCTCGCCACCCACCACGCCCATTCCTCACACGCCGACACCTCCATCCACTCCGCCATCACCCACATTGCAGCAGGGCTGCAGCAGCAGCAGCAGCTCCTCCACCAGCTCCAGCAACAACTTGCCGCCTCCATAACTCCTGCCAAGACCACCTATGCCGCCACGCTTCAGAACCCTACGGAGCTCATCAACGAAATCAAAACAGCCGTCAAGGCCAGCACAAGGGATGCTATGCACGAACCCATTCGCTCATGCAGTATTGTGGTACGTGGCGTCCCCTCGAACGTCAACGATGCACGCCTGGGCACCTACCTCCGGGGCGACCCCTTCCTGGGGAAGCTCGGCGTGGCCCAAAGCGTCGTCATCAAAACGGCACGACGGCTCGGCGGCCCCACCGCCCCTGTCTTGGTGGAATTCCACCGCAAGGAGGACAAACTGCAGGTGCAGAAGGCCCGCCGGAACCTCCACGATACCCAACTGAGCATCGACGATTACTATACCCCGGAGCAGCTTGAGGCCCGGGCTGCCGCTTTGAACCGGCCGGAGGTCCACGAGGCTCGGGCAGCCAAGCAGGCCAACCCGCAACTACGGTGCAGCATCTATGCCCGCCTCTTTAATGGCGTCTTCATCGTCCGCATTAACGGCCAGGACCTTCCTCCAATGACGGCGACCCCCATGGATACCGCCGTGCCAGCGCCCCAGCCCCCTGCTCGGCCCCCGCCGTCACCGCCATCGCCACCGGCATCGACGGTCACCTGCTCCCCAGCACGTGTGGGGATCCGCCGGGGCAACTTCAGCTCAGGTATGGCTGCCAGGCTTGGCCGTCCCCCTAATAAATTCGTTCGCTTTGCACCTGAGCCGGAGCCCGCGCTGCGAACCCTTCTCTCCTATCAATGACGACGCTCGCGGCCCCGCGGCTCCGCGGCTCTAGCAGTGGGATCTGCCTAACTCCCCTTCCCGCCCCTTTGCCTTCGCAGCCCTCGGGCTGTCGGAGAGAGAGCAACGGGTCGGCAGTGAGCCAGGTTAGCCCCGCCTCGCGCGGCCGCCTCCGAAACCTCCTCAGACTGCACGCATTTCTTATGCGTGCAGACGCAACTCATTCTACCTGGCCACCCGAGCCAACCGTCGGCGTCGCCTCGACGCGTTGGCAGGAAGAATCGAAATGGTGATTGAAAGCATAAGTCCCCAACCCGCCCCCCCTACCCCACCACCTCCACCCCCACCCCCATCACCACCCTGCTCCATCTCCGCCCCCACCCCCGCCTGCACCCCCCTTTTCGGTCAACGCGCGCCCTTGGTCATCGCCACCTTCAACGCCCGCACGCTCCAGCCCGACGCTGACCGCTGTCACTGCCTGCGCAGTGACGACTGTCAGTGCCATCGAGTCTCCAATCTTATTGGTTTCTGCATCGACAATAATATCGCCATCCTGGGAATCCAAGAACACAGGCGCACTGCATCGGCCCGCGGATCAACTGCCCTTGTTGCTGACGACATCGACGGCTGGCGGTTCTACTACGGAGGCGGCGACGGCACCGGGAACGGGGGCGTCGGTCTCCTCTGCTCCCCGCTCGCCGTACGCCACATGGGCGAACCCCAGCTGGTCAACGCTCGGCTCCTCGTGGCCACTTTTCATTCGATGGAGGGCCACTCGACCTACGCCCTGACGGTGGGCGTTGGTTACGCACCCCACTCCGGCCACCCAGAACAAGACCGCAAGGACTTCTTTGCAGCGCTGGAGAACCTGGCGAACGGCATCCCTGGTCGCAACTACCTCGCTCTGCTGCTGGACGCCAACGCCACGCTACCACCGGGTACTGGCGGATGTCAGCACGCCCCCAACGGTACGGTCTCCAATGCCAACACCGAACTTTTTGCTGATTTGCTTACGACATGCGATTTGGTCACTGCCAACACCCGCTTTCCACATAGTCCAGATGCTTTGGTCACACACACCTCGCCAACTGGCACTGAACGCTGCATTGACTATGTTGTAATGCGCAAGCGTCATCAAGGATCTGTACTAGCTGCTCGCTCGCATGTGATCCCCCTGGTGCGCTCCGATCATCGCATCGTCACCGCCCGCATCCGCCTGCGATTCCCCTCGCCCTTTCGTAAGCACGTGGCACCACCTGATTTGCGCACACTTCAGTTGCTCGAGAAATCTGACGACGCTCTGGAGGACTTCCCTGAAAAACGCGCCCACAAGCGCGCCGCAGAGGCGTTCGTCGACGCGCTGGACATCCCGGCCAGCCACGCCCAGCTGTTCGCTGCCGGCCCGGCATCGGCCCTTCGGCACCTCGCTGACAAGCTGCCCGCGGCCGGGGCCCTACTGCCCCCCCGCCGCCCGCCCCGCTTCACCAGCCTGCACCGGCTCCCCGCCGTCATCCAGGCCCGGCAAGCCCTGCGCGACAACCGCGACCCCGCCCGCTACGCCCGCCTCAAAGCCGATTACCACTCGGCCATCCGGCAGGCGACCAAGGAGCAGGAGGACCTTCATGTCCGCGAGTACTTCGCCCACCTCAAGGACCAGCACGGCAAGTACGCCTGGACCCGCCTGCGTCACGCCCAACGGCCCGCCGGCGGCGCGCAGCCGGCGCCGCGGACGCTCTCTGGCTCACCGCAGCAGCAGCTCACCAGTGGTATTCCTCCCAGTCCCGGCTGCTCGGCGCCCCCCCGCCGCCTCCGCCGCTTGGCCCTCTGGCGGCCGCACGCCTGGCAGTAGCACCGGCGGACGTCCCTGCGCCGCCCACGCCGCCCGCCGCTGAGCAGGACTACACGTACCCAGCCCTGACGGAACCCCTGGCCCACCCCAACGAGCTCCCGCCGTTCACCGAGCTCGAGCTGAGCACCGCCGCCAAGCAACTCCGCTTCTATGCTGCCGTTGGACCTGACCAGCTCCCAGCCCCGGTGATTAAGCTGACGGCGCTCACGGGGTTCCTGCTTGACGTCTGCAACCGGATCCTGCTTGCCGACGCGCCGCCGATTCCTGAGTGGCAGCACAGCTACCGTATTATGCTGTACAAAAACAAAGGTTCCCCTGACGACCCCGCCAACTACAGAGGAGTCTGCATCCAGAGCGCCGCACTTAAGTTGTTCATGCGCATGATCCTCAACCGCCTTCGTTCTGCTCTCGACTGTCACCTTGGGGAAAGTCAAATGGGCTTCCGTCCTGGGCGCAACACCGTCATGGCCATCTTCGTCGCGCGTCGCCTCTTCGAGGAAATCGCTCTCCTGCAACCTGGTGAGTTTCCCGCCATCCTGATCTTCGTCGACTTCATCAAGGCTTTTGATTCTGTCCTCTGGGACGCTCTATGGGCTGTACTTGCTCGCGCTCGCGTCCCCACTCCCCTGATTACCGTCATCCGCACGCTGTATGAGGGGTCCACCACTTCGGTGCGCACTCAGCACGGCATAACCCCGCCCTGCCCACTGCAGACCGGCGTCTGGCAGGGTTGCGTCCTGTCGCCGTACCTGTTTATTATTGTAGTGGATTATGTTATGCGCCAGGCACGTGCTCGCTTTGCTAGCATTGCAGGCCGTGCCCCTGGCCTAGCGATCACGAACGAGCTTGGGGAAGGGGGGCCGACTAACAAGCAGAATTTACTAGCTGACCTCATTTATGCCGACGACATCACGCTCATCGAGAAGCCGGAGTCTGCCCAACTTTGGCTGGACTGCCTGGCGCTCGAGGCTCGGGCGGTTGGTCTAGAAATCAGCCCCAAAACGGAGGCCCTGGCCCTCGGCATGGCAGGGCCCCCACCCACACTCCGCCTCTTAGACGATGCCGAGGTCAACTACCCTACTTCAGGCCGCTTCAAGCTGCTCGGCAGTTGGCTTCCTGACTGCGAGGACGACATGACGACACGGATCGGCATGGCGTGGGCGCACCTCCATGACCACCGCCGCTGGTGGAGCAACCCCGCCCTACCCCGGATCGTCAAGCGTGACCTCTTCAAGGTCGTCATTCTGACGATCCTGACCTACGGCGCCGAGACGTGGACACTGATGCAGGAGCTGGAGCAACGACTCGACGGCGCCGTCACCAAGATGCTGCGCAAGGCCCTTAACATCCCCTTTGGTTTGCACATTAGTAATGAGGATTTGTACGCTGATTTGCCCTATGTTTCCCACATTATTAGGCACAGGCGCCTGGGCCTAGCCGGGCACCTGGCCCGCACAGATCAGGTAGATACATCAGATAGACTAGCTGGCACCAAGCCCGCCCAGCCTGGGCGATATGTCCTCACCTGGCGTGCCCCCGGCCGCGCGCGGCAGGGCCGCCACCCGTGGACTTTTCGTGATAGACTCGGCATGGACATGTGCTACACTAGACGTGACGGGCTCACCCCCGGGCAGCCTCCTGGTTTGTCTGTAATATGGAGGCAGATGGTGCGCAAGGATAGATGGCAAGTAGTGATGAAGGAGACCACCCCCAAGCCTGTGGGGGCTCCGCGTGTGACCAAGTATGGCATTCATAGCGATTCGGGCCGCGGTGCCCACACCCCTGTAACTAGGACCTAGATAGCTTATACCATCCATTCCATCCCATGTTCCCCTCCCACTGAGGACTTATGCTCACGTGACGCAGTCACGTGTCTATTAATTAATTAATTAATCCCATGTTCCCCTCCCACTGAGGACTTATGCTCACGTGACGCAGTCACGTGTCTATTAATTAATTAATTAATCGCTGGCCTCAAGAATATTGATGTGGTCACCAAATGGTTTCACGATTTCGACTGGGTTCCTCCCATCGCGTTCATACACAAATAACGCAATTGGGTCTGACATCCAGACTGGCAGATAGGTGTGTGAGTGAGGGTCACAGCTACTGTAAAATTGTATATAGAAGGTCACGTCTGTGATGCCCCTCCATGAACGGGGTAGCGCCCCTTTGTGGGAACAGTGGGGTGCAACTGAATTACTCACATATTCCAAGTGCGAGCAAAAAAACTAAAAAAAAAATAAACACCCGACAAGGTCGTCTGCCATTACAGTAGAGGACAGCTCGGATGAGGATTACATTCCCATCTAGTGCTTAATGGTTGGGGAATGATGCAGACGATATTTGTTTAAGCTTTTGTGTAATTATTTTTTCTAATGAGATTAGCATAGTACTCCGTGGCATGCCTTTGCGCATGACACGCAAGTACTTACTTACTCACTTACTTACTTACTTACTTACCCGACAAGGCCCGCAATGGGTCATACCAATCAGTTTGAAAAAAAAAAAACATAATTATGCGCCAATTACAAAAAATTGGGGGGAAAACCTGCATGCACAATATCAAAGATATCAATGGGTGCATGCCAGAGGGTCAGACTGGCCATCCAATCCCTCGCCCACTGTCAGCATCCTGCGATCATGAGGGCCTGGCCATCAACCAGTTGCTTGCCCCTGGCAATCACCGGGAGTAATCAAGCTGTAAAGCATGTGCAGGTTCAAGCGGTTATGTGTTGCCGCTAGAGCCGTTAAGTTTTGCCGCTCAAGGCGTGAAGCGTCACGGCTTCAAGCGCTCACATCGCCGATAAATGAGCCGTTCAACACGCCGCATCACACGGTCACACAGCTGATAGTAGCCGTTGAGCATTGCCTCCTCACGCGGCTGCATCGCCGATCCTGGCCAGCATCGAGCGTGTGCCGACGAGCAGCAGCAACGCGACCCACAGCGACGCGATGGCCTTGCCCACGCTCACACGCCGCCCGCGCAGCGCCTCAAACACTGCAAAGATGGCGAGCTGGCAGCACAGCGGCAGGCACAGCGTGAGCAGACCACTCAGGAGCGGCGACGGCGCTGCCGCCCGCAACGCGCCAAAGGTGAGCGGCTCGGCCAACCGCAGCACGTAGGGGTGGAAGAGGTAGGTGGGTAGGCTGGCCTCCCCCGCGCGCGCCAGCAGCCAACATCCCCGCGCGGGGGCCGCCACGAGCGGCAGCATAATCATCGCCGCCGAGACGGCCAGCTCGCGCAGCTGCTCCCCCAAGCGGGCAGGCCACTGCGCCCACAGCTCGCCGCGCACCCACCCGGCCATGAGGTCCGCCACGCTGCGCACGTGTGTCGCCGTGTCGTGGCTGCGCAGGTCGATCAGGGCACCGTCGGGGGCGACCACGTAGAGCGCGCCGACGACGCACGCGGCCACGTACGCGGCCCCGCAGGCGCGCGCCAGCCACGGGACGCGCCGCGCGGCGCCCAGCGCGGCCAGGACTTGGCGCGAGAAGAGGTACCCGGCCGCAAAGGGGAGCAGGAGGACGAGCAGGCGGGGGCCGAGCGGGGCCCACCCCGGCTGGTGGACGCCCCAGGGGCCCCAGAAGAAGGTCCCATGGGCGTGCGCGGCGGGCTCGGGCGGGTCGATGTACGCGAGCGCCACAGGGAGGAGAAAGTGGGCGGCCACCGCGCACGCGAGCAAGGGCCAGCGGAGCCGCCGCGCGCGCGACAGGTGTCCCTGCCCCGCCCCCACGCACAGGTAGGCGAGCGCGTAGTTGAGCGCGATGGAGTAGAGGCCCCACAGGTGGGAGGTCGTGGAGACGATGTGGGGCCGTGCGTGTGCAGAGCTTCCCACGTTGGAACCCGTGACGGTGGTCAATATGCCCCCCAGGCTTGGGGTTGAGAAGGCAGAACTCGACGCCTCGGATAGGGGTTCTAATGCAGAGGCGCCGATGGGCAGATTCATGGGCGCTGGGAGGGTGACGTCTGGCGGCATCATGAGGGAATCGAACAGGTGGGAGATCTGGCCCATGACGACCGCCAGCAGGACCAGCAGCGTGACGTGGCGCAGCTGCGCCCCCCCCGCCGACTGCGCGAGGCCGATCCCGGTGCTCAGCCCGAGCCCCAAGAGGCCCTGCCGGCCGGCCATCTTGGGCAGGAAGTTGAGCAGGGACGTGTTGTCGTGGGGCGGCCACAGACCGGACAAAGACGTGCTCTGGAAGCAGCGCAGGTTCTGCCCCGCGCAGTGGCCAAAGTGGACGGCCACGACGTAGTAGGACCAGAGGAAGCGGGAGACGTTGAAGGCGTGAAGGAGCTCCGCTTCCTGTACCCCCATGTCACGCTCATCACCCACTCCTACGGCTGGCCCCCGAGAGTCCACCGTGATGTCCCAGGTGCGCGGAAGGGGATCGTGAGCCTTGCTGCCGGGCTGATGGTGCAGCTGGGTGGTAGCGGCTTCCTTCCCTTTGCCTCCGCCCGGGTTCCTGGTGATGCCAAAGGGGTGGGCCTGCGACGTGTGGGGTTGGGCCGACCTGAGTTGGTAGGTACCCTCGCTGCCTTCGGGTGCGCTAGGGTATGAGGGATGAGGAGTGCTAACGGCTGCCCCTTGCGCTCTCCTGCCATGCAGCCCCGTGGGCGCATGAGCATGGTTCCCCCAGTCATCGTCCTCCTCCTTGTCTGCCTGCCCACTTGTAAATGCTACCCCATCCAGCACGCTCTCTCCCCTCACTCTGCTCTCATCCGTAACCACATGTCCAGCATCCCATGAAGCAAGCTTCGCAGATCCCTTCTTCTTTCCTTTCCCCCCTCCTGTCCCTGTCTCCGCCCCCGTCCCCGCCCCCAGCCCCCCGCCCCCCTTGCCTGCCTCCACCGCGGCCACCTCCCTTGCCGCCTGTGCCATCTCCTCAATGGTTCGGAAACGCGCGAGCGATGCCGCCCCCAACCGGCCCAGCGCCGCCACCTCGGGCGCCGCGCCCGCCTCGGCCGCCGCCGCCGTCAGCCCCCTCTGCAGGCGCATCGCGTTGAGCGAGTGCCCCCCGAGCGCAAAGAAGTCGTCCAGCACCGAGACGGACGCCAGGCCCAGCGCGTCGCGCCAGATGGCGGCAAGGCGGGCCTCGAGCGCGCCGCGGGGGGCCTGGGGCGCTGTCGACCCCTGCCCTTTGCCCGCATCAATCATATTCTCTACGCCTGCGCCCGCTTTATTCTCCTCTACATTTAACGTACCAGCCTCTCCTCGCTGGCTTACCCCATCAACCCCATGTACATCTCCACGCCCTGCTCCTCCACTGCCAAAATTACCTCCTGCCTCGCCACCCCCCTCGTGCGTGGCCATCGCCAGCACGGCGGCGCGGTCCACCTTGCCGTTGCTGAGGCGCGGGACAGACGCCGCTGGGAGGAGCACCGCGGGCAGCGCATAGTGGGGGAGGCATTCGGCCAGCAGCCGCCGCAGGAGGGGCACGTCCAGGTGGGCAGGTGCCACCACCGCCACCAAGTGGGAGGACAGCTCCACGGGGGCACCGGAGGTAGCATTATTAGCACTGTCTTCAATACCAGTATTATTGTTATCAGTGTTGCTAGATACAGGGCCCCGGTCCATGGCCACGGCCACGCCGCACTCCTTCACGCCGGGCAGCGACGCGAGCGCCTCCTCCACAAACCCGAGCGAGACGCGGAACCCCCGGACCTTGGCCTGCGCGTCCGCGCGCCCGATCACCTCCACCTGCCCCGTCGACGGGACCACCCGCGCGATATCCCCCGTGCAGTACACCCCAGGGGGGGGGGGGTCCGAACCCTCTGTGGCGTCCCCGAACAGGTCGCGAAACGGGTTGGGCGCGAATCGTGCCGCGCTGAGTTGCGGCTGGCCCATGTAACCGTCGGCGAGCGCGGGCCCGCCCACCCACAGCTCCCCCTGCGCGCCAGGTGGCAGGAGCGTGTGCACCGGCGGCGGCCCGACCACGTAGGCGGCCATGCGCGCCATGGGCGTGCCGATGGGGACGCAGCAGGAGGCGGCGCGTGCGCGGGAGAGGACGCGGGCGGTGACCCTCGCCAGCACACCGTCCCCTCCCGTCTCGCTCGCCCCAAAAAGGTTGTACAGCTGGCACCCACGGCGGCCCGCGGCGGCCAGGAAGCGCGTGGCGAGGGCCAGCGGCAAGGGCTCCCCGCTGCAGATGCACACGCGCAGGGACGAGCGGCGCGTCAGCCAGTCCCGCGGCCGCACCCTGGGGTAGGGGGAGCCCCAGTCGAGAGCGGGGGCTGGCGATGAACAGGGTGTATTATTTACATAACCACTGGCGTTCTTTGCTGGCAACCACGCAGGCATGGTGCCGTTTACAACGCCACCTCTCCCCTCCCTTTCCCCATCATTTTCCCAACAACCTTCCTCTTTCCCTCCTCCTTCCTCCTCTGCCGCCTCATCCCCTTCTTCTTCCTCCTCTTCCTCTTCCTCGTCCTCCTCATCCTCCCCCCCCTCGTGTGCGTGCGCCAGCATCGCGTTGAGGAGTGCGGGCACCGCCACGAGCCGCGTGACGGGAAACCGCGTGAGCGCGCGCAGGAGCAACCCGGGGGCCGCCTCCTGCGCGCGCGTGGCCAGCAGCAGCGGCGCCGGGGCCAGCAGCGCGCCCCAAACCTCCAGCACGTGGTCGATGAACGTGAACGTGGTGCGCGCCAGGAACAGCTCGTGGCCCCTATCTCTGCCATTCTGAAAGCATAGGTTCTCACTACCACCGCCATTACGAAGTTGGCTCGTTTTACGGCTCATTTTGTGCCCAAGAGGGAGACCAGGCTGACCACCACCCGAAAAAGAACGCCCCTTGCCATTACCAACACCTTCCTCTTCCTCCTCTCGATCCTGCTCTTCATCCTCGTCCTCGCTACCATCTTCACTGCCTTCATCATCCCCATCGTCATCACTCCCCCGCTGACCCTCCCCCTCCCCCTCCTTCCCCCTTGCCAGCGGGAAGGCGTCCCAATAGATGAGCAGCTTCCACGCCAGCGCCGCATGCGACAGCACCACCGGCTTGGGCGGCCCTGAGCTGCCGGACGTGAAGATGAGCAGTGCCGGGTGTGGGGGGCACGGCTCACACGGATTGCTTGTTTCCAGATCTGAAGGCGAGGCATGGGCGTCCACCGCACCTGCAGCAGCAGTTTGGCCATCCCCTGCCCCCCATGCACTGTCCCTCTCAGCGCCGGTGGCAGGAAAGGCCAGCGGCGTTGCGGCCCCCGCTCTCGGCGCCACCGCCAGCCGGAACCGAGCGCCACGCATGCCCTCCGCCACCACCACGCCCGCGCCCATGTCCGCGCACCCTCGCGCGACCGCATCACCTGCCGCCCCCGCGCCCACCACCACGAGGCGCGGGGCCACCTGCGCCAGCAGCGGTAGCGACCAGCCGGGCGGTTGCCGCGGGTCCACGGGCACATACGCCGCCCCCGCGGTGACGCACGCCAGCATGGCAACGAGCGCCGCGGGGGAGCGGGGCAGCGCGAGGGCCACTGGGACGCCCGCGCCCACGCCCAGGCGCCGGAACTCGGCTGCCAGCGATCGCGCGTAGGCATCCAGCTGATCAAACGTCACCGCCTGGCGCCCGCAACGTACCGCCACCGCGCGCCGACCGGGGTAAGGGCCCTCGTCCAGGCGCGCCAGGGCTGCGCGCCACATGGCAGCCAGTGTGGGGTGCGCTGGCGGGTCGAACGATCCCCGTGGCCCGTGGCAGACACGGCGCAGCATCGCTCGCTGCTGCGCGTCGCTCATCAGCGGAAGCGACATCACATCAGCGGTGGCAGCTGAGCGCGGCGAAAGGGGCGACGGGATAGCATGCATGCCTGATGGGCGGCAGATTCCATGATTCCCCTTGTCCTTACCTTCCCCACCTCCACTGCCCCCGCGCTCCGGGTTGTCCGCTCCCTTCTCCATTCCCACCTTCCCATCACCCACGTTGTCATACTTTCCTTCTGAATGACTGCCCTCCTCCCCGCTTCTTTCCACCTGGTCTGGACGTCGACTCGCGGCCAAACCCACCTTGCCACGCTCCCCCGTTTCCCCCTCCTCCGCCACACGACCTTCACTAGCTGCCGCCGCCGCGTGCGCCATGACCACCCCCAGCGCGCCCACGATCGCGGCCACGCTCTCCCTCTCCCACAGATCGCGCGCGTACTGCACGGTGCCCTGTATGCCTCCACCTTCCCCCTTGTCCATGTACACCTCCAGGTCCACTTTGGACGTGGTGGGGGGCAGCCATGCGGGCGACGCGGGGCGGAGCGACAGGTCCCCCTCGCGGGTCAACCGCGCGCCACCCGGCCCTAGTTGGCCCACCATCCCCGCCCCTTCCCCCCACATGAGCAGCAACTGGAAGAGCGGGTTGGCGCCCGGGCAGGGCGGCGTGCCCATCGCGGCCACCACATGGTGGTAGGGCACATCGGCGTGGTCGATCGCAGCCAGCAGGGACGCGCGCACGCGGGAGACCAGGTCGCGGAACGTGTTGCGGGCGACAGCAGGAGAGGGGGCGTCGCTGTTGCCCCCACCACCACGATCGCCACCGTTAGGGCCGCCGCCACTCTTGCCGCTATCACGGCCATCCGTGGGGCCACCACCACTGGTGACCTTTCCCCCGCTGCTGCTGCTGCTCGTGAAATTGTCAACATTGACAGGGTCCACCTCCACACAAATGGCGAGCGGGTTGACAAAGTACCCGACCACGCCCTGCAGCTGCCCGCGGCCCCGGCCGCTCCAGGGTGTGCCCAGGACGACCTTGCGCTGGCCGCTGTACCGCGCCAGTGTGAGCGCCCAGCACGCCAGCAGGACGGTGACCAGCGTGCACCCGCACGACCGCGCCAGGCGCTGCAGGCCGGACATTACGTATGCGGGCACGTCGAGGGGGAAGGCCTCGCCTCGGAAGCTCTGCAGCGCCGGGCGTGGGCGATCGGTGGGCAGGGTCAGCAGAGGGGGCGCGCCAGCGAGTGCCGTTCGCCAGTATTTGAGTTGCCGCTCGGCTTCCCCGCTCTTGGCCAGCCAGCTCCGCTGCCAGGCCGCGTAGTCCTGGTACGTGAGGGGCAGCGGCGGCAGCAGCGACGACACCAGCACGCGCAAGCGAGACACCTCGGATGCACTCACGCGGCTTCCCCGCCAGTGCCCAGCATGACCCTCACTGCCTGCTGACTCCCCACCAATCTGCCCAGCGTCATCGGCATCCCGTGCTGCTCCCCGGCACGCATCGTAGCACACGCACAGCTCTCGCTGCAGGATGCCCACCGACGTCGCGTCGCTGATGGCATGGTGGCGGGTGAGCAGGAAAAGGTGGCGGTCGCGGCTCAGCGTCACTACCAGTGCGCGCATGAGTGGGCCGCGGTACAGGTCAAAGGGAGCATCTGCTGAGGCACGCAGCAGTCGCCGGCATTCGTCAGCAACCACGTCCGGCACGCCTTCCCATTCCTTCTCACGGGCACCATTGCAACCCACGACAACGGCCCCCTGCCCATCATCCAATTTCCAAGTCCCCAACCCCGTCTGCCTCTCCCTTCTTCTACTATGACCATGGCCATGCTGATCTCGTCCACCCACATCCCCACCAGAGTACTCCCCGGCCCCAAACCCCTCCAAGTCCACCACCGTGAAATCAAACTCAAACTCCTCCAATGGAACCACCACGGAGTATGCCAGCAGCGACTGCCCTCTATCAACCCCCTTGCCCGCCCCTACCCCCCCTTTTCCCCTTCCTTCCCCAGCCGCCAACCGAAAGTGGCTGCGCAGCACATCGTGGCGCGCCGCCAGCATAGCCACGCTGGCCCGCAGGCACGCTGCATCCAAGGGGCCCGCCAGCTCCCACAGCAAGGGGACGTGATAGACGGGGCTGGTCGGCGCCAGGCCCGCAATCGCCAGCAGGCCTTCCTGGCCGAACGAGGCAGGACCCACCAACTCCCCGCGGGTAATGCCGGCAGCCGCACCCTCATGTGAGGCCAAACCCGAAGATGTGTCAGCACCGGATGCTGACATGCCGGCGGGGATCGCATTTGCCGGCATCCACCCAATAGCCTTTCCCTCCCCTGAAGCAATAGGAGGTGTGGCTGAGGATCTGCCGGCAATAACGTAGGGTGGCAGGGACTGCCGATCCGGCACTGCAGCCATGCTGGGTGCAGCGTGGACGGTGCCTATGGCCTGGGGCAGACCTGCAGAGGGCACACTGCCGGGTATTGAACCCACGGGGTCTGAGCAGTTTGGGCCCAGAGGCGATGAGCCATTGAAACTACCACTGTCACCGCCCCCACCGCTGCCTCCCCGCGATTCTATCAGCGAGGCCAGTTCCTTCAAACTGCCCGCCATCAACACGTCCGCCACCGACATGCCCGCGCGGGGGAAGAGCTGATTCAGCCCGCGTGTGACCGCAATGGCACTCAGCGAGGTGCCGCCCACCGCCAAAAAGTTGTCGTCCCGTGAGAACACCAGGTTATCCTGACCGCCGCCACCACCGCAGGCAGCAGCGCCCGCACCCGTCATAACCCCGTTTCGCTCCGTTCTTTGATGGATGCCTAGACTTGCCCTTTCGTTTGCCCTTTCGCTTGCCATGGCAGCCCCAGACGCAATGCCACTCTGCGCAGCATGTGGTGGAAGGTCAGTGCCTTGGAGGCTGCCTTGCACGTTGTCAGAAAACGCTGGTTGAACCCCCCCCATGGTAGGCAGTGCCACCCCCACCCCCCCTTGGTGTTGTGACGTCGCCAGCTCCTGCCTCCACACACGCTCGACCGCCGCCTCCACGCCCCCCACCAACTGATGGTCAGCGCCCGCGCGCGCATGCCGCCGCGGCAGTGGGGCGTACGCCTCCAGCAAGGTGGCCAGCTGGTGGCGCTGCGTCTTGCCGATGGCGGTGGTAGGCAGCGCGTCGAGCAGGTAGAAGGCGGAGGGCACCTTGTGGGGGGCCAGGTAAGAGAGGCACCACGCGACCAGAGCCTCGTGGGTCAGGGGGAGGTCACCGGCATCACCGCCATCCGCCTCACGTGATGACGCGGCGCCATCAACCCCGTTAATTATTGTCTCGCCATCCGCTTTCTCTCCCTCTCCCTTTCCCTTTCCCTGTCCATCGGTGTTCATTACACCCTCCCCTGAGGCCCCTTCCCCTTCCCTACCATGCACCGCTGTCGCCATCGGGTTCTGCCCTTTCCCATCCTCTCGCTGCCCGTCTGCGGTTCTCGACTGCCCTCCACCACTCTCGCTCACCATCTCTCGTGCCCCCTTTGCGGCGCTCGCCTGCCCCCTATTCCCGTTCGGCTGTCCCTTCCTACCCCCGCCCGGCCGCAGCACCAGCGCCGCGAGCACCCGCTCGTTGTATATGGCGTCCGACCCGCCCACCACGGCGGCGCGTGCCACGCGCGGGTGCGCCTCGAGCGCCGCCTCCACCTCGGCGGGGAGCACCTTGGCGCCGCCGCGGTGGATCACGTCCTTGAGGCGGCCCGAGAGCGACAGGTGGCCGTCGGGGGAGAAGGAGCCCAGGTCGCCCGTGCGCAGCCAGCGGCGACTGCGCCATGCGGCTGCCAAACTCTCCAGTTCCCGCACTGCCACCTGCTCCTGGTTCTTCTCCTTCTCCGCCCCCACGTCTTCCTCCTTCATCCCCTCCTCGCCCCCCTTGTAACAAACCTGACCCCCAGCTTGCCGTTTCTCACCCTCCTCCCCCTGTTCATGAACTTGACCCCCGCTCTGCCGGCCCATGTCCCCCGTTGCAAGGATAAGGGTCTGACCCCTGCACTGTCGCCCGTCCTCCTCCTCCCAATGACCATTGCCTCCGACTGCCTTGTCTGTTTCGATCACCCTTTCCTTGGCCTCCATCGTGCCAGTTACGACAGTCTCATCCGTCGGATAAAAAAACGCCGCGTCCGTTGCTGCTGGCTTGTTCCAATATGAGACCATGACCTCGGGCCCCGACACGATGACCTCACCCTCCACACCGGCCTTTCCCGTGATCTCCCACATGCTGGCCCCGCCCCCGCCCCAGCCCCCGCCACCATTTCCACCACCACCACTACCACCACAACCACCACCAACAACAACACTAGTACTGCTGCCACTGCCACCACCATGGCCAACAGCAGCAGCAGAGGAAAGGGAAGGAAACATGGGCCGGGGCCTCTCCACCAGGATCGCAACGTCTGAGATGCCCACAGGGATGCCCACTGTGTCCAGCCGTCGGCGACTCGACGACTGTGGATTTACGGAGATAACTCCCGTCTCCGTCTGACCATACCCATTGACCACTGGCGCCCGCAACAACCCTTCGATCTTCTTTGCAAACGCCTCCTGTAGCAGCTGGCTGCCCACGCGGAGGAACCGCAGCTGACCCACGGGCCACACAGCCACCGGGTCAGCCTCGGCCAGGTCGACCAGGAGGGAGTACTGCGTGGGGGAGCCCGTGTGCCAGGTGGCGCCGTGCCGTCGCGCGGCCGCGAACACGGCGTGGGGATCGGCGGGACTCATGGGCAGCAAGATGAGCCGCCCGCCGGAACAGAGGGGCATCATGGCGGAGTAGAGGCCGTGCGCGTGGAACAGCGGCATGGTCATCACGATGGCATCTGAGGGTGACAGAGACAGGACGCGAGCCATAGAGGTGGCATACGCGCACATCTGGTGGTGGCGCACCGGGACGCCCTTTGGGTCGCTCCCTGTAGTGCCGGACGTGTAGAGCATGACGGCGATGTCATCGGGGGAGGGGTCATCCCCCAGGGCGGTGACATCATCGTCGTCATCGATGATGTCATCGCTGCGGGTGGTCCAATCGCCGCACGGGTGACCAGAACTAAGGACTTGGGGATTGTCGCCATCCGGGAGGCTGATCTCATCTCCACAGCTGCTGAGTAAGGGCTGGATAACCCAGCGAAAACGGGACCGTGACGTACGCTGGGAGTCATGGTCCCCGGTAGGGGTTTGCGAGGCAACCACGCCTAGAAAAAGGCTGGCGTTTGGTACTGTTGCGCACCCAGAGAACAGTATGTCATCGTTGTACGACGACTCATCGTGATACGACGACTCCCGGTGTGCCGCATCACGAGGAGCGTCCTTGTGCTTCCCCTGCTCGGTATTGCAGATGGAAACGCACCAGACCGAGACACCGACCTCCCTGCAGGCGTCCAGGACTGCCATCCTGGCGTGCTCGTAGCCTGGTTCTTCCGAGACAACCGCCAGTCGGGAGCCGCTGTCCTTTAAATATCGCTTGATCTCGGTGGAAGTGAGGGAGGGGTCCAAGGGGGACGCAGCGGCGCACGCAAACGTTGTCCCAAACAACACGGGCAGGGTCTCCAGCACGCTGCCCATGACGACGGTGACAAAGTTGCCGCGGTTGATGCCCATGGCGCGCAGGCGCCGAGCGAACTGGTTTCCAAGCTCCAGCAGGTCCAGCCGACACAAGCTGACTGGCACCAAGTTGTCCCCGACCCCCTCAGAAGCACCTCTTAACGACTTATCGTTGTGAGTTCCATGCTCGCGCGCAGGATTGTCACCGAAGGCCCGATAATATGCACGGCTGGAATACGCTAACAGCAGCGGCCGCTCGTCACATAGCCCGTAGTTTTCTACGCCAGGAGGCGAGCCGAGTACAGGTTGTCCACCAGGCTCGGAATTGCCGCGACGGGCACCGCCGAGGGAACCATCTGCGCAAGTCACTTTCTCGGCACGTTTACTCAGGCCAGCAGCTGGTATGGGGCGATTAGGACCACTCGCAACTAGACTTTTGAGAGTTCGCGGCTTTTCGGCAGCCATTCAACTCCGTATACGTAGAGCCAAAAGTAATAGACTTTGCAATGTCCCAAAGTAAATATTCCTGCAGAGGACCAGCCCTGTCAATGGCTTACCCTAGATAGCATTAGCAGGTAATAAAGTGCGTTGACCCCCCCATCGACGGGCCCCCATCGCAAGCGGCATAATCAGCACCTCGACGGGGAAATATTACTTATAAATCACGTGATCTTTACGAAATCACGTTGACCTGTAACCAGGCCAGCCGGCCATACCAGACGACCAGACGGATAGATCCCGGATCCTATGCCATCTCCAGACACGCTGTCGGACCACCGGCGCGGGAAAAAAGTCAACTCAACTCGACAACTCGAGACTCCAAGTGGAACTTCTTACTTAGTACATGATCAGGCGGAGCCAATTTTCGGAAGAACCGTCAGGTTCGCCAGAATTGGCGAAGCTTATAAGGCCGTACACGTGAGAAAACATAGGAATAGGGGATGAAAATCCGTCAATCCATCCATACATACATCCATCCATACATACATCCACCGAATTTGTCCCGAATTTGCAAGCATAAGGGTGAGGTTCTTCCGAAAATTGGCTCCGCCGTAGAGTTTCAACGGGCAAGTTGCAAACACGCACGTTACTTGATAAGTGTTGTTGGGGTGGTGGTGTCCCACGCCGCAGAATCATTGAGATGTATGGTCAGCAGTAGTAAATAAGCAGTAATTATTGTTGTTGTTGATTCCCAGTTTACCAGATTCTACACGTGTACGTTACGTATGTATGGTACGATCGCCAGTTTGTTAGGATAAATAATTAACCCGGGGTTAGGACGGGCGCTAAAAAGTCAGAGGCAGCCCTCTACACCCCCCCCCCCCACGATTAAGATTGGGGTCCGACCAATCCAGGGCTCACGATCCTTATTACTCTTTCTCTCTTTTTTTTAAAAAAAACGGTATGCACGATGCAGGTGAAGAATGAGCTCGCCAGCTTCAGGGCAGATAAGAATTATAGCGAAGGCGCACTAACGCAGTCTGGCTTGATATCAGCCTGGTTAAAATGGGTTAAAATTGCCAAAGCCACATATGAAGGAGAATAGCCGGTATTTCGGAGATTCGCCAGTATATCAGGCTTGAAAAGGCCTAGCTTGACCCATTCGAAAGCAATTGCCAAAAGGGGTTTTCAAATACTACAATCGACAATTTATGAAACTCTAGGATTAGACTGCGGGTCAGGGGCCTGCATGCTGTCTGAAAATTTTATCAAATGTTTTTGGAAGTTTCAGACGAAGCCAAGAAGGACTGCTGAAATAAGGCGTTTCCTGCGACATGTTGCTTATGAGAATGTTATCTACAGACGTCTGAGCCTGTCGCCACGTGAAGGCGCCAGTTCCTTTTTTCGGTGAAGACGTCAAGCTCTGTTGCTTGGGATTGCTGCCGGCTGCGTCCTGTCGTCAAGCCTCTTTCTGCAGGGGCGTCTGTCAGGGGCTCCCGAAATGATCAGGGACAGTAGACCCTGCAGTCATCGCGAAACATTCCGGCAACCACAAATGGGTGAAGGCGAGTGGTAGATGAAAGTTGACCGATAATGGCGCTCTTTCGCCAACCAATCGGCTACGTCCGAGGCACTCACTGGAAATGCCGCCGGCGTGTGCTCATGCCCTTGCTCATTCTCTGGTGCTGCACACTGAGCATGCTTGGCCTGGGGTACCTGAGCAGCACCCTGCGCCATGAAGTCCACAGCGATGTCAGCAACGCCCATTTTCACGGCGGCATTAGAAGCGCCAATCTTGCTAACGGCATAAGCCGTCACGAGATTATCCATGACTATAAGCCCAGTAGCTTTTCTCGTGACCTTGGCAACATTCATGCTGCCAGCGATGGGCTATTGAAAGGCTCACGCGTGCATATTGAGACAACCCCCCCGGAAGTCGAGATATGCGACTGCCTGGCCGACCCCCAGCTAACCGTCCAATCGCTGGCCGCCATCTGGCTTCCCGGCCGGGCCAGCGAGGGATGCCGCCAGCGGTGCGCCAGTATTAGGAAGCGTTGTGAGAATTGCAGCGCAGTGGCAGCACATGGCGGCCTAGAGGACCAGGCGGACTGCGCGCCGATGTGCCGGGTCCACGGGTCATGCTCTAAGCGGATGGCATTGCGACCGGAGCAGCTGACCTCTTGTCCGGTGAGTATGCGAAACGTTTCCCCTCTTTTCCACTCCCTGCCTGCCATCCTGCCATCCGTCCGTCCGTCCGTCCGTCCGTCCGTCCGTCCGTCCGTCCGTCCGTCCGTCCGTCCGTCCGTCCGTCCGTCCGTCCGTCCGTCCGTCCGTCCGTCCGTCCGTCCGTCCGTCCGTCCGTCGTCCCATCCATCCATCCATCCATCCATCCATTTATCCATGCATCCATCCAGCCACCCACCCACCCACCCACCCACCCACCCACCCACCCACCCACCCACCCACCCACCCACCCACCCACCCACCCACCCACCCACCCACCCACCCACCCACCCACCCACCCACCCACCCACCCACCCATCCATCAGCCAGCCAGCCAGCCAGCCAGCCAGCCAGCCAGCCAGCCAGCCAGCCAGCCAGCCAGCCAGCCAGCCAGCCAGCCAGCCGCCGCCCGCCCGCCGCCCGCCCGCCCGCCGCCCGCCGCCCGCCCGCCGCCCGCCCGCCCCCGCCCGCCCGCCCCCGCCCGCCCGCCCGCCCGCCAGCCAGCCAGCCAGCCAGCCAGCCAGCCCGCCAGCCAGCCAGCCAGCCAGCCAGCCAGCCAGCCAGCCAGCCAGCCAGCCAGCCAGCCAGCCCGCCCGCCCGCCCGCCCGCCCGCCGCGCCCGCCCGCCCGCCCGCCCGCCGCGCCCGCCCGCCCGCCCGCCCGCCCGCCCGCCCGCCCGCCAGCCAGCCAGCCAGCCAGCCAGCCAGCCAGCCCGCCCGCCAGCCAGCCAGCCAGCCAGCCAGCCAGCCAGCCCGCCCGCCCGCCTGCCAGCCAGCCTCACCTGTTCCCCTTTACTTACTTTGCGTCCGTGAAGAGTTGCATCAAGGCACAATGAGGGGTTTGGGGCCATGAACCCCTTAGCTATCCTTTGCTTGTGCACTTCTGTTCTTACACCATACTGTAGCACATTACAGCAAATACAGCCATCCTCTTCCATGTTTTTTTCCTGTGTATTGGGGGTGGCATGTGCCATAGATAGCGCCTCGCCTGGCAACCCCTTTGGCAATTAGCGCCCTAATAATGTTTTGGATTTCAATTTTGTAAACTCTGGTTGAGTTTGGGGGTCATGTTCCAACCCTGCTAAACGCGCCACCTCGCAGGCGTACGACCCCTCCCTGCGAGATGAGCGGCTGGCGCTGCTCCGGTCCCTGGATGGCGAGGTATCTGCAGGGGTGGAACATCCTGGCATCGAGGTAAATAGCATGCAGTCACTAGTGTAGTTGTATTTCCTTAATGAGCTTTTTGTGTTGGCGGGTATGCGACTGCAAGAGGTTTAAGGAAGACATGGGGGTGAGCGTAATGGCTTGCAGAGATCAATCTGCCTACTAGATAAGGCTGGGTTCGAACAAGCACCACGCCTGTTGCCCTGGCAGGCTACGATGTCTTTACATTATACTATGTGGTCCTCGGTTCCTCTTCATGCACCCTGGTATGTTTGCGGCATTATGCCCCTGATGTTTCTGCGTACGAGCTCGCCTTACAACGATAGCCACCAACTGTTTGCAGACATGGGCCATAGACTTGCAGAAACGGAGCCTCACCCGAAACCTAGTGTAGCCTCAAGCCCTGTGCAGAAGCAGAGCCATCGCCCGCACGCAATTGAATGTGGCGCCTCAGAACTTCGGTTCAGAACGCTGGGGACACGGTGCTGCAGTTTTATTTCCCACAACCGCTACACAAACTGCCAACTAACCAACTAGTTGGAGGGAAAAAAAACTAGCAACAGTTATAATTCCATACTACGAAGTAGTAGGATGTAAGAAGTAAATAAGCATGTGGAATCCCAGGTATTTGTTTTCAAATAGGACGAAGTAGTAGGATGTAAGAAGTGAATAAGCATGTGGAATCCCAGGTATTTGTTTTCAAATAGGACGAAGTAGTAGGATGTAAGAAGTGAATAAGCATGTGGAATCCCAGGTAACTGTTTTCAAATAGGGTGCTGTGAAAGGTGCCGTATGCTTCCTTGTGGTCGCTATTCCTTGTGGGCGCTATTCCTTGTGGGCGCTATTCCTTGTGGGCGCCATTCCTTGTGGTCGCTATTCCTTGTGGTCGCTATCCCTCGCGGTCGCTTTTCCTTGTGGTCGCCATTCCTTGTGGTCGCCATTCCTTGTGGGCGCTATTATTGTGGTCGCTATTCCTTGTGGTCGCCATTCCTTGTGGTCGCCATTCCTTGTGGGCGCTATTATTGTGGTCGCTATTCCTTGTGGTCGCCATTCCTTGTGGGCGCTATTCCTTGTGGTCGCCATTCCTTGTGGTCGCTATTCCTTGTGGGCGCTATTCCTTGTGGTCGCGATTCCTTGTGGGCGCTATCCCTTGTGGTCTCTATCCCTCGTGGTGGCTATCTTACATGTATCGAGCCTGTTGATGGGATGCCGTGCATGGGCATGCAGGTGCGGGGTCTCTCCCTCCAAGCGCCGGAGGTGATGTCCAAGCAGGACTTCTGGTGTGCGCTGCGGTACCTGATCTACGACTATTACATCGTCATATTCAAGGACCAGGTCGGTCAAGTTGCCTCGTCATAGAAGTATTCAAGTCCTGACGGGCTTGTGTACCTTACTTATGGTTACCCCTACCACTACTACTATTAGTCCATCGCGACACAGCTTGGGTCCTGTGGTCGCCTCCAGTTCCACGCGGTTAGTAGTAGTAGTAGTAGTAGTAGTAGTAGTAGTAGTAGTAGTAGCAGCAGCACCAGCACCAGCACCAGCACCAGCACCAGCACCAGCACCAGCACCAGCACCAGCACCAGCACCAGCACCAGCACCAGCACCAGCACCAGCACCAGCACCAGCACCAGCACCAGCACCAGCACCAGCACCAGCACCAGCACCAGCACCACCAGCACCAGCACCAGCAGCACCAGCACCAGCACCAGCACCAGCACCAGCACCAGCACCAGCACCAGCACCAGCACCAGCACCAGCACCAGCACCAGCACCAGCAGCAGCAGCAGCAGCAGCAGCAGCAGCAGCAGCAGCAGCAGCAGCAGCAGCAGCAGCAGCAGCAGCAGCAGCAGTAGTAGTAGTAGTAGTAGTAGTAGTAGTAGTAGTAGTAGTAGTAGTAGTAGTAGTAGTAGTAGTAGTAGTAGTAGTAGTAGTAGTAGTAGTAGTAGTTGTTGTTGTTGTTGTTGTTGTTGTTGTTGTTGTTGTAGTAGTGGTAGTAGTAACTTAGTAAATGATTGTGTCTGTGCGGGCATCCAAGTCCCCAAAGTTTTTCTTTCCCCATTTTGCTTGTATTTCCATCTTCCATTCGCACCTCGGCCTTATGCCTCTCGGGGTGGTATCTTTCAATTTGCGCGTTGATGGCACCAAAAATATCTTGTGTGTATTGAATACTGAGTATTGGATTTGTAGTAATTGTTTAGCTTTGCTCATTTTATAAGTGACACGCGGACGGGCTCAAAAGGGACTGAACTGCCGTAGGTAGCGCAGTACTAGCGTTTGTCACAAGGGTACTGCACCGGCCGGCCTTTTTGTGCCGGCGCTGAGTGTGATCCCGTGGTACAGGCCTAGGTAGCTTCTAACTTATGTCACTAGACCTTGTACCTGCGCCAGGCGTGGCGCAGCTGCAATGGGCCGCCAGTACTTAGAGTGGTGTAGGGGACGTAGGGAGGCCTCCTTTCAGCTTCGCAACTTGGTCCCAGCATTTGCTGGCAAGGTCGGCTGGCCGCCATGGCGGCTGCGCTGAATGTAAGACGATGCTATCAGCCTCTCCGGGCGTGGAGAGGCCTAGGATAAAATCCCTTATGCCACCAACCAATACTGGCCATGGTAATGGTTGGTGGCTGGGGGGCTTTACGATTTGAGTAAAAGGGTGTGATTTGCGGTGCTGGGCCCCCCGGCGATTCCCCTCTGCCCCTGGGTGCGGCAAGCATCCCCTTGACACTGGGGGAGCTGTGTAAGTAAGTTAAGTCGGACTACGTCGGGGAAGGAGCCATACAGGCCAGGGCCAGCGGCTACAGTGGAAAGAATCACAGGCGGGGGCGAATCCGCCCTTAAGCGTGGAGATGGCTAGGGTGGGGTGCGGGGTAGTAAGTGCCAGGAGCCTGACAGCGGACCCGATCTTTCGACATGCAGCCAGACGGGAGGTTCGGGGAGGATGCTAGGCTGGAGCAAATCTTGGCGAGCGCGCTCTTCGTCATTGCCCAGTTTTTCAGCAAAGAATGGTCGCCTGGCGGGGCTGAGAATTTGGCTGCTTCATCGCCTTAGTTTTTGCCCTATATGATGCGTTATAGGAAAGACAAGATTTCAGTTCTGCAAGGCGGGCATATTTATGCCACCAAATATTTCCTACCAATTCACAAGCCCTGGTCGGGGCGTTGGCTAAGCATTTTTCCAGCCAATGCTTCAGTAGGGTAGAGGGCCTATCGCCACGATGGCTTACCGGGAAATCCCAACCTCAGGGGTGGGGTCCTGGGCTCGTGAGAGACGGTCCGGGGGCGTAACACCTAATTAGCAGCCGCTGGAAACCGCCCTCCTAACGGGGGGAACGACATGGGTGCCGCCCTGCGTCTGCCGGGAAACGGAAGCGGCCACACCGGGGCGGCAG
Organism: Mesostigma viride; assembly: GCA_009746045.1. Taxonomy (NCBI): domain Eukaryota; kingdom Viridiplantae; phylum Streptophyta; class Mesostigmatophyceae; order Mesostigmatales; family Mesostigmataceae; genus Mesostigma; species Mesostigma viride. The sequence goes on along the minus strand of RPFO01000080.1, from coordinate 1,191,577 downwards.
TAAAGCCGCGGCATCGTGCAAGAGGGAGGCCATGGGCGGAGAGAAACTTGGCATCAAGGCTGGCGACAGCCTTGGTGGCCAGGTAGGCCGGAGGTGTGGGGGCAACACCTTGTGTTCGAGTATGCTTGGCCCCCAGCATGGTGCTGCAATAACCAACTTGAGAATGATGTGCACTGATTTTGAAGTTTTGGTATAGGCTGCACGTATAATGTTAGCACACAGAAATGTAAAATACATGTTTCTCTTGGTGGGAAGGAACTCCAACGGACCAAAAGCTAGAAATGTATTGAAGTTTTGACTTTTGAATATTGAATGCAATACTGATTACTGGATCCTGAATACGCAATACTGAATACTCAAGGAATACGGATTACTGGATCCTGAATACTGAATACTGAATACTCAAGGAATACGGATTACTGGATCCTGAATACTGAATACTGAATACTCAAGGAATACGGATTACTGGATCCTGAATACTGAATACTGAATACTGAATACTCAAGGAATACGGATTACTGGATCCTGAATACTGAATACTGAATACTGAGTACTCAAGGAATACCGATTACTGGATCCTGAATACTGAATACTGAATACTCAAGGAATACGAATTATGGCGTATTGTTAAATGCTGCAGGTTGACTCCCAGTGCGAGCTCGACTACCGGATGTGCACTGCTGTCGCGGACCTCCAGGTGGCGACGCTACATCAGCCAGACACAATCAACAACAAAGTAGTGCTCGTTTCCAACCACCCCCAGCTGGGTGTTAACGCCATACGCTCCCAAGGTAGATTGCATACTTCCATTCTATAGCTTCCTTACGTCTTCATTTTTTCCAGCGTTTGCTAACGCCACGCGCTGCCATAGTAGAGTACATATTTTGCCTATGAGGAGCCGAGGGAGTTTGTGTCTGGTATGCTTAGCGGCGCCCTATGTCCGAGGTCTCTCCACCTGTTTGGCAGCCTGGCAAATCTTTGTAAAGGTAGCCTGATAGCTAGTTGGTGAATAGAAATAAATTCAGCACCGCCCTGCCATACATCTAGAACCCAACCAGGTGGCAACAGCCTGACATAGCTTTTTGTGTAGACAGCGTGGATGATGGCTTGATGGCTGCTTGGTGGTAAGCGAAAGACTCAAACACTGCCCTGGCCCCTGCCCCAAGTTTGGGATCCCGTCCAGGGGCTGGCAATGCTTAGACTTGACACTGCCACCTTGTTTTGTGAATAGGGAACGTGGGGGTGCCGTGGGTGACATACCACAACGTTGTCTATGTGTACATAAGTATTTTGTAAGTTCGTAGGATGATGCATCTGGTTCGCAACATCCGCTACTACCTTTTCTTGTGCAATATCTCCTCTTCATTTGGAAAGCATCGTGGGCTATAATTGGTCCACTGGCTGGGTTGCCAGCTCTTGTAGTGGAAGGGTTGCCTCAATTTGTAAACCGGCGGGAGGCCGTGTCGCAAAGCCTTGTCTCTGGAAGGATGCCAATGTCCTCGGTTCTGTGACACTACATCAAGGTGACACCAGACCATACCGGTGCCGAAGGTCAATAACATTTGAGTCACCGTCATGTCCTCGGTTCTTTGACTGGCTTACAACCAGGGGGTGTTGAGGTGAGAACTCTGGCTTTTTGCGGGTCTCAATCGCAGGTGGCAGTGCTTGTATCAGCGTTTTGGGTTAGGTGTGGTCCTTTCCAGGGCTCATGTACTGAAGCATGCATGCTGCTGTTTTTTCTTCTTTGGTCTTCTTGGGTACCCCCCGGCGTGCCTGAATGCTAACAGATTGGCACTTTGACGGTCGAGACGAAGTAAGTTCCCCTTCCGGTTCCTTGGTCTGGTTGTTGCAAGTGGCGTTTTTGGAACTGTTTGGCTGACGTCAAGAACGATTAGTGCTTCATGAGATGGCTCCGTGCAACATGCGAGTAATATTCTGTAGTGTTCTAGGTCCCGTGTGAAGTTTCACATGGACTAATGCAGCGATACGTGAGTATGTTTGGCCCGACGTGAAGTATAAACAACCAGCTGGCCATGAGGTAACAGCCAACCATGACGGTTGACGCCTGACAAAACAGCACGCGCGAATGTTCCTACACAGAGAACATCTGTGGGTATGGCTCAGGAGAGGGGACAACAACACCAGCTATCTAGGCTTTTCAGTTCAGCAAGAATTGATATATGCAGTGACAAAGCGCAGGGTCTGCAGACTACCGCTTACCTCTTACACACGCCACAGCAACAGCAGCCAAGGGTTGGCTAGGTGAATGCTATCCTTTCGTTTCAATTGTGGCTTTGTTTTATTTGAATCCTTGTCCTGCCGCCTGTTTCCTGGTGTTGCAATGAGAGGCATTCTCCTGGTCGTGGTCCTTCATAAGCTTGCTGTTGTCCCGATGGTTATGGGTCAACCTGGCAGATAAGCATGCTGTTTTCCTCACGAGTGTGAGTCCACTAAGGTTGAATAGTACTAGTCGGAACAACTGTATGCTTAGTCACTAACCACTCCAAGTGCACTGCCCCCTGGGGTGGTAGCAAGGGTCTTTATTTAATATGGGTATTGGGGTGGCATTGCTTCTACACTTGAAAAGAAAGTGGGATGGGCCAGGGGTTGAAGTGGGATGACTGGGAATGAGGTTCATCCCACTTGCGGAAGTGTGCATCGGTCAGGAATCTATGCTTTAAATTACTACTACTATTTTCTTTTCAAAAATAAAAATTTCAACCTAACATATTATTTTTTAAAAAATCCTTCAACCTAAATTTCAACCTAAAATGGATTTTTAAAAGATATATATGTAATATGCTTCAAAGTTGTGTACTTAAGTCTTACATGCTGATCGAGGCCTGCCGTGCCAGGTTGGCATCATCACTCTGCTTGCCCTGACAACCATTTTTTCGCTTCGTATCATGCGATGGCTGGCACCTGCCAGGTGTGCCCGATCGGGATATTCTCCACCCAGGCATCCGCGGGCAGCAACGGCCGCACGGGTTTTGTGAAGGCAGCGCCATTCATCCGAGACATGAGCCCAGAGGCGTATGCCCAGTGGACCAGGTGCGTGGCAGGCGTCGAGAGAGGCTTTTGCTTGGTATGACTGCCGTGCATGTAGTAGTAAGAAAGATGATGCTGTCTTTCAGGTTACTGCCAGACAGATCAGGTGCGTCGCACAGGCTGAGAACGGCTAACCAGTGTTGTGACTACTGCGTATGTGCGGCGCGCGTGTTCAGTTTATTAAGTACTAGCTCCCCATAAGTACTATCTCTACCACAGTATCTCCTTGAAAGGGCTATAGTAACAGCCTCCAGGAAGCAACTCCACTTCCTTGCAAATGTTTGATAACAGACAGACACACTACCATTGTTTTATTTAGTACGTGTTATCGTATAGTATTTCATGATCCCAAGTTGCTGCCTGGTCTTGGTTGCAGTTGCTGTCTTCCGTCACTTCATCTATCAGCTGACCAACGAAATGGTTAGCCTTAGACATTTGGCCAGTCCTGGTGGCTGTGGTTATTCAAACAAGTCCCAATCAGACTGGTTGCCCATGCAGGGGACTGAGTGAGCTGGCACTGCAGGAAGCAGTTCCTTTATTACAAGTGATTAGTCATGGGCCATGGAACGGTATATTTTGGTTGGTGATTGCAGCCGGCAAGGCCCTGTTGGCGAGATTATGAAGTGACTTAACTCTTTTCCCTTCTTCTTTCCATTATCAGTCCCGAGCGTTTGCAGGTCCCCCACAAGCGCAGGGTCACCCAAGCGTTTGCGATGTGGCGCTTGATAAGAGCGGGCCCTCAGTTCATGGATGGGTTTGTGTCATGTCAGCTACAACTAGTGCACCTATTTTTTGCGTCGGTGATTGCTGTTCACCATGTGCCCACAATTTACTTTACCAGTGAACTCCCCACTCAGGTTTCTTCCTGCTCTGTTGTTTTCCCTGCCTGATGCTTCTATGTATGTTTGTTTGTGCAGCATGCGTTGGCGGCCTTTTGAGAGGCCCAACGAGACCTTTACTTTCCCCTTCTTGTCCAAACACCCAGTGACCAGCGCAGACATTGTGCTGCTCATGGATTCGGATTTGCTAACGAACGCGGGGGGGATACACGAGCGCGCTGTGAGCCCCGAGAAGCGTCGTCAGATGTTGGAAGAGTGGAACCGTTCGCTGACGAATAGCAGGCATTCCTTCAACGTCACGTGGGCGAAAGGCGATGTTGCTTTCATGGACAATTGTGCGCTCTTGCACAGGTCGCTGCCGGATTCGTTCAGGCATTTCAAGGACGTTGGGTTGCGCGTTGCCCGCAAGGCCTTATGTGGCTGCCGCATGGCATCCTTGCCCGACCATGCTCTCTAAATATTTATATAGCCCAGTCATAGACAGATAATATCGAAAGGTCTAAGACTTAACGGGCAATCTATATAAGCCCATGGATAGGATGAGACCACGGAATACTACTATATGAACGTGTTCGTCCTGTCACGGCGGATCTAATGCAAGTGATCCGGTGCGATCGATGGCCCCGTGGATCCGAGCCTCCATCTCCTGTGTCAGCATCCACGCCGCCTGGCACAGGCCTACGCGCATGTGCGCCCATAATGGCCCCCTCCATGGGTGATGCCTTAACAATTTAGCCACGCTGTGCCTATCATGGGATGGCCTGCAGGTTGTCGCCTAGAATGTATTTAAAAACATATGCCCCTTCTCAGGGATATGTGTTACGTATCCTCCCCACGGAGGTATGTTCTTGATTAATTAATTATAATGGGACTCCCCATGGATGATGTATTAAGAATTTAGCCAAGCTCTGCCCATCCAGAGAGTCACTCTCTGCTGAGAAGCCATGCCCTAGCCTTTGTGTTAATTAATGAATTAATAGGCACGTGACTGCGTCACGTGAGCATTAGTCCTCAGTGGGAGGGGAACATGGGATGGAATGGATGGTGTAAGCTAGCTAGGTCGATCCTAGTTACAGGGTTGCGGGCACCACGGCCCGAATCGCTATGAATGCCATACGCGGTCACACGCGGAGCCCCCACAGACTTGGGGGTGGTCTCCTTCATCACTCCTTGCCATCTATCCTTGCATACCATCTGCCTCCATATTACAGACAAACCAGGAGGCTGCCCGGGTGTGAGCCCGTCACGTCTAGTGTAGCTCATGACCATGCATGCCGAGTCTATCACGAAAAGTCCACGGGTGGCGGCCCTGCCGCGCGCGGCCTGGGGCACGCCAGGTGAGGACATAACGCCCAGGCTGGGCAGGTTTGGTGCCAGCTAGTCTATCTGATGTGTCTACCTGATCTGTGCGGGCCGTGTCCCATCGTACATCGTTGAGATCATCCGCCAGTTCTATGAAGGGTCCCAAGTCCAGGTCCGTACCGCCGACGGCGTCACTCCGGCCGGCGTTCCCCCTGCACACCGGGGTGTGGCAGGGCTGTGTGCTCTCCCCATATCTATTCATCATTATGGTGGACTATAGTATGCGGCGTGCACAAGCCCACTTCGCCCGGGTGGAGGGGCGCCCGCTGGGGATCGAGGTCACGGAGTACGCCAGCTACGGCGGGGTTGACCCACCCTACCGCCTGAGCGATCTGATCTACGCTGATGACACGACGCTCGTGGAAACCCCGGAGTCAGCCCAACTCTGGCTAGACAGCTTATCACTGGAAGCGCGGGCGGTGGGGCTTATGATCAGCAAGAAGAAAACGGAGGTCATGGCCATCGGCTTCCCTGCTGGGATAGCCCCACCCACCCTCCTCTTGCTGGACGGCAGCCCCGTCCCCCCGGCGACTCGCTTCAAGCTCCTTGGCAGCTGGCTTCCCTCCAAGGCCGACGACATCAACACCCGCATTGGCCAGGCCTGGGCGGCCCTCTGTCGCGCGCCGTTCCGATTCGCACGAGTATTGGCCTTACGCGGGGCCGCCACGCGGCCGGCCCGGGGGACGAGGCGAGGCAGCTAGGCATTGCGCGTGTGCGAGTTGTTACGCCTTTGGCATTTGGGCCTTACGGGAGCAACGCAAGCGCCGTAGCGCGACGCGCAGCACTGGGAGGTGACAGCAGTACTGACATGTGTCACCAGGAGGTCAGTGCCAACGCTGGCAAGCAGCACGCACTGGCTGCTGGACTACAACACGGACCAAGCTAGGCTGCCAGCCTGGCAATTATGCGGATCGTGCAGCTGCTGAACATGCACGTGCACGCAAGCTGGCGCGTTATTGATTTCGAGAACTGTCCGCTGCAGGTAGATAATGTCGTGCAATATTGGCATTGATATTCGGCAGGCTGGCAAGCCGCTTTTGTGAATGCGACGAGGCAGCTTTTCTCGTCAGGGCCAGCTAGTTGTCGTACATGCTTGGTTCGTGATATAGTTGTTTGGCAAGCTCAGGGGTCGGCAAGTCGACACTGGAGTGCTCTGCGACAAGGGCATTTTGTCGTCTGGGATTTCTGGCCTACCCAGGTTGCCTAGTTGATTTTGTCGTTTAAAGAGAAAGTGCTAGATGATATGTTTCATATGCGGAACAGGGAGTCGTTGCAGACAACGACTTAGGATTTTGTGTACTTTTAGGTCTTGGTGCTGACCAAAGCCGAGTGCCACGGAGTAGCTTTGGTGTAATTGAAGCAGTATGGACGACAAAGCGGTTGTCGTCAGGATCAGATACTGAGCGTGGCTACGAGGTAAGGCTGACGCAAGATATTGCGTAAGTGTAAGGCATTCATTGGGATAAGTGTGTGTTTCCACCAGGGCGTTGGATGTAGCTCTGTGTGGATCCTTGAACTCTGTCTTGGTCATGGTGGTGCGTGGCAAGTGTGGCCAGCCCTCCTTTCTTTCATCGAGCCCAGCCATTGCTGAAACAGAGCTGCCAAGTTAGGTAGAGTATTGGTAATAAAAACGTTATTTCATTTGCAACAAAGAACACAGTGTGAAGCCTAACCTAGTCATACCTCACTCTCAGGTCTCACCTTTTTGAGAAGTGCAGTTGGCACTGGCTTCTCGTCTTATCCACACAGAGCTAACTGAGAGTTGGTAGGTAAGCTTGGTCAAGGCTGAGGCCTCTTCCTGAATACTAGGAATAGAGGTAAAGCTGGCTGTGCAAGGCTGTCAAGGCAGGCAGCTTGCAAGCAGGTCCTGAAGCAGCATTGGTTTTCAGCTTTCAGGCAATTGTTTTCTTTCTCCTTGCCCTGTGCATCTGGTGTGGTGCCAGCAAGTTGAAGGGGCCAAGTGGTGGCCCCTGTGGTGCATACTGATTTTGCACTACGTCTGCTCACTCTGTAGCCCAGTGATTGGTTGCAGAAACGGTGCTCACGAGAGCACAAGCACGAAGCTTGATGGCAGACCAAGATGGTCAACATCAAGGGGGCGCCAACCCCAACCAAGGCACGGTGGTGGATGGCGCACCGCGGCAGGGTGATGCTGCAGGCACGCAGGCATCCTTGCCAACTGGCGACAACGGCAATGGGCCACTCGTCCCACCAGCAGCCTCGGGTTCCGGGATGGGCAATGGGGGGGGGTCGCCGATCGGAGTGGTGGCGTTGTTGTGGTGGTGGTGACACATCAGTCGTCAACGGAGGGCTGGGTGGCAGCGCGGCAGGTCCTCAAGATGGAACAGTACTTCCCATCACACCATCATCGCAGATACGGCTCAGCGGGTTGGCAGGCACCGGGCTAGCGCCGGGGCCAAGTGCCAGCCAGGGGGTGGGTGCGGATGTGTTGCAGCAGATTTTGCAACATGTAGCACAATCCCAACAACAGATGCAGCAGCAACAGCAGGCTATGCAGTTGCAGCAGCAGCAGACGGCGCAGTTGGCGGCGCAGATTGCAAGTCTGCACGCGACGTGGACCGCGCAAGCAACGCTGACACCAGCGCCGCACCTACCACAGCCGCAAGTGTTGCAGCCGCAGGCGCAAGTTTGGCAGCCCCAAGCGCAGGTGTTGCAGTCGCAGGTGCCTTTAATGTCGCAGGCACCATCCGTGCAGCCACAGGCGCAAGCGCCACAGATGCAGGCGTCGCGGCAGCATGTGCCTGGGATGCCTAGTGCACAAACTGGGTTTTCTTTTGGCGTGCCGCATGCGCCGGCACCAACAAACCCAGCGACGCCACGGCTACAAACACCGTGGGTGCGGCCAGGCATCATTCCGGGATTGCAGCGAGGCAGTCCATACACGGTGGAACGAGGCTATGGGCTGGAGCCGAGGTTTGTGGCTACTCTACCAAGGACGCCAAGCATGCCGGTGGGCTACAATGGGTCGCCGATTGAGGGATCCAAGGTGGGAATGCCGGTGCAAGCGCAGGTGGAGCTCAAGGACAGGTATACTGCTGACGGTGGGCTTGTTGACATCAACCAAGCCTATTGGAAATATAAGACTTGGCTGCACCAGCAGTATATCGTCACGCATAACCAGCTGCCGAAGTCCTTTGAGATGGACAACATCCCAATGTTTTTCTCGGGCAACACGCAAAAGCTGGTGCAGCGGTGGGTCACAGGCTACCATGAGGTGGCGCTGAAGACGGGAAGATCCGATGTGTGGTACAGGCGCGACCAACAAGGCTTGCCGGACTACCAACACGTGGTATTTGACGTCGACCCTGCCGAGGAGCTGTGGGAACTGCTGCGCGCCAAGTACGCCCACTCCTCCACCAAGGCGGAGGCGGAGTGGCATGATTTCAAGGTGGGGGACAAGGAGTCGCCTGACGCCACGATGGACCGCCTGGAGGTCTTGCGGGATGAGGTCCCGGCATGGACGGAGGCGGAGGCGTGTGAGAAGTGGCTCAAGGCGTTGGGTCCAAAAGCTGCCATGATCCCACAACCTAGATTTGGTTGTCATTGGGACCTGGCCCAGCTGTGCACGGAAGTGCATGCGTTCAACCGGCGACAGGCACGGGGTCTCCCGGACCTAGTGGAGCTGGTACGCCAAGAAGTCGCCCAAGCGCACAAGGGTAACAGGGTGGGTGGCGCGCAATCAGGCGGTGGAGGGTCCAGCGGTGGAAGGGGTGGACCAAGCAGCCGGCAGTTTGGGTCGCAGGCGGACAAGCCAGCCAGCGCGGGGGGCGACAACACGGCCTCCAGCAGCACCGGCCAGGCGACGGCTGACCCGCACAAGGCATGTTGGATCTGCGGGAAGCCAGATCACGTGAAGCGGGCCTGCCCAGCCCAGTGCAAGAAGGAGCACGCGGCTGGAACGCCCGCCCATGCTCCGGCAGGGTGCAAGTACCCAGTGGTCACCAAGACCGTGCAAGCACATGCAGCGGCCATGGTGGCGGCCGACAGCACGCCAACAGAGCAGGCAGCTGAGGTATCGGCAGCGCCGGCGTCACCCAGCCAACCGAGTGGGCAGGCGGCGGGGATGGAAGCGTATGACGCGTATACGCTGGTGGAGCAACCCGACTTGTTCTGGGCTCCTATCCATGCCGTCGAGGTCCAGGCAGCTACCCGAGGCAAGCAGGCACGGGCATTGCCGTCGTTCCTACCAACCACGGGAAATGGTGAGGGGGGGCCACCCCAGCTTCCTGCATCGTTCCCGGCAGGTTCAACCGGCGGTGAGTCATCGCTGCTGGAGCACCCGAACCCCGCCGACGCCGAGCAGCGGCGCAAGCTGCCACCATTCTTGCCAGTGGATGGAGTGATTGATGCTCCCTTGTTTTCTGCCAGGCAAGTGATTGATGGCTGCGGGCAGCGGGGCATCACGTTGGTGCACCAAGCAGCTGCGGCACTGCAGCGGTGCGCCGACAGCCTAGACGCACGCACATTGCCGGTGGCGGAAACTGCGCGGCGGGTCACCATGCCAGTTATGCCGGCAACCCCGGCAGACGTCCCAGCACCAACCATGCCCCGGGAAGCAACCCGCGAGGAGCGGATGTCACGGGTGCCGAGGACAGTCACGGTGGCAAAGCACCCTGATGGGTCCCCGGCTATCGCTTTCCAGGCAATCAGCGAGGACGGCACTTGTTGGGGCCCTATGGTGTGCCCCAGCGCAAAGTCCGTCACCAAGCTGGATGGCGGAGCCGGGCCGCTCGTGATCACCATGGAGCTGGCCAAGATGTGTGGTGCGACCCGTGAGAACGGCGGGCTCATAGACAGCACCGTTCTCGTGGAGGGATGGAAAGGGCCAGCGGCGCGACCCGATGCAATGACTTCCATGCTGATCAACGTCATCCTCAACCCCACGGACCCAAAGCGGATGGCCTGCGTGGCTGTGCCGGCCTTGGTGGTCGACAGGTGTGGGTATGCAGCCCTTATCGGGATGGACGTCATGTATCGCCTCGGGCTCATAATTGACCCTTGGCTGGAGGTTGCGACCTACCGCCGTGATTGGCAGGGGGAGGGGAAGCAAAAGGCGCTTCTTCCCATTCAGTGCAGCAGCGACCCGGAGCCTAACCCGCAGGGGGTGGTGTCGCTAGACGCGTGTGTGGCTGCAGTGGTGTCGCCCGCCAGCATAGAGGTGGAGCCAGGGGATGCGGCTGAGAACTGGGGGGGGGCGTGTGGCCGGACGCGCAAGCGGTGCACATGGCGCAAGCGGCTAGCGACAAGCGCGCGCGCGATAGGCACCGGTGTGTGCTGCCTGCGGCGTTGCCAGCGCGGGATGCGCAGAGGCAAAGTTGGCTTGCCCAGGTTGCGCCCCTGCCACGCCTGCGCGATGTGCGTGCACGGGTGATGGCGGCATGTCAGGCACTGCCCAAGGGTGCTGGGGGGAAGCGGCGCCAGCCGGGTGCCATCACGCCGTACCCCGGCTTTAGCGCAGAGGTGCTGGAACGCATCCCGGACTTCGGGCGTGCCACCGTCGTGCTGGAGCTGTTCGCAGGTATGGGTGGCGGCATAGCCGGTTTCCTGAGCAGCGGGGGGTATGCAGCAAGCTCATTGCGGTGGAGGCATCGCTCACAGCCAGGGCGGCATATTTGCACCACTGCGCTATCTTGTCGCAAGCATACCCAGCACAATTCCCTCCATCCGCCTGGGCTGATGTCTTCGGCGAGGGCACTCATGACGTGCGCTTCCTTGGGCAGCAGCAGCTGCGCCGCCTCATCTCACAACATGGCGAGGTAGGGTTGGTCATTGCTGGCTGGGAGTGCCAAGGCATGAGCCAGGCTGGGCATGGCCGGGGCCTTGCCGACAGCAGGAGCGGCCTATTTTGGGACATGCTGCGCATTGTGGGCGAGCTCCAGCAGCTGCAGCAGGTGCCACCCGCCTACTTATTTGAAAACGTAGTGGCGGTGGACAGTCCCAGCCCCACTGTTCGGGAGGATTAATTAATTAATTAATTAATTAAACTCGTGCTCCCGTTGGGGAGTCACGGAGCACCGAAGTGCTTTTAATCCCTGTGTGTGCACTACAGGAGAAAGGGCAGAGACCCCCAGTCTCCTTCATGCCAAAGGCATGCCACAGCTGCAATCGGGCGCGGCTAGCTAAAAGGACAGGCTAACGATCCGGCAAACTGTGGGTGCAATAAGACCCATGTGAGCATATCATAGCAAGGAGCGTGGGCAAGTAATCTGAACATAGCCAGGGCGTAGCATGGCTGTACTAGGACTAGGCTATGGCTGGTTGTGTACCGTGCGTTGGCGGCACGTGACTAGGTGTGTTGGCACAGCTAGGCAACATTCTAGGCATGGCTGCCTTAGCGGCAGTGACGCCAATGGTTACAAGCTAGGGCTATTGCTATTCTAGCCCGCTGGGGGCGTCCACATCTTGTGGTTGATCATCAGGTCCCCGCCCCTCCAGTACACCTTGGGCTTCTGGGGGTCCTGCTTATGGCGGAGGTATTCCGGCCACAGGTCGCGTCGCTGCTGTTGCTGAGCGGGGGTGAGGTCGTCATCCAGCGTCCAGGTGAGGTCGTGCAACCGCTTGCGACGAGAGAGGAACCGCTGCTTATCCTCAGGGGAGGAGAAGGTGAGTAGGACTGGTGGGGGAGCCGCCTTGTCCCGTGAGTGGGGAAGGCGGTGGCACCCACGCAGTTCTACCTCACCTACCAGGCCCATGAGGGTAAGAAGCTGGTTCTTGAGCTCGTCAGCAAGAGAGGTTTGGGGCACCATTGTGGGTATTTTGGGGGAACCCGTGGTGTCGGACAAATTATGCCGGGCTGGGAGGGAATACCCATCGGCTGCGCGCGTTCTGGACCAACATCGCTGGCCAAGGTTCTACGCAGGCGGTGATGCAGCATGTCGCTAGCCACATTGAGCTGCCACCGGTCGATGTCGTGTTGCCCAGTCAACTCACGGCGCAGTATGTGGAGTGTCAGAGTATGTTTATACCTGGCTGCCCTACCTAGCCGTTTAGGCCCTTGCCTGAATTGAGGGGGGAGAGACTGTTTGCCCTACCTGCGTAGTGTCTTCACTTTAGGCATTGTGCAAGGGGGGTGTCAGAGGTGAATTTCACCCTGTGTGCCCAACTGCCTGTTTACATTTGTAGTGTCTGGCCATCATGTTGTAAACGGAGGTATTAGGGTTGCGTCCCTAACAATCGCACCCGCCTGCCGTCTTTTTGGCCGATAATTAAATAGGCTTGGTAGGGCCCGCCGTGAGCATTCCGGCACAACTTATAGCACTGAATATAGTGCAGTATAGCAAAAGTTATGTAGTGCCGAAGTTGTAATTCCGGCACAATACTTTGCGTACCTTAGGTGCCGACGGTACTATCCTCGGCCGAATATTCCGTGTTGGATATTTCGTATGACTGAATCCAGTTCTAGATGCATTGTATGCCGTGTTAGTTACTTGACATCTGGCGTTCTCCTAATCATCAATTGTATAATCGACAGCTGGCAACTTGTGCAGAATATTCTAGAACGTGCACCGCTGCCCCAATGTGCCTTGATAAGGAAGTGACGCACCTACGTTGCACTTACCTTGCAGTCCGAGCCCAGTGTGGCTATGGATGCTATGGTCCCCACCCGGGAACCGCACCATGGCTTTGGCGGTGAAACGGTGGCAGTCCGTAACCTAAATATGCAATGAATAAACTGTCCATCAATTGTCTCAATCAGTCTTGACGACCAAGGAATTAAATGAAAATTTCTGACACAGGTTCTACGCAGGCGGTGATGCAGCATGTCGCTAGCCACATTGAGCTGCCACCGGTCGATGTCGTGTTGCCCAGTCAACTCACGGCGCAGTATGTGGAGCACGATGATCAGGCACCCTACGCGCCCGTCAACAAGGCAGGCGCCCCCATGCGAGCACTGCCCACCCTTGTCAGTTACCAAGGGTCCCATGCAGGCTTATCGTGACCGGGGCAAGGGGCTTGTGTGGGAGCGTGCCACAGGTCTCTTGGTTGAGCCACCCGCGGGGTTTCGTGAACTAAGCATGGGCTTTGCCGAAGGTGCATCCGCCGCCCCAGGGCTCCTGGAGGTGGAGCGATGGTCGCTCATTGGCCAGGCCATGTCAGCCTGGCAGGTGGGGTACACCTTGCTAGCAGCGCAAGGTGTGCGGAGGGTGCAGCGGGTTGCACTTCCCGTCCATGCTGCGACTGCACAGGCGCAGAGTGACACTTCTCCACCCACCGGTGCTGCGCCGGCTGGTGTGCCTAAGGCGGAGCGTGCAGGCGGCAGGGGCCAAGGGTGGTCCTATATTATGCTGCTCTTCCGGCACATCTGCAACCGCCTTCTGCTGTCGTCGCAACCACCTCCAGCAGCCTGGCAACACAGTTTTCGCACGATGCTGTACAAGAACAAGGGGTCGCCAGCCGACCCCGGCAACTACAGAGGGGTGTGCATTCAAAGCGCCCCCCTCAAGCTTCTTACTTATGCGGCTCATCCTGAACCGCCTGCGCACGGCCCTGGACGGTCACCTCAGCGAGACTCAGCACGGCTTCCGTTCAGGTCGCAACACGTACAGTACAGGCGCTCTTCGCTACTCGCCGACTGGTGGAGGAACTGCAACGCCTTTAGCCTGGTGAGTCCCCTTTGCACCTTGTGCTGGTGGACTTCATCAAAGCCTTCGATTCGGTTTTCTGGCCTGCGCTTTGGGACATCCTCGAGCTGTTCCGGATCCCCCGCCCCCTGATTGCTGTCATCCGCAACCTGTATGAAGGGTCCACTACTTCGGTGCGCACTTCTTACGGGACCACGCCACCATGCCCTTTACAGAAGGGTGTGTGGCAGGGCTGCGTGCTGTCGCCCTACCTATTCATTATTGTGGTCGAATACGTAATGATTCAGGCGCGCAAGCGATTTGCCCGCATTGTGGGTATGAGGGAACCAGGGGTGCAGGTTGCTAACAAATTCTGGCATGGCGGAGCGGACACGGAGATTCGGCTGGCAGACATCATCTACGCAGACGACACCACCCTCTTCGAGGACACTGGACACGTGCAGACATGGCTTGACTGACTGGCTATCGAGGCCCGTGCAGTGCATGGGGCTTGAGGTCAGCAAGAAGACAGAGGCCCTGGCGGTTGGGCTCACCCACTCACCGCCACCCCTCTATCTCCTCGACGGCTCTCGAGTCCTGTATCGGGACCGCGTCAAGCTGCTGGGCAGCCTGCTCCCCAGCTGCGAGGTTGATGTGGACCACCGCATCTCCCTCGCCTGGCACGCTTTACGCCAGTACCGGGCCCTGTGGCGCAAGCCCCTGGGCAAGATCGAGAAACAGGACCTGTTCAAGGTCCTCGTCCTTCCTGTTCTCACGTATGGGGCCGAGACGTGGACCCTCACCGCCGACCTGGCCCGCAAGCTGGACACCACTACATGCTGCGCTCCATTTTCAGAGTAGGATATGCTGCTCATGTCCGCAATGAGGACCTGTACCAGGGCATGCCATATATCACCAGCACCATTAAGCAGCGGCGCCTGCAGCTATAGCGCTAGCTAGGTGCCCTACTATATAGTAGGGCACCTAGCTCGCACCAACCAGGTAGACACCTCACGTGGCCCCCCCGCAGGACTGCGACCAGCTCAGCCTGGCCGGCACCTCCTGACGTGGGCCGGGCCCCGTGATGTTAGACGCCGCAAGGCCCGCACCTTCAAAGAACAGCTAGTAGAGGACATGGAGGGCCTAGGCCTCTCCGTGATTTGGAAGAAGATGATGGACAAGGCCAAGTGGGCCCAGGTCATAGAGGACAACGAGCCCCCCCCTGTGGGGAAGCGCCCGCGTGTGCAATCTCGCGGGAGGCACTCCAGACAGCTCCCCTACGGCAGCGTGATGCTGTCTAGATAGATGTTGTAATTAGTAATGCTGTTAGATAGATGTTGTAGGTAGCCGTGATGTAGATAGATTAGACCGGTAGGACTGTAATTGCACCCATCCATCCATCCATCCATCCATCCATCCATCCATCCATCCATCCATCCATCGGGGTTAATGCTCCGTGACTCCCCAACGGGAGCACGAGTCTAATTAATTAAGTCCCCTGATCGTTCAAGCTCGCATGCAGACCCAGATCGGATATATATTCATTAAGAATGATAAATTACGGTGGTGAGATTGGCATGCAACATAAGCAGAACCCCGAAAAGTTCTAAGAAGAACCCTGAAGAAAAAGTAATCTGACACGGACATCCAAGGATCACGCCAGCTGCACAAGGTACAACTAACTATGTATACATCACAAAACTACCACACGCAGCAACATTGCTGCCGGCCCACCATGCAGGCCTGGGAGGGATCTAGACCGCATGGGACGCCACAAAGTCGGCCCGGGTGCGGCGGAATAACACATCAGCCACGGTGCGAGTGAGGGCGAGTGACAGGCGCTGCCGCCAATACGAGGACTGCGTACGTGCGGGCAGACCACGGGGCGGGTCTGACCCTTGAGGTCGAGGCGGTCTTCACGGCGCTGGCAGCACTCGTGGAAAAACTCCGCTGTCTTGGGGCCCATGGCCCCGAACTCCTCAAGGACAAAGGGGATGACCCGGTGGGGCCCCACATTGCCGTAGGAGGCAAACTTGGCGCGCTCGCGTCAGCCTCAGCGGCAGCAGCGCCGGCATCCACAGCCGCCCGGAGGATGTGGCGACCAGAGAGCAGCCGAGCCACGGAGACGTCGATGAGCAGGTGGCAACCCTGCCCCTCGCAGTCAAGCACGGTAATGTCGGGGCGGTGGTTGGGTGAGTAGAGGGCGGCCCCATCCGCGTCCTCGCACTTGATGGTGGAGTGGGGAAAGACCGACCGAACCATGGCACACACCACCCGGAGGAGAGCGGTATGGAGATAGAGGAACCAGTTCTGGTTCTGCTGGCCACCCATGCACGCGATGTAGTGCGTCCCAGTAGTATCGAGAGCAAGCCCGCAGCTGCCGCAGGACGCACCTGCCGTGATTAGAGGTTGCGGGGCAAACAGCTGGATCGGATATATATTCATTGAGAATGATAGATTACGGAGGTGAGATGGGCATGCAACATAAGGAAAACCCGATAACTGGGAGAATAACCCGGAAGAAATTAATAGTAATCTGACACGGACATCCAAGGACCACGCCAGGTGCACAAGGTACAACTAACTATACATCACAAAACTACACGCAGCAACAGAGCCGGTGGCCGAAAGTTTGCTCAGTTGGCCAAGGATTCTAAGTGAGCAAACTTTCGGCGCGCGACGCGCGGCTTGTTCAGGAAGTACGGCAAATCGAAAAATGCCTAGGCACTTTTGGATTCGACTAGGCATTTTTTTTCAGGACTATTTTTTCAGGACTTTCAGTCGGTCGCAACTACCGTAGTAGCGAGGCATTTTATGCGTGCTCGACTGCTCGGCATTTTGGGACTGCACTGCACTTAGAATTTGAATGAAAGCAACTGTTGAACACGTTTAGAGCTCGGTGGGTGAGAACAAGCGGAAATGGCTGCCACAATGGGCACCGAAACCATGCAATTATGCGGGGGTGGTTGCGGAAACATGACTGGCTCAGTCCACAAGTGCACATGCGGCAAGTGGATGCATGTTTTTTGTGGCGTCGGCGTGGGAGAAGAAGGTTTTGGACAGAAAATTCTGTGCAAGGAGTGCTGCGGCGATACGAAGGAGCCGAAAGTCGCTCCGGATGACCTGGGCAATCAGCTTGATAGCGCGAAAGGAATTGACAAGAGGGCTGCTAATGACAAAGAAGCCCACTCTGATGGGGAAGAAGATGAACAGCGGGATGCTGAGGACAGGGCCCTTAGATCTAGCACGCGACATGGCCAGATTGGAAGTTGACCTTGACGAATTAGTGGACCATGCCGTTTTAAGTGGGCAAATGAAGGCCATGACAACTAAGCAGCAAGCCGGGACGGAGACCAATGTATTCAAGGGCGCCAGAAAGCAGGTACAGGGCGAAGTATTTTTGAAATCATGACAGGCTGCCTGCTGCGGACTTTCGTTTTGCAGTATATATAGCGGTCATGCATTCTTTAAGCCGTCTTTAGCGGTCATGTATTCTTTAAGCCGCTTGGAGGAGGCGGTAATGGCTGCCGCGTTGGCCGGTGGCTGTGTCGCAATGGTGTCCACAGCGTCGACTAGTTGCGTAATGGTGTGAGGCGCTGAGTCCTCCCCGTCGGCGGGGGAATGGGAGGCGGCTGACGGTGATTACGCCATGGCTAGTTTCCGGAAAATACGAACCCTGCCTGTGCTGCGTTTTATGATATTGTGCTAAATCTTGGGCGATGGCGGCCGCAAATTATATAATCGTGTTCGTCATCAAAAGGCGCGTCTACTGCAATTTACCCGACCAAATTTCATGCCCGGATGTAAAAGTTATGAGCATTCTCGGCATCCATAGCTCGTCACACCATAAACCGGGCATGGGCATGGGCATGGGCATGGGCATGGGCATGGGCATGGGCATGGGCATGGGCATGGGCATGGGCATGGGCATGGGCATGGGCATGGGCATGGGCATGGGCATGGGCATGGGCATGGGCATGGGCATGGGCATGGGCATGGCTATGGCTGGCATGGGCATGGGCGGTGGCATGGGCATGGGGCTGGGCATGGGCATGGCTGGCATGGGCGGCGGTGGGATGGGCATGGGGCTGGGCTGCGGTGGCATGGGCATGGACGGTGGCATGGGCGGTGGCATGGGTAGCGCTGGCATGGGCATGGGCGGTGACATGAGCGGTGGCATCGGTGGCGCTGGCATGGGCGGCGCTTGCATGGGCGGCACTGGCATGGGCATGGGCGGTGGCATGGGCATGGGCATGGGCATGGGTGGTGGCATGGGCATGGGCGGTGGCATGGGCATGGGCGGTGGCATGGGCATGGGCGGTGGCATGGGCATGGGCATGGGCGGTGGCATGGGCATGGGCATGGGCATGGGCATGGGCATGGGCATGGGCATGGGCGTGGGCATGGGCATGGGCATGGGCATGGCTGGCATGGGCGGTGGCATGGGGCTGGGAATGGGCATGGCTGGCATGGGCGGCGGTGGGATGGGCATGGGGCTGGGCGGCGGTGGCATGGGCGGCGGCATGGGCGGCGGCATGGGCATGGCTGGCATGGGTGGTGACATAGGCATGGGCATGGGCATAGGCGGAATGGGAGGCACAGCCGAGCCTAGCTTGAACCTAAATCGCCTTGTTGGGCTTCATCTCATGGGCGTTCTTCGTTAGATTGTGACATTGGTAGTGTAACGAGTAACGACTAAAAGTAACGTAGTGGAGCTGCGGTCTTAATGAACTTTCATGATTTTTAGTGGAACTGACGATTTATAATTATTATGGTGCATGTCATGGCTACAATTTGCATCGTTTTTCTGTGGAAACTACATGTCAAAGCTTCGTGCACAAGTGGCTAGAAACCATACCTGGCTAGGGTGAGGCAGCGTGGGGGGCAGGAGGGAGGGGGGGGGGGGGGGGGGGGGGCGACACTTTACTTTGGGGAACACTTGCGGGGAGGTACGTGATATTATTCCATTGATTTCACACTAAGTTGGAATACTGGCTGTCAAGTGAGCAAACTCTTGGCCAACTGAGCAAACTCTCGGCCACCAACTCACAGCGCTGCCGGCCCACCATGCAGGCCTGCCGCCTGGAAGGGATCTAGACTGCATGGGTCGCCACAAAGTCGGCCCGGGTGCGGCGGAATAACACATCAGCCACGGTGCGAGTGAGGGCGAGTGACAGGCGCTGCCGCCAATACGAGGACCACGTGCGGGCAGACCACGGGGCGGTCTGACCCTCGAGGTCGAGGCGGTCTTCACGGCGCTGGCAGCACTCGTGGAAAAACTCCGCTGTCTTGGGGCCCATGGCCCCGAACTCCTCAAGGACAAAGGGGATGACCCGGTGGGGCCCCACATTGCCGTAGGAGGCAAACTTGTTGCGCTAGAGAGAGTGAATGCGGCCGGTGTTCAAACGTAGCTCGGACCACTAGGTCGGCCATGCAGCAACAGCTGTGTGTAGTTCATGGCAGGTTTACCCAGCTTTCTAGGAACGTCCTTGGCCAGCACATTACCAACAACTTAATTTCGGCGCCTTTAGCATGCCAGCCACAAACTACACAAAATTGTACGAAATTGAGGGCTCTAGCCGCGAAATTCAAAATTGACATGCTATGGCGGACGTAAACGACGATAACTACCACGTTTGGTCACCGAATTAGGTCGGATTTGTCACGATTGACTCGCCATTCCACGACACATCGACCGAGCTCGGTCTTGAAGATGGTTACCAAGAAATCAGGGCGCAAAGAATTACCGCCTGCTGCCGCCCGTGCAGGCGACGCCCCGCAGGCGCCAGCCGTAGGAGAAGGAACGGGCAACTCTCAGGCTATGGAGTCTGCCGCCAAGAAACATGGGCCTAAATCCCCCCGTGGCCACACTGGCACGGCCCGGGCCCTGTTAGTTATAAACATCGATTCCTTCGGAATCGATACTAAGCGCTTAGTATCGATTCCGCAGGAATCGATGTGTATAACTAAAACTTTTGCTTGCGCCGGCAAGGCTAAGGCCGATACTAGTCGGGTCATCGAATTGGCTATTCGATTATCGAAGTTGCCTATTCGACCATCGAACTTCCAGCGTCGCAGCCCCTGCCGACTCGGGGCACACCGCTACTGAAGTCCGCAATGAACCCTTCGACGCTGCGGCATTTGCTAACGGCGCAGCTAATTTGCAAACCCTTCTGACCTTGTCTACTCTGGCCTCAGCCACCGCCTATGCTCACCGCCATTACCCCGGTTACCGACCCCAAGGACTTGACCTCCCTCAAGAAAAGTGAGTTGCGCGTCGTTGCCACGACGACGCTGCTGGGAAATTCGGAACTGCTGCCAGTATCCGGATCTGCAGCGGCAGCAGCCCTTGGCGGTACGGTGGCGCAGAAGCTTGCCACGGAGCTGATAAATTCTGATCTCGCAGGCCACTTGGCTGCGGCGATCGAGGACAACGTGGCGGACAAGGTGGCGGCCCAGGTCGCCGGCACGCTGATGGAGGCGGTTGCCGGCACCCTAGCGGCGCAGGTGGCCGGCAATTTAGCGGACAACGTGGAGGCGCAGGTGGCAAAGGTGGCCCCGTCCTACGCCTCTATGGCCAGCACAGCCATCCAAGAAATAGCCACTAGCACTGCTCAGGCGGTCTCTAGGACCTTCGCCGACCGGGACAACAAAGAGCGGCGCGGCCGCACCACAATTTTTCGTAATGTGGCGGCCCTCCCCCGGGAGACGGGGCTGAGCCTCCGCCTCAAGGTGGAGAAGGAACTCATCACCAACTTCCGCCTAGAGGACAGTGTCACAATTGACACCGTCCGCCGGCGCCTACCGGGGCGCGCGGATGCGCCGGTGGCGCTCGTGCTTACGCGCCCCATCGGCAAGCACTATATTTTCCAACACCGCACCAAGCTACCACGAGGCTTGGGTTGGAGTCTCGACGACGATCTGACCCCGGCGCAGCTTCGCACCCGCAGGGACCGGCTGGCACAAGAGGACGCGAAGAAGGCCCTCGCTGACCGCACAAAGAAAGTGCGGCTGCGGTGGAAGGACGACGCATGGCACATGGAGGTTACCTCGCGGGAGGTTACCACGCCGAGGGGAGACGCGCGGGGGGGTAGGGAGTAGGCCCTCCCCGCCCCCTCACACCGCGAGCAGCGACCGGGGGGTTAGCTAGAACCCACCCCCCACACCCGTCGTCCGATGGCCGAGCGTGTCTTGGATAGTCCAATCTCACGGACGACGCAACGGAGTCAAAGCCGCGACCTTCATCGCCAACTTCGCAACAAGGAGCGCCTGCTGGCTTTCGCAACCCGGCACTCCCAACGGTATGCTGCATTCTTTGACCCCAAGACCAGGCGAGCAAGTCGCGTTGCCCGCCTGGAGGGTGCCCTAGCTATGCGCGTTGAAAAGTACTATGTTATCTCACACCGCACACACGTCCCCGCCAGCCTCCCCCCAACCCCCTGCCGACACCGCGGGTCCCCGGCGGCCCCTGCTGGGCCAACGCCGGCACCACTCGCTGCGCATCGCTAACTACAATGTCCGCACCCTGCCCGGGGGAGATGCCCCCCCGCGGGCCAACGAGCTTGTCCACTACTGCCGCCTATATATGGCATTGATGTGCTTGGGGTCCAAGAGCACCGACGCTCCTTTGAGGGCCCCGTTCAGCGTGTCACCCTCGCACTACAATGGCAACTGCTGCATGTGCGGCCCGGCGCATGCACCGGGTCAGGGAGGAGTGGGCCTGCTGTGCTCCCCCACCGCTACCGCCCAGCTCGTGGACCACAAACTTTGCTCTAATCGGATCCTTCAGTGCACTTTCTGCTCCCTTGAAGGACGGACCCCCATTATGCTCTCGGTAATTGTCGGATATGCCCCACATGCTGGGCACCCGGCCGAGGACCGCGCAGCGTTCTTCAATCAGTTGCTCGACATAGAGAAACAGATCCCACATCAATACATCATTGCCATCTTGGTGGATGCCAACGCGACCCTGCCCGTGGGCCGCGGGGGCTGCATGTATGCGCCGCGCCTAACCGATAGCAATGCCAAGTTACACCCCCCTACTTGAGCAACTGCTCACTGAGGGGGACTTGACTGCTGCCAATACGCTGTTTGCTAAACCGCCTGATGCACTAGTGACCTTTGTGGGCCCCATGCGCAGGGCGGCTGGCTCGATGTTCCCTCGGCGGCGATGTGTATGCTTGGACTACATACTTGTGCGCAAGTGCTGGCGCTCTTCCGTCATCAATGCCGGTACGCTGACCACCCCCAGTGTCGCATCGGATCACCGCATGGTCACCGCAACCTTGCGCCTACGTCTTCAGGCCCCTGCCCGCCGCCGCCCCCGGCCCCGCCCTGACTGGACCTGCTTACGCCCCGTCCGTGGGCGCAGGGAGAAGTGGTCAGCGGATGAGATACGCCGCGATGCAATCAGGTCTGCCTTCGTGGACGCGCAACCTTTGATGTACCTGGACGCAGATCGCGGTGTAGATCTCACGCCACCCTACGAACTGTTCATGCGATCGGTGGAGCTAATGGCTCTAAGCTTCTCCCCGAGCAACCCCGCGCTCGACCAGCCCCGCTCTACCTGCGCGACGCCCGGGTGGTTGCCGCCCGGCTGGCACTAGCGCAGGCCCGCCGCCGCGGGGAGGACCTGTACCCGTACCAGGAACGGCTTACTCAAGCATATGTATACTGCCGCACATGCGGAGGAGGTGGAGACACTTGCCGCCGAAATCAATCGCCACACGGCCGCCAACCAGCACAAGGCGGCCTGGCGCTCTCTCGACCGTCTCACCGGACGGCGGGAAACGCAACGGGCTGACATCCCAGGCACCCCCAGTGAACGCCTTGAGATTTGGTTCAGCTCCCAGGCCAAACTATCGGGGGCCCCTGGCCCGCCCCCCCCGCTTGACCCCGCTGCAGCTGCACGCCCTGCGGCCAGCCGAGGCAGCCCCATTGAGCCCCCGCAGGCGCCCACCAGCGAGACGGACTACAGTGGTCCCACCGCTCTCCGGCCCCCTGGTGGACGGCCCCCACGACGAGTGGACTCCCCAGGAATGGGCTGCTGCCATCTCCACCCTCCGCAATGATGCTGCCATGGGAGTGGACAATATTTCACCGGAGGTGGTTAAGATGCCTGAGCTTGAGCCTTTCCTCCGGGGTGTTTGCAACCGGATTCTAGGAGATGGCCTCCCCCCGCCGACGTATTGGAAGACCACTGTCCGGGTCATGCTCTACAAGGCAAGGGGTCCGCCGCGGATACCGGCAACTACCGCGGCGTATGCCTCCAAAGCTGCGTGCTGAAAGTCTTCATGCGTCTCCTGCTGAACCGCATGCGCGCCAGCCTCAATCCCCACCTAGGTGAGTCCCAGATGGGCTTCCGTGTTGGTCGCAATTGTGTTATGGTCACGATTACCGCGCGCCGCCTGATCGAGGAAGTGGGCCGCCTGCCCCCCGGCCTCTTGCCATTGCTATTGATCTTGGTGGATTACACCAAGGCATTCGATACGGTTATATGGGACGCCCTGTGGGTGGTCCTTCACCTGTTCCGTGTCCCATCGTACATCGTTGCGATCATCCGCCAGTTCTATGAAGGGTCCCAAGTCCAGGTCCGTACCGTCGACGGCGTCACTCCGGCGTTCCCCCTGCACACCGGGGTGTGGCAGGGCTGTGTGCTCTCCCCATATCTCAAAGAGACAACCAGCGCAGGCCAGAAATCGGGAGAATCCGGACCATGAGTTAGAATGCGGTGGGATATATTGCTTGAGAACACTGAAAGCTTGGAGCAATGAATTGCTTGGTTCATTAGAAAATAGGTTTACCCTTTATCAACGTTCCTCTCACCGGCTGCGCCGCCAGTGACCGTTGGGTGCAGACCGTTGGCCCGAGGCCACACGATGACAGGTAGCCGTCTAGTCACTGCATCGTGCGATCACAGATCAATGCACGCTGCAGTACGGTCCCTATCTAGGATACTCTAGTACCGTCCAATGACAGGACACTACGTATACTGGGTACTGACATCTGTCACGTACCTCAGTACCCAAAGTACCTATCTAGGGAAACGTATGCGACTCGACTAGCATTCCTATCTGCATAGCCCACGTGGTATTTATATTCACATACCAACGTAGGTTTACAAGGCTTATTCATACGTTGTATTCACAATGCCTTTGAGACTTAGTCTACAGCAAAGCATGGAGACTAACTCCAGTATTGTTTTATTATTTATTTCTTAATGCAGGTCTGCACCCCCAACATTATTGTTATTGTTTTTAAGTTGATTAGGGGTACAAAAGAGACATGGCTGGTTGAGCCAGGTTGGTTACAGCTGGCTGTTCTGGCCAGGTGTTATATTGCACATTAAATAAGGTGTACACAGCTGGCTGGTTTGGCCAGTTACTGAAGCACACATTAAGTAAATGGATACAAAGCTTGTGTCCTCAAGCTGCAAATGGATACAAATCTGACCTAGCCAGCACTCACACCCCACAACGAATGTGTTGAATTTTATGGCGCCCAGCAGCTATCGCTGTGGTAAGGGGGTGTGGTGGTTGTGTACTGTGCTATGGCCAGTCATTTATTCAAACACTGACTCTGATATCATAGGGGTTCATGTTCTGAAAGAGGAGCTGGTACTGTTGGCCAGCAGCATCCCGCAGCTTCGTGAGAGCGTCTGCTGGGTTGTCCTCATCATCCACATGAGTCCAGCTGGAAAAATAGGTGGCCTCCTGTTTGAGGATCACCCAATCCAAGTCAGTGTGGACAGCAGCAGAGACAGATTTCTTGGTTAGAAAACTGATCACAGATTGGCTGTCAGTATAGAGATGTGAGATGACATTGCATGTGCTGCCTGCCTGGGTTTGTAGCCAGGTGAGCATGTGCTGCAGGGAACGAGCATGCAATGCAGCAGACACCACAGCACGACATTCAGCTGAGTTGCTGCTGCCAGGTTTTCTGCGGTGTAGCCTGCTGTACCAGGAAGTGAGGGACATGTAATCTGACCTGTTGGTGAGAAAAAACAGCCCTGATTCCCGTGCCCCCATCTGATTGATTGTTCTGCTCTCCATGGAGCTGTCCATGACACATTGGATGTGGATGTCTTCCATCAGATTCAGGCCATGGAGGATGAGGGGGGGACAGTCATTGACCAACTTCCTGATGTGACTGCATTTGATCTTGACTAGAACATCATGGGTGACCCTGCTGATGACAGCTAAGGGAGCCCCACAGATGGCTGACCACCACCCCAGTTTGCCCTGAACAGTGGCACACATATGTAAGGGGAGGTAGTTGTCCTGCAGCAGATCTAGACAATCTTGGATATATTCTGCAGGAGGGGAGAGAGAGCAGACCCACTGATCTGGCTGCCTATGCAGCTGCAACATGATGCCACAGAACTGGATGGGGGTTGTGCTCAATTCCACCTGTTTGCCAATCTCATATGATTCCTGGACCTGCTGAATAAAGGTTTCCACCTCAGCTCTAGGCCCACAAATGAGTTGGTCATCTCCATGCCACACAAAGAACAGCAGTCCAGAGGGGGTGGGTACAACAAAAAAGCATGGGTCCAGGTCATCATACGTGGCCTTGAGCTTTTTGAATACTTCCTCTGCTGAGTCTCTGAAAATTTTTGGGGCACTGACAAGCCCTTCCACCCCAATGTTGATGATAAGGTGGGGCTCATCAATATAAGGTTTCCACACAGCTGGGGTGTCTACCACGTACACCTTCCCTTTCCACACAGATTCAGCCTTTTCTGGGTCCCCCCTGAGGAAGGCCCTTTTAATATCAGTGGCTTTGCAGACATAGTCTTGGCCTGCATTGAGGTTGTGGAGGAAGAGGGAGAGCATGATCCTGAGTGAGGTTTGTTGCAGCCCAGGTGTGTATGTTTCCCCTTTTGGCAGTGTGGAGGTCCCCTTTAATTCTGTGACACATGGTCTGGCATGGAAGATTGGGGAGCCCACTTTTTGTGGTTTTTGTTTGAGAACAAATTTTAATCTGAGCTTTTTGGCTCCCTCTGGCACGTCCCATGAAGGGGTGACAGGCGGTTTGTATTGAGGGTTTTTGGGGTTGGGCAGGACCCATTCCTGCCTGGCTTGGTGGACAATGGCCATCAGCCACTTGGTAAACCCTTTTTGTGTTTTGCATTCTTGTATGACGTGGGAGATTTGGTGGGGTGAGTGCATGGCTATGTCCCACTTACCCAGCCCAAAGGCTGAGGGATGGAGGAACTGGCTGTGCACTAACTTGTCCAGATCAGGGATCTCCCCTGGTGCATACTGAGTGTTGACTGCCTTGATGACAGCATCCATACCAGGGACAATACTGGAGAGAGGGATTTTAAAGTGGTCCAGAGGAACTGCACCCACCCCTGTGACACTGAGCTCATTAGCTGAGATAAGCACCCCAGGATAGGATACAAAAGGTTCCCCCAACAAGGTGTTACCAGAGTACCCCTCCACCACCTGGAAGGGTGTCTGAATACCAAGTATAGGGAGCATCACTTGTCCCACTACATCCAGTGAGCTTTGGCCTGAGAAATCCTGCACCCGTGCCCAAAATGAAGGTGCAATCTCAAGACCAGGGATGGCTTGTGCACTGATCACACTGACCTGTGCCTGAGTGTCTATTGCCAGGGTCCAGGGGTCCTGACTAGTGCACACAGCTGAGACTTTTGCCAACCCTGCGGCCACAGCAGCTTGTTGCTTATGTGACCTGTGTAATGCTTGCAAGGCGACTGCCAATCTTGACCTCAGAGCGGGAGGGTTGGCAGACAATTTGGTGCCTTGGGGCTGAGCTAATGCTTCCAACCCAGCTACCTCGTGCCTGGTTAAGCAATCCCCAGGTTGTGAAGTGGGCCTGGCTTCACTGAGGGTGGAAGGGTTCACAGAGGGTGCTGTGGTGCTGTCAACAGCAGTAATTGGTGGCTCAGAGCTACTGCTGGGCATGCTGGAGTTGCCAGATAGAAGTAGTGAGTCCATGCTTAAAGACTCTTCCCCAGGCACGTCTGCCATGGGAGAATAATACTTCTTAATTCTATGACAGCTCACCCTGTGACGCTTCCCATTGATATTGTGCTTGACCTCCACGGTCTTGCTGTTTTTGGTAAATCCACGGATGGTAACTGGACCTAGCCAAGTTCCAACCTTACCAAAGCTGTTTTCCTTGTAATAGAGAACTTGATCACCTTTTTGGAATACTGGCCTGGAATGGGTTTTATCTTTTTCTGCCAGTTTTGCTGAGGTTTGTGCACGTGCAGTGTTGTACAGTGCTATCACCTCTGGGGGATATACACCTGCCTGCAGGCCTGCTGGGATTACTTCACCCCACGTGGCATGCAAGACAGGTCTCATGTTTAGGGTTGTGCACATTTCATGACACCAGAGTGCCCTGTCACAATAGACCCCTGAAGTAGCATCCTTGGAAGGATTTTTGGCTAGTAGGGTTTTGACAGATCTGATGGTTCTTTCAATGACCCCCTGACCCTCATGATCTTCCAGCCCAGCAATCTCTATTGCTTCACACCCTTCCAGGTCAGTCAGACAAGAAAATTGTTGATCAAGCAAAATTCTGTCAACTGGGTAGAATCTGGGTAAAGCAATCATGAGTGCAACACGTAGCTGCCCTGCAGACATGCCAGGTAGGGGTTCCATTACTGTGAACCTGGACCATGAGTCTTTTAGGATCAGGTAGGGTTGGACATCTTTGTTGATGTGCATCACATCCCCCACTATCATGCCCCTATTGGTGGAAGGAGTTGCAGTATGCCATTTTTGAGGTTTGGGGCTATTGAACTGACATTCTTGACAGTGTTGTCTAGCCAGTTTTACTGCATTCCTGAGTTGTTTTCCCATGCTACTACCCCCCAGCCGTCTGGCCAGTTCCTCAGCCACTGTTTCATGACCCATGGCTAGGTGCAGCTGATGAGCAAGCTCCTTGATATCTATGGAGTTGTCAACAGTAGGGGTTAGTGCTTTTATGTAAGGTTCCAGAACAGGGTGTTGGGAGGACAGTAAGGTTGCTGCCTCAAAATCAATTATGCCCTGGTTGCCATCCCCAATGGTAATGAGATCATCATCCTCAGAGTACATAAGGTGAGTGAACTCACATTGATTTGGGTAGCGAGGCCTGTTGCAACGGCTGCCTGGAGGCCCCAGGGGATGACGTGCGTGCCAGCAGCCCGGGCAGAGATCCACCCCGTTGGCCAGGGAGTCGTTGTTGGGGCAGTTGTGCCGTGCGTGCCCTCGTTGGAAGCACCTCAGGCACCTTATGGACCCCCCAGGGTTGCCAGGCTGGTTGTTGTTGTTGTTGTTGTTGTTGTTGTTGTCCCTGCTGGGACCGGTTCTGGCCCTGCTGGGACCTGTTGTTGTTGTTGTTTTGGCCCTGTTGGGACCTGTTGTTATTGTTGCCCTGCTGGGACCTGTTGTTGTTGTTGTTGTTGTTGTTGTTGGGGTTGCCATGCAGGGGCACACGGTGCCACGTGTTGCCACGCCCCTGAGAGCCACTGCCCCCTTGGTGGGAGGACTTGTGGGTCTTGGGTGCCCCCCCTGGCTGGCCTGCCCCTTGCGTTTGTGGCCTTGGACACCCTGGACCTTGGGGTCCTGGGCCTGGTTGTTGCCAGTACCCAGGGGGTCCACTGCCTCCTCGATATAGAGCATGGCAGCTCTGAAGTTGTCCCAGAGGGACTTGAGGCCTGTAAGCAGGGTAGCCAGGACAGAAGGTTGCAAATTAGCTTTTGTTAGCCAGGTGTGGATGAGATACCTTGGTTGGAGCTTGAGAAGCTCAAGGTCTTTCTCAATCATTACCCTGTATGTTTTTGCATCCCCAGAGAGGTTATTCTTGTTCACCTTATATGCAGCAAGCCAGTTGAAACGTTCTACTGCTTCCATGTGGTTATTGGTAAGCACTAGCTGTTTCAGATCAGTGATAAAGGTAGGCCACTGTTCAATGGCTGCTTCAGGTGTCAGGGTACGTTCCTGATAGGTTTGAATCAATGCTCTGATTGCAGGAGATGATTGATGGAATGTGGAGGAGGCCCTGAGAGCCTTAAACTGATGTCTAAGGTTAAGACCTTCCATCCCATACTCCAAAGCAAAAACAAATTGCTTAGCTTGTTCAACAGTGTGACCCTCAGGCAAGCCAGCAATATTGATTTTGGATTCCTTTTTATGAGGGTTAAACACACCTGTGAGAGGGGGGTTGGCCCTCAAGAAGCTGTCGGTTGCTTGTTGCAGGCGGGTGGGGTCCAGGTTGATGGTCCCCCGCTCATACCGCGACATCAGGGCGCGCAGGCCCTCGACAGTTTGCAGCTGGTTAGCTGTTAACTGCTGATCTTGCAACGAGGCCAGCTGGGCCTGGAGAATGGCGAGCTGTTCCAGGACATCCCCGCTCCTTGGGGGGGCCTCAGCAGGCCTGTTGGGTGCCTGTGGCACCTCTGCACCTCCCCCCAGGGCCTCCTGGGGTCCTGGCCACCCCCCCTGGTTTGGGAGGGGGCCCCAACCCACAGGGCGAACCTGGGGTGGTGGGGGAGGGGGAGGGGGGGTCATGGTGGCCCTGGGGGAGCCCGGGGGTGTCCGGGTAACCCCACTGGGTCCAGCCCCATCGGTGGAGGGGCGGGCAGGGGTGTCTGCCTCTGCTCTCCTCCTGGCCTCCTCCCGCATGAGACGCTTCATCTCCTTGCGTACCTCATGCTCCCGGAGGGCTGCCTGAAAGCAGCCTCATCCTCGGGTATGTCAGGGAGTGGTTCTCCCATGATCATAGCAGGCCGGACTGGACAGTCCGCCTCTTTGCCCTTCCTCGCGCCCAGGGCCAGCAGTCCCTCCTTGTACTGCAGGGGTTGGGGGGGAGAGGGTTTCTTGCTGGTGGTTTCCAGCGGGGGGGCTTCTTCAGCTACCACCCCATGTTTGGCCAAGATGGCCTCCGTGACCCTGGCTTGGGTGATGGAGGACATGGTTTTAAAGTGTGCTGACCGAGCAAGCTCGGCCAGGTCTTGACTGTCCGCATAGTCCATGGGATAGTCAGCATTTTTTAAGAGGTCACGTAACCGCTGGGTGGCCTCGCGGTACGCGTCCGCCATCGCCTGGTGGGTAGCCAGGCGACGGGCGGCTTCCTCTTCATATTCTTGCCGCTTAGCGGCGAGCCGAAAAGCCGCCTCTCGGCGGACCTCTCGGTCCCGCTGCCGCGCTCGGCGTTCTTCATTTGCCACCAGCGCGGCCTGCTCGACCGCCAGGAGCGCTGGGGTAAGATTGATCTCAGTCTCCCCATCGGGGAGACTGGCAGTGTCGGATACCTCATCGTCGGACATTGGTTGTCCGGCGATGGGTTCCACAGGTTTTCGCACCACCCGTGCGAGTTTAATACTCTCCATGTCCTTCTTCTTGCGAAGAAGGGACGCAGAGGGTCGCCCAAACGTTAGCTCAATGTGGTTATGTCCCTGGGCGAAAGGGACATTAAGGTTTGATGTGGCGGGACGAAAGGTAATCGTCCCGTCCGGTGCCACCGAGGCCGTCTGACGGGGCATACGCTCCCGAAGAGATGGCAACGTGGGGCCGGACTGTGGAGCCTCAGTGGGGTTTACCACCGAGGTCTCCGCAGCCATGGCCGCGCCAGCCGTGGTTGCGGCTGGGGCGGCCGCCGGAGTCGAGGGTAAGCCGGTCTCCCCGGGGGGAGCCGTCTCGGCCTCCGGCCTCGCAGGGGAGGGGGGTAGGTCGGTCGGCTTTGCAGCCGCCGTCCCCTCGTCCTGGCAACCATTGTGAGTCTTTTTGTTCTTTTTCTTTTTCTTGGAAATGGCCGCATCGCCAGCCGGCTTCTTGTTGTTGTCTCTGGGCATCCGCCGATCCTGCCCATCATCATCCTCGTTGTAGGTAAGCTTCTTAGCGACATTCTTGTTCGTGATAGCCATGGTAGCAAATAAAATTCAAGTTAGAATGCGGTGGGATATATTGCTTGAGAACACTGAAGCTTGGAGCAATGAATTGCTTGGTTCATTAGAAAATAGGTTTACCCTTTATCAACGTTCCTCTCACCGGCTGCGCCGCCAGTGACCGTTGGGTGCAGACCGTTGGCCCGAGGCCACACGATGACAGGTAGCGTCTAGTCACTGCATCGTGCGATCACAAATCAATGCACGCTGCAGTACGGTCCCTATCTAGGATACTCTAGTACCGTCCAATGACAGGACACTACGTATACTGGGTACTGACATCTGTCACGTACCTCAGTACCCAAAGTACCTATCTAGGGAAACGTATGCGACTCGACTAGCATTCCTATCTGCATAGCCCACGTGGTATTTATATTCACGTACCAACGTAGGTTTACAAGGCTTATTCATACGTTGTATTCACAATGCCTTTGAGACTTAGTCTACAGCAAAGCATGGAGACTAACTCCATGGAGAATCTATTCATCATTATGGTGGACTATATTGATGCGGCGTGCACAAGCCCGCTTCGCCCGGGTGGAGGGACGCCCGCCGGGGATCGAGGTCACAGAGTACGCCAGCTACGGCGGGGTTGACCCACCCTACCGCCTGAGCGATCTGATCTACGCTGATGACACGACACTTGTGGAAACCCCGGAGTCAGCGGCAACTCTGGCTAGACAGCTTATCACTGGAAGCGAGGGCGGTGGGGCTTATGATCAGCAAGAAAACGGAGGTCATGGCCATCGGCTTCCCTGCTGGGATAGCCCCACCCACCCTCCTCTTGCTGGACGGCAGCCCCGTCCCCCCGGCGACTCGCTTCAAGCTCCTTGGCAGCTGGCTTCCCTCCACGGCCGACGACATCAACACCCGCATTGGCCAGGCCTGGGCGGCCCTCCGCCGCCTCGACAGGTTCTGGACCTGCCGCTACCTGAGTGAGCGACGCAAGCGCATTCTGTTCAAGGCCCTTGTCCTCAGCATCCTCCTTTATGGCTGCGAGGCGTGGACCGTGGACCAGGCGCTGAGCCAGCAGCTTGACGGCACCGTCACTCGAATGCTCCGTCATATCCTCGGCATCCGCTACCAAGAACGCCGCACCCGGGCCGAGCTCTACTGCGAGCTCCCTCTTGTCACCCATACCATCCGACACCGCCGCCTCCTCTTTGCCGGCCATCTGCCCGCACAGACCAGGTGAATACCGATGTGGGCCCTGCCGGGGGGCTTAAGACGGGCCAACCAGGTAGACACCTCCTCCTATGGCAGGGTCCCCTTGTCCCATCGCAACCCACTGGCAAACTTGCGCGCGCCGGGCACCGGCGCGGCGCGACCCGGACCTATGTGACACAACTGCTTGAAGATGCAGGGCTTCTGGGACTATCCATACTCCGCGCCCGCATGATTGACAAGGAGAAATGGGCTGCCATCTGCGATAAGCACCTTCCCGAGGGGTATGCTCCTGTTTTCTCCCCACGGGCCCCGCGGCCCGTTGCTAGCCAGGGTAGAAGTCCGCAGGTGGAGGTTATTGGTCCTGATGATAGCCGCTACACTACCGCCTCGTCTGCCATTACAGTAGAGGACAGCTCG
Source organism: Mesostigma viride (assembly GCA_009746045.1). Taxonomy (NCBI): domain Eukaryota; kingdom Viridiplantae; phylum Streptophyta; class Mesostigmatophyceae; order Mesostigmatales; family Mesostigmataceae; genus Mesostigma; species Mesostigma viride. Next base: position 1,159,256 of record RPFO01000080.1, on the reverse strand, counting down.
GATGAGGATTACATCCCCATCTAGTGCTTAACGGTTGGGGGATGATGCAGACGATATTTGTTTAAACTTTTGTGTAATTATTTTTCTAATGAGATTAGCATAGTACTCCGTGGCATGCCTTTGCGCATGACACGCAAGTACTTACTTACTTACTTACTTACTTGTCGCGCTCAGCCACAGCGGCAGCAGCGCCGGCATCCACAGCCGCCCGGAGGATGTGGCGACCGGAGAGCGGCCGAGCCACGGAGACATCGATGAGCAGGTGGCAAACCTGCCCATCGTAGTCAAGCACGGTAATGTCGGGGCGGTGGTTGGGTGAGTAGTAGTCGGATATATATTAAAAATATAATTACTTACAGCAGAGTGAAATCACTCAAACCAAAGCAAACGCCCAGCTATAAACCTATATACAGAGCCATGTCAAAGCTCTATACTACGATAAGACCAATGGAAACGCCTAACGGGAGGAACCTAATAGCCCTGCTGCACCGCAAAATCAGCCCGCGTACGGCGGAGCATGATATCAGCCATGGCCCGAGTCAGCGCCACCGACATGCGCTGACGCCAATATGACGTCCAGGTCCGCGCCGACCATGGGGCCCGCTGGCCCTCCAGGTCCAGCCGGTCCTCCCGGAGCCGGCAACACTCCTTGAAGAAGGCGGAGGTCAGGGGCCCCATGCCCCCAAACTCCTCCAGGACAAAGGGCACCACACGATGGTGCCGGACGTCGCCGTAGGCCAGGAGCTTGGCCCGCTCTGCCCGGTCCGCCGTGTAACCTGCCGTGAGGGAGGCCCCAGCCACGTGGCTAAGAGCCAAGGGCCGCGCCACCGAAACGTCAATAAGCAGATGCCGGCCACCCCCCTCAAAGTCCAGCACCACGATGTCAGGCCGGTGGTTGGGGGAATAGAAGGCAGCGCCATCCGCATCCTCGGACCGGATGTTCGCGTGGGGGAAAACTGCGACCAAACCATGGCGAGCACCACCGTCAGGAGGACAGTGTGCAAATACAAATACCAATTCTGATTCTGTTGGCCCCCCATGCAGGCAAGGTAGTGAGTCCCCGTGGGATCCAGCGGCTGCCCACAGCTACCACAAGGCCGCCCGGCCGGAACAAGAGGCTGCGGGGCAAATAGCTGGTGCCGGAGCGCCACCGAGTAGTGGCTGGGAGCTAAGGCGAATGGGGGGGCCATGGGAAGAGCACGAAGGTACGCCGAGCCCACACTCCGCAAGGAAAGCGAGAACAGCCACGCATGTCCCTGGGCGTTGAGGTCCGCGAAAAGAGCCATCCAATCAGCCGTGTGCAGAATACCCGCGTAGGTTCGGATATATATTCATTGAGAATGATAGATTACGGAGGTGAGATAGGCATGCAACATAAGGAAAAACCCCATAACTGGGAGAATAACCCTGAAGAAATTAATAGCAATCTGACACAGACATCCAAGGATCACGCCAGCTGCACAAGGTACAACTAACTATACAGCACAAAACTACACGCAGCAACAGCGCTGCCGGCCCACCATGCAGGCCTGGAAAGGATCTAGACCGCATGGGTCGCGACAAAGTCGGCCCGGGTGCGGCGGAATAACACATCAGCCACGGTGCGAGTGAGGGCGAGTGACAGGCGCTGCCGCCAATACGAGGACCACGTGCGGGCCGACCACGGGGCGGTCTGACCCTCGAGGTCGAGGCGGTCTTCACGGCGCTGGCAGCACTCGTGGAAAAACTCCGCTGTCTTGGGGCCCATGGCCCCGAACTCCTCAAGGACAAAGGGGATGACCCGGTGGGGCCCCACATTGCCGTAGTAGGAGGCAAACTTGTCGCGCTCAGCCACAGCGGCAGCAGCGCCGGCATCCACAGCCGCCCGGAGGATGTGGCGACCGGAAAGCGGCCGAGCCACGGAGACGTCGATGAGCAGGTGGCAACCCTGCCCGTCGTAGTCAAGCACGGTAATGTCGGGGCGGTGGTTGGGTGAGTAGAGGGCGGCCCCATCCGCGTCCTCGCACTTGATGGTGGAGTGGGGAAAGACCGACCGAACCATGGCACACACCACCCGGAGGAGAGCGGTATGGAGATAGAGGAACCAGTTCTGGTTCTGCTGGCCACCCATGCACGCGATGTAGTGCGTCCCAGTAGTATCCAGAGCAAGCCCGCAGCTGCCGCAGGACGCACCCGCCGTGATGAGAGGTTGCGGGGCAAAGAGCTGGTGGCGGAGAGCGATGGCGTAAAGGGCCGGAACCAGCGTGAACAAAGGGCTCATGGGGAGGGCGCGCAGGAATGCGGACCCCACGCTCCCCTCAAGGGAAACGGAGTGAAGCCAAGCCTTCCCCTGATCGTTCAAGCTCGCATGCAGACCCATCCAGTCGGCACAGTGTAGTATACCCGCGTAGGTCTTTTGTTGTTTTTCATGAACGCAGGCAGGGAAGACACCAGGACTGACGACAGTGGACACGCCGGGCGTGCCCCGGGGCAGGCGACGGTGGACGGCCTGAGCGGGGCGGACGAGGTCGCAAGCCTGCTGGATCCCGAGGTAAGAATCCTGCACAGCCTGCACAAAGGGGGAGGGGGATGGAGTGACCAAGTCGGGAATGGCGCTGACGGCGCTGGGGACCAACCGGCGGATCTCCGCCCAGGCCTGAGCAACAGAGCCAAGGAAGGCGGCGGGGGCGAGGCGGGCGGCGCGGGTGAGCCCACACCCGCCCATGCGGCAGGGGAGGGTGGCCAAGCGCATGGAGTGAGCTGGCAGGCTAGGGCCGGGGAGGAGCACCTGCAAGGCGGCCTGAATGCGCTCGTCATGGCCTTCCGCGGCAAGCCGCACCAAGTGGGGGGGAGCGCCACGGAGCCAGTGAACCACCCGCGGGTGGGCGCAAAACCACAGGAGGAGCCCTTTGGTCTGGGGGTCCTTGAGGCGCGCCCAAGTCTCGAGGACATGGGTGCGCTGTTCCACGGTGGCCCGGAGCTCCTCTTCAACGTAGTCAGGGTCACCCACAGGGACGCCCAGGCACGAGAAACCACGCGCCCGCGCCAATGCCCCCGGGATAGCCGCGGGGAAGCCAGAGCAGTCCCCCTGGGGCGAAAAGACTGCACACTTGGGGAGGGTGAGCCGAAGGTTGATGGCCGCCATGGCCACTTCAAGGGCAGCCAGGGCGGCAACCACAGCGTCGGCCGGGCCAAGGGCATGGATATCGTCCATATAGGCGAGGAGCACGACATCCGGGTGCGCAGCGTGGACACCTTGGAGAGCCGTAGGTTCGGATATATATTCATTGAGAATGATAGATTACGGAGGTGAGATAGGCATGCAACATAAGGATATATATTCATTGAGAATGATAGATTACGGAGGTGAGATAGGCATGCAACATAAGGAAAAACCCGATAACTGGGAGAATAACCCTGAAGAAATTAATAGTAATCTGACACAGACATCCAAGGATCACGCCAGCGGCACAAGGTACAACTAACTAGACATCACAAAACTACACGCAGCAACAGCGCTGCCGGCCCACCATGCAGGCCTGGAAGGGATCTAGACCGCATGGGTCGCGACAAAGTCGGCCCGGGTGCGGCGGAATAACACATCAGCCACGGTGCGAGTGAGGGCGAGTGACAGGCGCTGCCGCCAATACGAGGACCACGTGCGGGCCGACCACGGGGCGGTCTGACCCTCGAGGTCGAGGCGGTCTTCACGGCGCTGGCAGCACTCGTGGAAAAACTCCGCTGTCTTGGGGCCCATGGCCCCGAACTCCTCAAGGACAAAGGGGATGACCCGGTGGGGCCCCACATTGCCGTAGGAGGCAAACTTGTCGCGCTCAGCCACAGCGGCAGCAGCGCCGGCATCCACAGCCGCCCGGAGGATGTGGCGACCGGAAAGCGGCCGAGCCACGGAGACATCGATGAGCAGGTGGCAACCCTGCCCGTCGTAGTCAAGCACGGTAATGTCGGGGCGGTGGTTGGGTGAGTAGAGGGCGGCCCCATCCGCGTCCTCGCACTTGATGGTGGAGTGGGGAAAGACCGACCGAACCATGGCACACACCACCCGGAGGAGAGCGGTATGGAGATAGAGGAACCAGTTCTGGTTCTGCTGGCCACCCATGCACGCGATGTAGTGCGTCCCAGTAGTATCCAGAGCAAGCCCGCAGCTGCCGCAGGACGCACCCGCCGTGATGAGAGGTTGCGGGGCAAAGAGCTGGTGGCGGAGAGCGATGGCGTAAAGGGCCGGAACCAGTGTGAACAAAGGGCTCATGGGGAGGGCGCGCAGGAATGCGGACCCCACGCTCCCCTCAAGGGAAACGGAGTGAAGCCAAGCCTTCCCCTGATCGTTCAAGCTCGCATGCAGACCCATCCAGTCGGCACAGTGTAGTATACCCGCGTAGGTCTTTTGTTGTTTTTCATGAACGCAGGCAGGGAAGACACTAGGACTGACGACAGTGGACACGCCGGGCGTGCCCCGGGGCAGGCGACGGTGGACGGCCTGAGCGGGGCGGACGAGGTCGCAAGCCTGCTGGATCCCGAGGTAAGAATCCTGCACAGCCTGCACAAAGGGGAAGGGGGATGGGGTGACCAAGTCGGGAATGGCGCTGACGGCGCTGGGGACCAACCGGCGGATCTCCGCCCAGGCCTGAGCAACAGAGCCAAGGAAGGCGGCGGGGGCGAGGCGGGCGGCGCGGGTGAGCCCACACCCGCCCATGCGGCAGGGGAGGGTGGCCAAGCGCATGGAGTGAGCTGGCAGGCTAGGGCCGGGGAGGAGCACCTGCAAGGCGGCCTGAATGCGCTCGTCATGGCCTTCCGCGGCAAGCCGCACCAAGTGGGGGGGAGCGCCACGGAGCCAGTGAACCACCCGCGGGTGGGCGCAAAACCACAGGAGGAGCCCTTTGGTCTGGGGGTCCTTGAGGCGCGCCCAAGTCTCGAGGACATGGGTGCGCTGTTCCACGGTGGCCCGGAGCTCCTCTTCGACGTAGTCAGGGTCACCCACAGGGACGCCCAGGCACGAGAAACCACGCGCCCGCGCCAATGCCCCCGGGATAGCCGCGGGGAAGCCAGAGCAGTCCCCCTGGGGCGAAAAGACTGCACACTTGGGGAGGGTGAGCCGAAGGTTGATGGCCGCCATGGCCACTTCAAGGGCAGCCAGGGCGGCAACCACAGCGTCGGCCGGGCCAAGGGCATGGATATCGTCCATATAGGCGAGGAGCACGACATCCGGGTGCGCAGCGTGGACACCTTGGAGAGCCTTGTGCAGCGGGGCAGACAGGTAAAAGGGGCCGAGGGGGTCACCTTGCTGGGTTCCCGTGCGGGAAGCGATGTCGGCGAACGTCCCATCCTCCATGAGGAAGGAGAGTTGAGTGGGTTCGCCGTAGCAGGCTGCTGTCCACGCAAGAAGGTCAGGGAACGCCTCGCCGACGGCCTCAAAGATGCTAGCCTTGGTGACAGCATTGAACGCATTGTGGCAATCCACCTTCAGCGCCACATGGGTCGGATGCGTCTCGAGGTAGGCCTGAACTGTGTGCACGATGATGTCGCTGCCCCCTTTGGTGGCGACGCCAAGCTGGGCCGCGACGGACTCCTCAGTATCACTCCGGTTGGGGCAGAAGTAGGCGCGAAACTCGGGGGCCTTTTGGCGACAAATGACCTTACTCACCAGCTTGCGTAGGACCTCGCCGCAAGCAATGGGACGAACGCGGCCAGCAGGCGGGGGGACGTCGTCTTTCAGGAGGGCAATGAGGCGTGCCCCAGCCAGCCAAGGGCGCGCCGCGGGGGCCAGGGACCCCGCGGCCAAGTCGGCGGCAGCCTCAAAGAGTGCGGTCGCCCCGCCATGGCCCGCCATCACGGAGAGGTGCTCGTAGCGCCAGCCTGAGGGGCCGGTGGAGGAGGCGTTCGGCAGATCCTTCAGCACAGCCGTGAAGATGTCCAGGTCCAGGACAATAGGCGGGGGCGGGGGGGTGGCCGGGGCGGGCACCGCAAAGGCCGGTTCGTCGGGGTGAAGGTCGCGCAAAGCCTGCAGGGTCGGGGGAGTGGAGGGAGCCAACGCGGTCAGTTCAAGCTTTTGCATGGCCCGGCTCAATTCACCTACCTTCACCAACCGCATGACGTCAGCTTCCACCCGGGCAAAGGAGGCGGCCCCCGACACCCGGGTGGAGGCCGGAGGCTGCAGCGCCCACAGCCCTTCCCAATCCCCGAGGAGGAACCGCCGGCAGCGAGCGATGACCGCACCCTGTACGCCACGCACGCCCCGCTCCAACGGCGCTAAGAGGAGCCGGGGGGTGACGAGAAACAGCTTGTGGCCGAGTTCGTCGAGAGGGTGACTATGCATCCGGGCCAGGGAAAGCAGGGCGCAGCGCGTAAACAAGCTCCGGGCGCGGTGAGGGACGTCCGGGAGCGTCATGCAAGGGTTGCGCGCACAGGCGGCAAAAGGGAGCGTGGCCAGGAATGCCCAGCCTGCCGAGAGGTCCCCCGGATCGCTCGTACCCTGCGATGCCGGTGGAGGGGCAGGGGCCGACCGAGGGGCCGCCCCGGACCGGGAGGCCGGTGCGGCCGCCGGGCCGCCGGGCAGGCCGTTCTGGGGGGTTTGGCGGCGGCACTGCCGCTCATGCTGGTACCGCCCGTGGATCGAAAAAATCCGCTGGCAATGGGCTGCCGGGCAGCGGTAGCAGTCCATGGCGCGCATGGCGGCCTCCGTGATGTGGGGGTGGGAAGCCCGAATGTGCACCAGCAACGAATTCCGGTTGGGCAGGCGCGCGCCACACGGGTCACCAAGGGGACCATCGACTTGGCAATAATGGAAGCCATCTGAGGGGGGCGCCCACCCGGTTGGGCCGGCCCGGGTCGAGAGGGGGAGGGGTCGGGAGCACCCTCAGCCAGAGGAACTACAGCTGCAGCGGAACCCAGGGCGGGGCCGGCCGCCGGGCGGTCAGCAGGGCTCGTGGCAGCCGAGGACAAGACCGGCGCGGGGACGGCCCCCACGGCCGGGAGGGGGGCGCTGGAGGAGGCAGCCAAGCCGGCGCGCGACCCACGACCACGCACAGGGGAGGCAGGTGTCGGGGCAGGCGCGTGGGACTGGCGGCGCACGGACACGGGCGAGGGCCCCAGCGGGAGAACGCCAGGAGGCAAGGGGGAAAGGACCGCGGCCCGGCAAAGGGGGCAGGTGGCGGAGGTCGCGTGCAAGCTCGTGGCGATGCAAGCTTGATGGAAGACGTGGCCGCAAGCAGGGAGGCGGCAGAGACCGTCACCAGGGCGAGGCAGGTCCAAGCAGATGGGGCAGGAGGGGCCGCTGGCAGTGACATCCACCAAGTGGGCCGGCCCGTAGTGGGCGGGCGCCGCGTCCCACCCCAGCTCCCAGCTCGGCAGTCGGGCGATCTCATCGGCGGAGAGAAGACGGCGGCGCGGACCAGCAGGGTGCCAGACATGGGGGATGCCCGCAAGCTCGAGCACATCGTGCAAGATGGCGGGCACGGCCGCACCCGCGCTCAGCTCAAGAACACGCCCCCCCCCGCATCGTACAGAACCAGGTCGCCGGCGTGCACGGTGACAGGAGCCCCGAAGTCAACGCGCAGGCGGGCGGCTTGCGCTGGGGTGACCGCCGTAGTCAAGCGCCCGTGGGCCTGCGCAACAAGGCCGGCCGAGCCGGGCCCGGCAGAGGCAAGAAACGTGTGCAGCTGAGGGCGATCGAGCAAGGCGTGGTCGGTGGCCCCCCCAGCGAGATATGTCGCACGGGCGGCCTGCTGGGCCTGCACGGCAAGCCCTGTAGCAAAGAGCACCACCGCCTGCGCCACTTGAGCGTCCAGATTCAGGAGCCATTCTTGGCGCACCGCGGGCAGGTGCCAAGGCAGGCGGCCGCCGGCATGGTAGTCCTCGAGGACAAACCCCCAAAGCGTGGAGGCAAGGACAGGGGGGGAGGCTGCCTGCAGCATGTGCCGGACACGAACCACAAGGGCACTAAATTCAGGGGGCCGTGGGAGCGTAGGAAACGCCGCGTGCAAGCCGACAGCGTCCAACAGCAAGGGGCAATACAGCCAAGAGAACGTGGCGTGCCGGAGCGCGCTGACGCCCGCAATGTTGGTGGGGGGCCAAACGGAGAAGTCGTGGGACCCAAGCGCGGCCGACCAGGGGCCCACCACAGGAGTCGCCGCAGGGTGTCCCACAGCCTCAGGGAGGAGAGCCGCCAGGGACCCCTCAAGCACAGGAGGACGCAGGTCAGTGGCCACCGCCGTGCTGGCCGGAGGTGGATCCCCAGAGCTAGGCGGGGCAGGGCCAGGGGACCCCGCGGAGGGGCCGGACGTGACGGCGCGGGGAGAGCGGGAGCACGGTGTGGAACCCTCCACGAGGTCCGCAAGGCCCAGGAGAGGGTCCAGCGAGGGGCTGCGGGAGGGGGCGCGGGCCGAATGGGATCCCGGGGTCGACACGGCCGCGCGTCGGGAGCCTAGGGACGGCCGAGGCGGGGCCACGCAATGAGGGCACGCCCAAGGACCCGGGGGAGGCAGCCGGAAGAGGGGCGGGACCAAGCAGCGCGTGTGCCAGCCGCATTGGCACGAATCACACACAAGGAGACGGGGGGCATCCTCACCACTGTGGCAGACCTCGCACACAAGCGAGAGTGGCACAGGGGCGCCACGACCGCCGTCGTCCAGGTCGCCCATCTCCTGCAGGTGCGCCGCGATGCGTAAGGACCGACGCGGCGCAGGGGCGCCACTAGGCAGCGCATCCCGCGCCCGGGAGGTGCGTCGTCGTGAAGGAGGCATGGGGGAGGTGCGTAAAACAACGGAACCGGAAGCGCGGGGGGAGAGCGAGATGCGGACGCGGGGGTTTGGGGGGCGGCAGCCCCCCAACGCGGGGCGGCCGCGGTGCCGCACCTCGGCGCAGGTTTTTTCAGCTGTGCATGGAGAAAAAAACGTGTCTCAATCCAGGAACCCCCGTCGGTTCATCATGTCAGCCTAGAAAACTGGAGCGGTGGAGCCACAACTAACGGGAAAGCCGCATTCAAATTCGCCTAGCCCACGGGTCACAATTGGCCGACAGGTAGATGCAGCCAGCCCCAGGCGTGTCGCAGACAGTAATCACTACCGTAGGCCGCGGTGCCGCACCTCGGCGCAGGTTTTTTCAGCTGTGCATGGAGAAAAAAACGTGTCTCAATCCAGGAACCCCCGTCGGTTCATGTCATGCAGCCTAGAAAACTGGAGCGATGGACATAGGATATATATTCATTGAGAATGATAGATTACGGAGGTGAGATATATATATTAAAAATATAATTACTTACAGCAGAGTGAAATCACTCAAACCAAAGCAAACGCCCAGCTATGAACCTATATACAGAGCCATGTCAAAGCTCTATACTACGATAAGACCAATGGAAACGCCTAACGGGAGGAACCTAATAGCCCTGCTGCACCGCAAAATCAGCCCGCGTACGGCGGAGCATGATGTCAGCCATGGCCCGAGTCAGCGCCACCGACAAGCGCTGACGCCAATATGACGTCCAGGTCCGCGCTGACCATGGGGCCCGCTGGCCCTCCAGGTCCAGCCGGTCCTCCCGGAGCCGGCAACACTCCTTGAAGAAGGCGGAGGTCAGGGGCCCCATGGCCCCAAACTCCTCCAGGACAAAGGGCACCACGCGATGGTGCCCGACGTCGCCGTAGGCCAGGAGCTTGGCCCGCTCCGCCCGGTCCGCCGTGTAACCTGCCGTGAGGGAGGCCCCAGCCACGTGGCTAAGAGCCAAGGGCCGCGCCACCGAAACGTCAATAAGCAGATGCCGGCCACCCCCCTCAAAGTCCAGCACCACGATGTCAGGCCGGTGGTTGGGGGAATAGAAGGCAGCGCCATCCGCATCCTCGGACCGGATGTTCGCGTGGGGGAAAACCGACCGAATCATGGCGAGCACCACCGTCAGGAGGACAGTGTGCAAATACAAATACCAATTCTGATTCTGTTGGCCCCCCATGCAGGCAAGGTAGTGAGTCCCCGTGGGATCCAGCGGCTGCCCACAGCTACCACAAGGCCGCCCGGCCGGAACAAGAGGCTGCGGGGCAAATAGCTGGTGCCGGAGCGCCACCGAGTAGTGGCTGGGAGCCAAGGCGAATGGGGGGGCCATGGGAAGAGCACGAAGGTACGCCGAGCCCACACTCCGCAAGGAAAGCGAGAACAGCCACGCACGTCCCTGGGCGTTGAGGTCCGCGAAAAGAGCAATCCAATCAGCCGTGTGCAGAATACCCGCGTAGGTTTTCTGGTGTTTATCGATGACGCGAGCAGGGAATGCGGCGGGAGATTGAACGGAGGCGACCGAGGGAGTGCCGCGAGGGAGGTGGCGCTGTACCGCCTGAGCGGCACGGACGGGAGAACAGGCCTGCTGGATCTCAGCATAGGCCTCCTGGATGGCGGTGACGAAGGGCAAAGGGCTGCTGGGGTCCAGGAGGTCAGGCGCTGCCGTTGCCAAAAGGGGCAGGAGCCGGCAGCTTTCCGCCCACGACTGAGCGACGGAGCCCAAAAATGCTGCCGGGGCCAGCCGGGCGGCACGAGTCAGACCGCAGCCACCCATCCGTGCAGGCAGGGAGGCAATGCGAATAGCATGTGGCGGGAGGTCGGGGCCCGGGACCAGCTGCGCCAAGGCCGACTGGATGCGTTCGTCGTGGCCCTCGGCAGCCAGCCGGACCTGAGCCGGAAAAGCGCCCCGGAGCCAGTGAACGACGCGAGGGTGAGCGCAAAACCACAGATATATCTGCGATCTGAGATATATATTTTAAAAATATAATTACTTACAGCAGAGTGAAATCACTCAAACCAAAGCAAACGCCCAGCTATAAACCTATATACAGAGCCATGTCAAAGCTCTATACTACGATAAGACCAATGGAAACGCCTAACGGGAGGAACCTAATAGCCCTGCTGCACCGCAAAATCAGCCCGCGTACGGCGGAGCATGATGTCAGCCATGGCCCGAGTCAGCGCCACCGACAAGCGCTGACGCCAATATGACGTCCAGGTCCGCGCCGACCATGGGGCCCGCTGGCCCTCCAGGTCCAGCCGGTCCTCCCGGAGCCGGCAACACTCCTTGAAGAAGGCGGAGGTCAGGGGCCCCATGGCCCCAAACTCCTCCAGGACAAAGGGCACCACACGATGGTGCCCGACGTCGCCGTAGGCCAGGAGCTTGGCCCGCTCCGCCCGGTCCGCCGTGTAACCTGCCGTGAGGGAGGCCCCAGCCACGTGGCTAAGAGCCAAGGGCCGCGCCACCGAAACGTCAATAAGCAGATGCCGGCCACCCCCCTCAAAGTCTGAGATATATATGCTAATGCAATATCATGTGAGCATACGTGGATGCCACGTGAGATATGCCAGCCTTGGTGTCGCTTCATCAAGGTGAAGCGACACCAAGGCTGGCATATCTCACATGGCATCCACCGGTTCACGTGGTCAACGCAGGCTGCGTCACGTGCTTATTATGAACGACACCAACCCACACTCAGTGGGGGCAACGCATGTGACCAAATATGGTAGACGAAGTGATTTGCATGGGCCGATCGCCAAGCTAGGCGCCCACAACCCAGTTACTAGAGGCCCCAGCCTAGGCTCTACTAGAGGCCCCTTTGTTTTCGCCGTTCTCCCTCCATGCAGGTCTTCCTACACACAGCCACCGCAGAATTATTAAGTGTAACAAATATTCCAGAAAAGATACGCGCACATACATCATGCAAATAACCACATGTGAGGCCGTTTTCTCAATTAATAACTAGACCTACGTCCTACGTCATCCCGGCAGAAAGTAACACGCGGTGCGGTAGGTACGTCTCCTATATAAACGGAGCCTTTAAGTTCTTCATCACTAACCATGCGTACCGGCTGGCCACACATCAATTTGTGAGATAAAACGTTCACCGCGCATAGAAAGAACGTGAATCGTTGTCCCAGCGATGCTCATAGAAAAGGGTGGGGTACCGCTGCGCCCACAGCTTTATCCTGGCATCCTCCTCCAACCCCGCGAGAACGCTCACAAACTGCCGAACATCCTCTGCCGCCCTGCTGAAATCCAGAACAAGTGAGCTCCAGCTGCCATGAGGCCGCCTGCCATCCGGCACCCCGTCCCCCGCCAGCACATCGTTATGAAGATCAAACACGCGTGGCGGCCACGTCATCATAGCCATGAGCTCGGCGGCCGCCTGGTGCTGGTGGCTGGCCGACGCACCCACCAGGGTGCCACCCTGGGCGAGCAGGATCGTCTCGGCCAATAGCAGCGCGGCTTGGTCCACCCGCACCTCCCCCCTTTGCTTCTTCCTATCGTAATACTTCGTGATGGCGCGGAGGGCCTCGCGATGACCCCGCTCGCCCGCGCTAGAACTACCCTCCCATCGGCTTGGACCACGCATGCCCTCAAAGGGGCCTCTGTGTACGGCTCCAGAGAAGCTCCCATCCTGGTTGTCGCCATCATCGCTCTCTACACCCGTGTGACTGTCCGTCACGGCGGTACCATCATCTTGCAATAGGCCACGACCCGAGGACCTCATGGGGGCGGGTCCAAAGGGGGCGGGGGGTCTGAACGCGACCAGCGACGCGTTCAGCGACATGGTCGTGCCCCGAAACACACGCGCAAAGGAGTGCACCGCGTGCGGGTCGTCCGCCACCACGTGCGCCACCTGGAAGCCGAGCACCGGCACCAGCGCGTCCGCCAGCCGACCGAACCGTGCAGGTAGGGAAGGGTCTGCAGCCTTGGCCTGGCCGCGATCCTTATCCTGGGGGCCTGCCTTGTCCATTTGCCTGCGTCGGTCCTTGTGCCCTTCATTCTCGCCCGGCTCCCTATACAGGCCTCCCTTCTGGCCTTTTGTTCCGCCCTCTGATCTGCCCGGCTCCACATCGAGGCCGTCCTTTTGGCCTCCCGCCTGGCCCTTGTCCAAATCATCGAGGCCGCCCTTATGGGCTTCCGTGTGGCCCTCCCAGGACTGGCCTGCCCTCTGGCCCTCCTCCAGAAGCTTCCTTTTGCCTCCCCCCTGGCCCACCACTTGGCCCTCCCCCTCCTTGCCCTCCGTCCAACCCTCCCCCTCCTTGGCCCCTCCCTGGCCCTCCCCCGCCTTGTCAATCCCCAGCGAGCCCTCCCCCTGAGTCTCTTCACCCCAGCTCTCCCCCTCGTTTCCCCCCCCCCCGCCCTCCCCTTCATGGCCGCCTGCCCCCCCTTCCCTGCCATTGCTCCCACCCTGCCTCTGGTCTCCTGGCTCTCGAAATATGAGAACCCCGATCGACTCGTTGACAGGTGTCTGATGGGGGCACGTGCCCAGCCCCAGCCAGGTGGCGACGCGGGAGACGTACTCCACCAGCAGCGGCCGAGGGCGCAGGACGAACGCAGTCGCCTCGCTGTGAATAGCCAGCACGCCACGCACGCCGCAGGTGGCTTCCAGGATGGCCTTTGTGCGCGGGGACAGTCCCAGGCCGACGCTGAAGACGTGCACGTTTGCATGGCGCGGGTCAAAGGCCTGCGCTTTCGATCGCAGACTGGTGTGCAGATCGAAGGCTTGCGTGCTTGCAGTGTGCGGGTCGAAGGCTTGCATGCTTGCAGTGTGCCGGGCGGGATGTGGAGAATCCGGCCCCTCTGGAATGACAAATACATCCCGCCGCGTTGGAATAATGCTGGCATCCGACCCCTTCGGATGAGACAAAGGGTCTAGTGGGCCAGGGTCCGTCTCTGCAATGCCCAGGTCTGCGGAATGCGACAAGAGGTCTGGAGTGCAGGTGCTCAACGGCTGGAGGTAGCAGTCATGGAGCCGCTGCGAGGGACAGGTGTCGATGAGAGCCTCCTTGTCCTTTTGCCATGTGAATGTGCTGCCGTGCGCCCTGCCCCCGGTGGCACCGAACCAAACCGTCACCAGCGTGCAGTCCCGGACGACGGCCTCGATCAGGCAGGCCGCCTCCCCATGCACCCGCGCAAAAAGAGGGCCGGAAGCTTTCTGGACGCAGGCGCACATCTGGCGGGAACCACAATCGCGAGGAATCTGGTTGGCGATGATGGCATCGTGCCGTGTCTGTCTCCCGGGCGCTCTTCGAGCGGTCCCTTGGGTGAACAGGTCGGCGAGGATGCCGTTGTCGGTCGCGCAATCGGGCGAGGCCCCCGCCGCAAGGGCGAGCAGTGCAAAAACGACGAGCCAGGCCGCACACATTTCCACTTTCGCTCATTCAACCATACACCCGGAAGCAAAGCCGCTCACAACACCCACAAGGCCAGAATTGCTCCCATGGACGTGGTTTGGTATGTGGTGATGTCGTGTTGTGTTATTCCCAGCTCGACACCCAGGGATCATATAGCGCAAGAATCGTCGATCCAACACTGTCCCAGCTCAAGATCCTGCTCCGTTACGGAACGAGAATTCCGGGCAACTCGTTGGTGGTCCCCACGTCTGCACCTAGACTAGTGACGCGCGTGAGGAACGCAGGAGAGACACAGCGAGTGACATGGGAAAAAACACAGCACGACAACTTCCGTAGAAACGTCCGGGTACACGTCTGGTGTTCGGGTGCAACGGACTATCTTTCATTAGGTGCACCAAGTTTTAGCCAGGGTTTTCATGCACTTGCGGCCATGCGGGAGAAGGTGCTCCCGGCAAACCGCGCTGCCGGGCTGGCCTAACTAATCATTGACTTACCCATTTGATTGTCATAAAATCCAGCACGCTACAGGCTGGTTAGGCCAAAAGAGTCGAAATTGTGTAAGGTGCCCTTAACTTTTTACACACTTTTCCAAAAATAGTGCAAAATAGCTCAAAATTCGTGAAAAAATATTTTTAAAACATCTATGTTGAGAAAAAGCCACTTTTGCTGACCAAACTTAAACTTACGGCTAAACAAGCATATTGTGTTTCCCCTGGTTAAGTTAACATGGAGACAAGCCACAGCTCCAGCCAATAGTGTGGCAGGTAAAAAAAAATTGCAAAAATATTCATCAAATCAGAAATAAGAAGTAAAAAAGAAGTTCCTGCGGGGCACAGGCAAGATTCCCATGAATCTGGGAGTTATTCCCATAGTACAGATATGGCTGCAAGATACTGCCACTAACCGCCATACCCTGGACAAAACTTGACCTTCCGGAAAATTGAGGGCGAAATGGTTGACAAACGGGCCACCGACGTCCAGCACCTGCTTATGCATCGGGCCATCGGGGTCAATTCCCAATTGCACCACCGGTACTCCCACGCGGCGGCGTGCTTATGCAACTTTCCAGATGAAACAATTGAGCACAGATTTCTGGACTGCCAACTCGCAGGGGTTTGGCAATGGCTGCTGGGTATATGGGCCAAGTGGATGGCTATTACAGCTCCCCCCACCACCGTCCGTCACACTATCTACGGTTATTTTCGGCATCACGGGATTACGGGACGCGAGCCTCACAGCCAACCAGATGGCATGGATATGGCTACGCACGACGATGCTTCACACCATATGGCAAGTTCGCAACGAGACCGTATTCACGTTACGTGCCGCGTACACGAGAGGTGCCGTGGTCCGCCGGTTTATCTCCTCTTGGAACCTGGCTATGCGTCGTTACTGGCTCCTGGCGACGGAACAACACAAAGTATGGGACCCGGGCCCTAACAATGACACCCCCAGCCCACTCCATGCACTCATGGGCATGAACCAGGTCTTTACACGTCAGTATGCCGGATGACGATATATCTACAGTACAATGGCTACCTTGGTCGCAGGGCGCGCCTTATTAATGGCCCCAATTTAGGCAAAACTAGGCATTTCAGGCTATTTTTGGCATACCTGGGTCACCTTAACTGTTATATGGAAATAAACTAACACCCATTTCACCGGAAATTGAGAGCGAATCTGGAGAAGCTGAAAGTACATTTGCCTGGCAGTTTTTCATGACGGATGCGACTGCGAGTCGAGCGGTCGAGGAAACCGATGGCTTGTACGGTAAAAAGGCGATACAAACTGGGAGATATCTGTCTGGTTCAGAAAGTACTTCTGTAACCGACAGTAGATCAAATAATTTTCGACCGCTCGACTCGCAGTCGCATCCGTCATGAAAAACTGCCAGGCAAATGTACTTTCAGCTTCTCCAGATTCGCTCTCAATTTTCCGGAGGCGCTTGCTGACACTATAAGGGTCACTATAGCCTAACCAGCCTGTACAGTACAGTTGAAACAGTTGGCGGCGGACCGGTCTACTCGTGGTAGACCCGGTCACGAGGATCGACCCCGAATAAAACTTTAGAGCTTTTGACAGATCTGAAAAGTTAGGGCCCGAAAAATACAGATGGCTAGGCGTATATGCAGATCTGTTTTTTTATTCCAGATCTGTACGTAAACTCCGACGTAATGCCCTTACGTCTTCGAGACTCGTCCCGGGCCATGCATGCGGGCGGTGCGGCACAAATACCTGAAAATTAGCCAAAATTAGTCAGCCATGGTTTTAAAAGTAAGCTAATGGAATTTTAAGGCATGGTAAAACCAGTCCTGAAAAGCTAGCAGCCCAGTTTTATCGCGTGTAGATTGTTTGCTTTCTCGACATTTTGTTCGGACGCGAGTGCATTATCACGGGAAGCATTACGATTGGTAGGCAACGATGTCGACGTACGTGAAGCCTCTGCTCTATGACGGGAAGGCATCTGGCGTTGCTGCAACTGGAATCAGGCCAGTGCCATGTTCGGCACCGTGCACGCGGAAATAAGGCGCCGTCACGTTAGATAGCACTGCTGAGGACGAGCTGCGCCTGCCTGCCCATAGTTACCGAGTTTTTCTCGCATCGCACTGCATTATTGCTGGCCAGACTTTGCTGCCTTTATGCCCGACAGATTGGTTCACGAACCGTTTTAATTTGCTGCGTGCGTGGCTCCTGCCCTTCCATGGCAATGTTTGCAATTTCGCACTTTTTCGTTGTGATTGTTGGCACATACTACATAGCCATGCACATGACATACTGCATGAAGGTCGCAAAGTTAGGTATAGTTTCTGCTTGTAAATCCTGACGTTATTGCTTCACACACGCTTCCTTGCAATGAAGGCCCTGGCCGAAGCTCGTTGCTTGCCAAAGCCTTCCTGTGTTGAACAGCGGTTCTCAGTGGGCGCATGAAAGAGACGTTGCCAGGCATTGTAAGATTTCCAACCACACGCTTGTCCTGTAACCATGCAATTCATTCCATTTGCGTTATGAAGCTGGCAGCTTGTGAGCCTGCAACCATTAATTGCAGTTTGGCACATGTTACAACAAGTAGGCTCCTTGAATTTAGGCTGCTTTCTCGCTTATTTTTGCTGATGCTACAGGCAACTTTGGACTTTACACGAACTTGAGTCCCACCCGCATCCAGCCCCCCAATCATCCATCCACTCCGTCCCTACCCACCCAATTATACCACCGTCTTCCCGCCCACTCTTGAACTAATCAGCCCAACCCCCCAGCCCAAGACACAGGCAAATGCCCATGTAGCCACCCATGTGCGCGTGCAAAGAGACACTCAACTAGCTAGGCTGCATATACGTGCCATGGGGGCATAACAGGTGCATGGGCGCAGGTGCACATGCAGGCCCGCAGGCATGCACACAAGCAGGCAGGCAGGCTGACAGATGGGTGGGCAGTAGGCGGGTGGCAGACATGCAGGCGGGCAGGCGGGAGGATGGGCAGAACGTTGGGTGGACAGGCGAGTAAGAAGGTCGTTGGGTCCAAGCAACCAGTTTATTGGTGATGGATTAATGTATGTGGCGCATGTGTGCAAGTCTGCCTGTGTTTGTGTGGGATTGTATGCATGTGCACGTGTGCTCGTGGGTGTGTGCACATTTGTGTGCATGTGTGTTCTGACGACGATGTGTGTGTTAGTGTGTGCGCATGTGTTAGCGTGCATGTGCGCACGTGGGTGTGTGCATGTGTGCATGTGTGCATGTGTGCGTGTGTGCGTGTGTGCATGTGTGCATGTGTGCGTGTGTGCGTGTGTGCGTGTGTGCGTGTGTGCGTGTGTGCGTGTGTGCGTGTGTGCGTGTGTGCGTGTGTGCGTGTGTGCGTGTGTGCGTGTGTGCGTGTGTGCGTGTGTGCGTGTGTGCGTGTGTGCGTGTGTGCGTGTGTGCGTGTGTGCGTGTGTGCGTGTGTGCGTGTGTGCGTGTGTGCGTGTGTGCGTGTGTGCGTGTGTGCGTGTGTGCGTGTGTGCGTGTGTGCGTGTGTGCGTGTGTGCGTGTGTGCGTGTGTGCGTGTGTGCGTGTGTGCGTGTGTGCGTGTGTGCGTGTGTGCGTGTGTGCGTGTGTGCGTGTGTGCGTGTGTGCGTGTGTGCGTGTGTGCGTGTGTGCGTGTGTGCGTGTGTGCGTGTGTGCGTGTGTGCGTGTGTGCGTGTGTGCGTGTGTGCGTGTGTGCGTGTGTGCGTGTGTGCGTGTGTGCGTGTGTGCGTGTGTGCGTGTGTGCGTGTGTGCGTGTGTGCATGTGTGCATGTGTGCGTGTGTGCATGTGTGTATGTGTGCATGTGTGTATGCGTGCGTGTGTGCATGTGTGTGTGTGTGCATGCGTGCATGTGTGCATGTGTGCATGTGTGCATGTGTGTATGTGTGTGTGCATGTGTGTGTGAACATTTGTGTGCATGTGTAGTATGTGGGCGTGTGTGTGTGAACATTTGTGTGCATGTGCAGTATGTGGGCGTGTGTGTGTGTGCATGTGTGTGTGCTGGGGGGTAGGATGGATAGGGAAAACAAAGAGTGAAAAATGCAAGGTGTGGGGGAGTTCAATGTTTCACCTCGCGGCAAAAGTCATTGTGCCTGCCGCGTGTATTGACAAGCAGCTGTGGGCACGGTTGCAGCAAGTGAGTACACGCCAAGGGCCTAGACGGTTCATGCACTAGCACACAGCCAATGGGACGAAACATCTGCACATATAACTTGGGTTCATCAATTCTGCACATTACCGGCTTGGGTTCATCAACTGAATTCTGCACCTTACACTTGCATGGCTCATGGTTTCAATCGCTGCTCAATTGACAGAAAATGCACAGGCCATCAACATTCAGATATGTTAATCCTGAAAAGTGACCTTCCACACCAGGAGAATGAAGGTCGATGCTGCTTTGACGCATGAGCCTAATCCACGTGCTCTCGGAGGTCTCCACCTCGGCAGGAGCACCTGCAGGCGTCGTGGCTCGCTTACCTCAAGCAATATGCGCATGCTGAAAGCTACCGGGGTCTATGCAGAGTTACATTATCGGCCCGGACAAAGCACATCTTTCTCGGCAACGAAGCTCTGAGCAGCGCTATATTGTCGTGGCCGGACTTCAATGTCGCCATTAAAATGTCAAAAGCTGTTTGATTCGTCCAAGGAAAATGCGTGCATGGTAGACAGATAATAAGATGCCCGGGCGTATAGACATCAGAGTATAGACATGACAAGCAACTGCTTAGATGGCGCTCCTCGCGTTTTCCCTCGACTCAGTTCGTAATGGCGCCTAATCCAATGCAGCAAATGCACATGGGTGTGACCAGAATACAGAGCCTAGTGCACGCGGCATTATTGTTTGGTCTGTCGCACAATTGCTGTTGTGTTTGCAATTATTCTGCTCGCTAAGATGCAGGATTAACTTCGGCTTGATTTCTTAATTACCCTCGTGTGCAGGTCATACGGCTGACATTCCTCTAGCTTTCGTACAGTAGCCATGGCTGCATTTTGCTTCCAGGTACTGAACAAGTGAACACGGCCTGCACCTCGACCCCCGAAGACGTAAAGGCATTACGTCGGAGTTTACGTACAGATCTGGAATAAAAAAACAGATCTGCATATACGCCTAGCCATCTGTATTTTTCGGGCCCTAACTTTACAGATCTGTCAAAAGCCCAAAACTTTAAGTAGCGCAATCGATAGATCTCGCCGAGAGGATTTCAGATCATACCTTAGGTACATAATAGTACATTACGGTAAAGTATGATTACGGTTACAAAACTGGTGAAAATGGCTCTGACGTCAATCATTGACGCCAACCAAGCCGTAAGTAAAGAATGGGAAGTTGGACAGGGGGGCATGAGGGGGGGTCCAATCTCAAGTATAAGTAGCGCAATCGATAGATCTCGATGAGAGCATTCAGGATCAGCCTCTAAAGTGCCCAAAAATGTCCGATGTCGGGAATTACGGGTCAAAACCAAACGTCATCTAAGCCAAAAATTAAATAATTTTCCGAAAAGTGCATTTTCGGCTGTAGTAGACCGGTCCGCCGCCAACTGTTTCAGTTTCTAACCCCACGCCTTATGTATGATGGCACATTTCACCTCCGTTGAGGGGCGGTCTAAACAAGCACCACCTCACAGTTGGGGTGGGTTACGCACCCTATACACCCCCTGTCTCATGTTTAACTCTTACAGTAAACCGTTCTCGCGCCGTTTTCGTGGTACCAGTTGAAGTCCTACCACTCTAACGGACTGGGTTTGTGCGCCTACCAGGCGCCGCGCCAATAATAATTTAACGGTCAAACCTGGGGGGATCGAAAGATCTAGACATCAGCTTTCCGTAGAGCACTTCAGACCGTACTTTGGACACCTGGCCAGGGAGATATGCTTGAGCAAAGTTAGGGGGGTACCATGGTCCAACGGGACCGACGTGCAGGAAAAATATTGACGCGCACGGCTATGGCGGTGCAAAGAACTGACTGGTACGAGAGAATGGCTTGACGTATTGGACTCAAATTTTGTAGGCATGATTCTTAGATCCTAAAAATTGAATATCCCTAGCCATGGAAGGTTCGGAGGTACGTAGATGGGTCTCGGGGTGCTGGTCGGCGCAGCAAATGACGTTAGCGGCCAGGCAGTGATGGTGCGAGTGCTGCATGTTGCTAGGCCGAATTTTCCCAGACATCTGCGCATCGATCAATTTAGTACGTTGTTCCCAACAAGATTTATTAGCATTGGCAGCCAGTAAAGGCTCGAGGCTACGTCCATTACTCTGGCGTGCTGGCTCGCGCAAGAAAGGTAATCTGCTGTACCGACCTGGTACGTTCTAGCCTCCAAGCGTGTTCTATTAGCCGTATATAGTTGTATTATCGTTTAAAGCTAATATCAGAGTTATTACCGAGGGGTTGTGATTGTCTTTTTGTTGTTTTGCTGCCTCTACGTATCGGCTTGTCATGGTTGGGGAATACCATCAGGTCAAGCAGATTTTGGACCATGTTTGGTCACCGTTAGCTGATGCTGCAACGGAAATAGCGAGGTAACGATTGTTATCGGTCACTAATATGGTAACGTTGATTACCCAATGCTTTTCCTTGGTCAAGCACCCCGAGACAAGTTCTTTTCTGACCAGTGTTAGGCGTGGCTTCTTGTTTTGCTGGCCAACGCCCACCTTCTTGTTTTGCATCCATTGCATGTGAAAATCGTGGAGATACCCATAACCTGTTTGCATGGGAGCATTATACCAACTTATTCCTATTGTTTTATTAATTGTTTCCAAGAACATAGAGGTGTTTTGTCGTTCATTGGGTGTGTTTGTGATGTAGCTCCTTGCCACCCTTTGTACGCGCGCTTTAGGCCTTGATATGAGCCTTACACCTATTGTATAGCATGAGCTTGTGTCTTATATGCTGGACATGGTGTTGGCATTGCTTTTGTGGCCATCTAGTTGTTGTTTTGTGCCACTTTGGGATAGGAAACCTATACGGCAGTTCTAGCAACCGTCCCAAAATAGCTTGCACCGTTATAACGGTCTGAGCTATTTTGGGCTGTTTGCTAGCTAGCATGTGCAGTTCTGTGACATTTCATGCTCTGAATGCATTGATGGCATGCCTGTGATTCTAATAAACTGCCTTTAAAAGGCCAGGGCCACCTGATTTGTGTAAATGGTCTATAATGCATTATATATGTCTCCAACCCCATGTGCACCGTACCCCCCTGGGGGGGGTGCTATTTATAGCATGCATGGGGCATAGATATGTGACCAACCAAATTTCCCAAACATTATTTGATATAAAAGCATGCTTGGTTCCAAGGGTGGGCCAGAAAATGTTATTTGGCTAGTTACTCTCAGGCGCACAAAGATACCCAAACTCAGTCCGTTTCGGTGGTTCCAGTCCAGACGGTTGAAGAGTTAAGACGGGGGTCTGGCCAACCCAGGGCTGCGATCTTAAAATTTGCGTATGCGTGTATCATTTGCATGTGCGTTAGGTTTAGTTGTGGCATTTATTGAGCGTTACGGAAGCTTTTATATTTCATTGGCAAGGCAGATGTTACGGCCCAGACCTTTGTATGGGCGTAACAATGCCTTCAAATAAGTCGAAAGTCATTTGTTATTCGTTTGGGACCGTCCCAAACGAATCGAAAGTGACTTTCGATAGCTCGCTTTCATAGTCCGCCGGACTATAGGACTCAATTCGGGTCTTATTTGGGAATTTGTCGGGACTTTGTGTGTTTACTTGGTACTTTGTGTGTTTCGGACCAGTTATTTTGGGCCTAGCCAGAAGTACGAGATCTTCTAGCGGCCGGGCCGGCCCTAGACGTCATACAGAACCTATTGGGGCTTGACGGCAGTATCTGGAAGATCGGCGCGCATGTCGGCGCGCCTGCACACCAACTTGCCAGCTTGGTAGCGCAACTAGGTGAAATTGGTCTGATGACGATGGACTCTCTCTCTTTGGTTTGATGATTAATGAAACGAGTGTTGACGACTCTCTCAGACCAAGGGGCACTAATCCGGATGTCATTTGCCTCATGACATGCCGTGTTATATAGCTAGATTAATTAATCATGCTATAAGGCCTAGCTGAGGATAAACCGCTGCTCAGTTAGTCAATTTACTGCGATCTTTGCTTGATATCGCGGTACGCGGATGCGCGGCTATGCCGGCTTATTAAACTGCACCTTATACTAGATTAGATCTTTCGCACCGCCCCGGGCTCGGGATGTAACAGCAGAGAGGACCATGAGCGCGACATTAATCAATTCATCCATTAATTTATCACAATAATTATGGGTTAGCTGTTACGTCCTGTGCCGGACGGTGCGAAAGATCTAATCTAGTATAAGGTGCAGTTTAATAAGCCGGCATAGCCGCGCATCCGCGTACCGCGATAGCAAGCAAAGATCGCAGTAAATTGACTAACTGAGCAGCGGTTTGTCCTCAGCTAGGCCTTATAGCCTGATTAATTAATCTAGCTATATAACACGGCATGTCATGAGGCAAATGGCATCCGGATTAGTGCCCCCTGGTCTGAGAGAGTCGTCAACACTCGTTTCATTAATCATCAAACCAAAGAGAGAGAGTCCATCGTCCACAGACCAATTTCACCTAGCTGCGCTACCAAGCTGGCAAGTTGGTGTGCAGGCGCGCCGACATGCGCGCCGATCTTCCAGATACTGCCGTCAAGCCCCAATAGGTTCTGTCTGACGTCTAGGGCCGGTCCGGCCCCTAGAAGATCTCGTACTTCTGGCTAGGCCCAAAATAACTGGTCCGGAACATACAAAGTACCAAATAAACACACACAAGTCCCGAACTTAGGACAAATTCCCAAATAAGTCCCGAACTGAGTCCTATAGTCCGGCGGACTATGAAAGCGAGCTATCGAAAGTCCCAAACGAATAACAAATGACTTTCGACTTATTTATTGAAGGCATTGTTACGCCCATACAAAGGTCTGGGCCGTAACACTCCTCCCTTCCCCAGGGGACGATAGCTATATCGTCCAGGCTTGGGGCGCACGCAACAAGACAATTAACACAAACAAACAAACAAGAAAAAAAAAGAAGCTCTTGCAAGCAAAACAAGCAACACACAAAAGCGACAATTGCCCAGGCTGGCTATAGAGAACAATAGTACAAAATCGGCCATGGGGATACTATGTCCCAACCCCTGTTCGCCAGCGGGTTAGTAAAGCCAATTCTCCCCGGCGTTGCCACACAAGGACAATTCCTTGATAGCCGATGGGATGCTGTCGCCATCCCGTTGCAATTCATGAGGGCAATGTGACTGGACTCTGGATCTCTGGACTGGAACAGCAGGAACAGGAACCCCCATAATCCTTCCTGGAATCTCCCCCCACTTCCCACAAATCCATCAATTAATTTCCCTCTCACCGCTGCCCTCCCTGGCGACCGCGCTAGTGCAGGGCCGCGGCAGCATATAAAATTCCGCCAGCGACCCGAATCAGAGGCGCACACCAATCAACGCCATGCAAGACAATTAACCCAATTGATGGGGTCGACCGATACCAATACTACCGGATGCATGGTTGCAGGCGACGATGCTTATCACAACTGGGATAATAATCGCGCGTGGCAGACATGTTGCGCGCGACCATGCACAGTGGCGGGCACGCAACAGTTGGGGTGCGCAACAGTGATCCGCGGGGCGCGCACGCGCCAGCATGTGACAGCGTTGTAAACGCCACCGCCGAGCAAAGGCCAAAATATGGATCACGGCAGTCGTCATCAGCGACTACGGGAGGTGCTCGCGTGCAGAACTGTCCAATACGGTCGATGCAGGGAGGACCACCAAGCTGAATCACGTCTTGCCTGTGCGGAGATGCGCGCGCAAGCGCTGAACTCGTCATCCCGTCTGCAAGACTGTCCATGAGGAGGTCGCGACCCTCACATTCCTCCAATGCTAGGGCCCACCCCTCCCGACCGCGCCTTCCGTTGACGATACTCGTGGAGTACCTGGCGACCCTGCTCACCAATTTCCTCGAGGATCTTCCCGGGATTAGCGAGGTGATCCGCATTGTATGCGAGCTGGTATTCGTTCACGTTGGCGCGCGTTTGAGCGAGGTCTACCCACGTCCCGGTGGGCCAGTACGACATGAATGCGGCCAGGTATTGCGGGTGCGTGAACATGATTGTGCCCGCGTTCCAATCAATAACCCCACATCCATGCTCCGCAAAGAAACCCCCCGCCATGGTCAACACTACGACGCGCACCTGGAGAGCGTTGAAGCGAAAGCCCGGAGCCCTCACAAAGTTGGGCACAACCCAGTCGAGGAATGCCTCTCCCTCGCACGGAGCATACTTGGGACAGTCAACCTTTCGAGGTTTACCATCTACCATGTATTTTGGCAGCTCCCGCTTGGGGCCGTAACGCGTACCAGAACCCTCTGGCGTCGATTCGAGGCAGTCCTGGGGTCGCGGGGCCGCCCTCCCTGGGTGCAAGTCGAAACAGACTAGCTCGCGCATGGAGCCTCGCTCCACATACGCATGGGTTCCTGCCTCAAAGTGCAGCGGTTGCGGTCGGTGATAGTCCGCGCTGGCGACGGCCACGAACGGCGGTGGTGGGAGTTCAATGTAGACGGGAACACCCCGAAACTCGCGTAAGGGGCGTACTCGTTGTGGGCCGGGAAACGCACTGACGTAAGCGCCCACCGTCCATGGCGCCGGCTGTACGATCAACGACCCCTGCGCGGGAGATATAAAGCCCACCGCTGGTATCGGGCCACGCCTCTCTGGTAGATGGGCGCGGGACGCCTCCACGCGGGCCACCCGCTCGGAGTAAGTTCGAGCCTCTCGGCGCGGACTCTGGGAATCCGCGGAGACGCTGCCCGCCGACACCTCGTTCGTACATGCGCGACGTCTAACTTCTCGCTGGGCATCCGGTTCCACCTGGGGCCGTTTCTGGTTGCGCTCAACAACCTCGGAAACGAGCTTGGTCAGGTCGGTCGAGCCGCCCGTTCGCCGGGTCGGTCCCGTCCCGACAAGAACCGTCATCCCCCCGTTCCCTGGGTCCGAATGGTTCGCACGGCATCACCGTCCCGTTGTTGGATCGGTGTCACCGCAGGTGTGACAGAACCGCCCGTTCGCCGAGTCGGCCCTGTTTGCACCTGGCGTTGGTCAGGAGTCTTAGGCTCCGCCAATGGCTGCGGGACGTTCATGTCCATGTCCATCCGCAAGTCAACGTTGTCAGCGAACAACGATATCCCTGGCTCCTCGCTGTCGGGCTGCTGTGGAAGCATCTGCGATCATCGCGCACACTCGACTCAAGGCGTGTGAGTGTGAAAAAGGGGTACACTTGATACTAGGCTCTTATACCCAATTACCACGATGGTGCGTACACATCGACGTGAATAACACAAGTGCCTTCGCGGCATCCTGGCTACACGTGATCAAGCCCGTTGTCATAGCGCCCCCACCACTACTACCTTCGCGGTAGCCTAGTGGAGGGCATGCTTGGCCTTATACTCGCGAAGCAGACGTTCACACCCTTCTAGCTCATTCTCGGTTCGCCACGAATCCTCGTAATCATGCTGAGCAAAACGCCACCGTACGCGATACTGTCGCTGTCTACCTCTCCCACGCTTGATGTCCCGGTGGTCCACGATCTCGGCCACCTCGTCTTCCTGTTCTCCAGTCTCGGGGTTGTACTCGACAGGGGCCGGCGGGTTGAGCCGACCTTGGATGGAGTTCTGGTGGTATAACTTGAGCTGGTCTCGATGGAAGTTGGAGGAAGTGTTCCAGGAGCTCGGGATGTCCACCTTGAACATCACATCTCCAAGCTTCTCCAGAACCTTGTGTGGCCCCAGGAACATAGGACGGAGCTTTGTCTTGAGCTCACCCTCTACCTTCTCAGAGAAACGTCCTAGGCGGGGGCCCTCCACCAGTACCCAGTCGCCCACCTCGATGGCCGGCGTGCGCGCATCTAGGCGGCCAGCAGTCCTCGCCATGTAGCGCTCTGCGGCGGCCCGGTAGCCCTTGACCGCACTGTCATGGGCCTGGCGCATCTGGACCAGCAGCCGCTCCACCCCTTCGAGGGTGTCTCGCCGGACCGACTTTTCAGCTAAGGCTGGGCTTGTGAGAAGGTCAGTCGGCGTGAGCGGATGCCTGCCCGTGTTGAGGAAGAATGGTGTGAAGCCATGAGCTGCCTGGGGGGCGTTATTCAGGGAGAACTCCACCAAACCCAAGAACTCTTCCCAGTTGCTTCCCACCGCGTCGGTGTAGTGGCGCATGGTCTCTTGCACTGTGCGGTTCAGCCTCTCCACCAGGTGGGAGGACGAGCTGTGATATGCTGTCCCCAGCGACACCTTGGTGCCCAGGCATTCAAAGAACTCCTGCCAGAAGCGGGCCGTGAACAGCTTGTCTCGGTCCGATATGAATTGCCGGCTGAGTCCGTGGTACCTGAACACGTGGTGAAGGTATAGCTTAGCGCAAGCCTCGGCCGTGAGTTCGGCCGGACATGGTGCCAGGTGACACATGCGCGTCAAACGGTCCAGGAAAACCAGAATCATGCTGTTGCCATTCTTGGTCTTCCGGAAGGGGCCAACAAAATCCATCATCAGGGAATCCCAAGGGCCCATCGGGTCTGGTAGGGTCTGGGGGACCGCCTGTGAGCCCGTATTGCGGGACTTCATGATCTGACATGATGGACACTCGCGCACGTACGTCTCAATGTACTCTCGCATGCCTGGCCAATAGAAGTTTTTCTGGCCCGTGGCAGCAAGCGGTGGATCCCTTGGTGGCCACCGGCGAGAGAGTCATGGAGCTCATGGAGCAGAGCCGCTCGACATAACTCCGGGACGTACAGGCGCCAGCAGTCTGGCCTCACCATGACATAGAGTCGCCCGTCCTGGAACTTGCACGGGAGCTTGCCCATCTGCTTGGGGTGCGACCTGATTGCCTCTAAGGCCGCGGGCTCCGTGACAGTGAACCGGCTAATCAACGTCTCCAGGACAGAGGTGATCGTGTACGTGTCCGCCTCCTCCTCAAGGGTTTGGTGCACGTACTCCGAAAAAATGGTAGGGGGCCCGATGCGCTGCAGGTGAAAAATTCCCTGAGCCGGTACCACGTGGCCTCCGATACCAGTGTTACGTCCTGTGCCGGACGGTGCGAAAGATCTAATCTAGTATAAGGTGCAGTTTAACCCGTGTTTTTTTAATTAGAACGCGATATATCGCGTTGTAAGCTTTTTTTAGAACGCGTATAGCACCTCAGGAAAATTTTTTTTCATGGTCATGTATATACTTTCCTGAAAGCCCATAAATCAAAGGATTTTTTGAGCTACTCAGACCTACAAAATGCTAATTCATTAGAGAGATACACTGGTTTGAATACAGGGGGGTCTGACCATGACCGCGATTTCTTGACCCTAGGTCACAAGTCATGTGCTTATTCACAAATGGTTCATGAAAAAAATCTGGCTTCTTGCACGAGCTATGGGCAACATATGCAGGCTCTGTGAAACAAAACTCAGGCCCATTGGGCCACTGGAGCTATTTTTCATTAGCATCACAATTACAACGCAGTACAACGCAGTGGGAAAAATGAGAGCCCTTCACAACATGACGCAACGACATGAGCCCCATAAACGGGGCCATAGTGAGCTTGGAGGGTCAAAACGTTGAAAATAGGTGTTGTATAAGTTATACAGCATCAAACATGCATCAAACATCATGACTGGATGACTAATATGACTGAATCAGGCAGCCATAGCCAAAGCATCATCCACTCTCACAACGTGTTGAGCACATGCCTCGTGGGAACGGAGGTGCTGGGTTTTCATTCCATAACGCGTGCAATACTGAAAGAAAGAGGCACGTGTAATGCAAGGCTTGGATAGGTTGAGTGATCCATGAGCTTACATGCAGGCAAAGATGACGCTGGAATGCATGCTAGCAAATGGTGGCAAGATGCTAACAACACATGATTATACACCATGATTATGGGCACCTAGCTGGTCTTCTTGCACAATCAACGCAGTATAAACCATCAACATCCAATCCTCACGATATATGCACGGCTTGGCGACGTATACAGCACCTAAATACTGCACAACTGCAACCTGCTATGGCTGACATGCAAGCAACGTCGAGTAGGATGGCGGTCTTAGAGAGGCTGGGCAGAGGTCGGTAGAAATAAGTGGAAAACTGGCAGAAACTAGGTAGAAACACGATATACTTACGCCTGCAAGCACTATTGAGCCGGTGGCAGAGGCCATTTCCAGGAAAATACAGCATACCGTAGCAATAGCCACGGTCACGCCTTACGCTATTTGCAGGCACCATCATGCCCGGCGCTACCCAATAAAAGTCTGCACAATTCTCGGTTTAGCCGAGAGTCCGGACGTTCGGAATGAATAAACATGTGTTAAGAAGTCGAAACACCATGGAAATACCAAGCATGGTGCCGCAGCAGACCCGAGTCTTGACGTAATAATATGTATGCCGGTTTCCAGGGTTTCCGCATGAAAGTTGGGTGAGAAACTGGAAAAAACTACGTTTCCTTTGCCCCAGTACCTCAACAAACTCGTAGAAACCTAATTATCAACCTTTGAACGCATCATCATGGTCGTGCCACCCAACAGCCACTGAAATTCGCGCGAAAACTGGCGAGATCTACCTGCCGCCATCGCCGTCGTCTTCACCTTCGTCCCGCGAAAATGCCTGATTTCAGTGGTACATATTTGTTTGCAGCTGTCACAAAAAAAATACCAAAAATACCAGGATTTTTTCTTGAATTCTATGAGATGTTTCTGACCTATCTTGAAAGTTTCAGACCAAAAATCGCATGTTCAATAGGTTTGCCACGTGTCAGATTACAACGCGATACATCGCGTTCTAACCCTACAACGCGATGTATCGCGTTGTAAAAAAACACGGGTTAATAAGCCGGCATAGCCGCGCATCCGCGTACCGCGATAGCAAGCAAAGATCGCAGTAAATTGACTAACTGAGCAGCGGTTTGTCCTCAGCTAGGCCTTATAGCCTGATTAATTAATCTAGCTATATAACACGGCATGTCATGAGGCAAATGGCATCCGGATTAGTGCCCCCTGGTCTGAGAGAGTCGTCAACACTCGTTTCATTAATCATCAAACCAAAGAGAGAGAGTCCATCGTCCACAGACCAATTTCACCTAGCTGCGCTACCAAGCTGGCAAGTTGGTGTGCAGGCGCGCCGACATGCGCGCCGATCTTCCAGATACTGCCGTCAAGCCCCAATAGGTTCTGTCTGACGTCTAGGGCCGGTCCGGCCCCTAGAAGATCTCGTACTTCTGGCTAGGCCCAAAATAACTGGTCCGGAACATACAAAGTACCAAATAAACACACACAAGTCCCGAACTTAGGACAAATTCCCAAATAGGTCCCGAACTGAGTCCTATAGTCCGGCGGACTATGAAAGCGAGCTATCGAAAGTCCCAAACGAATAACAAATGACTTTCGACTTATTTATTGAAGGCATTGTTACGCCCATACAAAGGTCTGGGCCGTAACATTAGCGTCTTGCGTGGGCCCCTCTGATTTAAAGAGGGATAGGATAATGTTTCCAACGTTGTTGTCATTCATTACTGTGAAGAAAGAGCCTTTTCAGTTGCTGACAACCAGATGGAAGATGCCCCATGCAAACTACCCATGCGATGCAAGTGATGCAAGGTAGTGAGGCTACTTGCGTGGAGCCCTAATATTGCCTTCATGCGTGAGTTGGGCAGGTGGCTGGCTAGGTGAGCGGGGCGTGTATCGGGGGGTGCAATGTTGCGGGCGTGCGAGGGCAAATGGGCGGGGCGGCGCATGCCTGGCTGGTTTGGGTGTTGGGTGCTTAGGTGGTTCAGTCGGTGATCGGGTTGTTGAGCCGTGGTTAGGTTGTTAGGTAGTTGTGTAGCTGCTTGATTGGTTGGTTGGTTGTTAAGTTGCCAGACAGTTATAAACATCGATTCCTAGGGAATCGACACTAAGCGCTTAGTTCGGTGGCTCGCTGGGCGCCGAGTATGATTGGCCGCTGGCCTCTGCCGACCCCCTGTCGAATAGGAAATTTCGACAATCGAATAAGGAAAATTCGATAATCAAATAGGAAAGTTCGATGGTCGAATAGGCAACTTCGATAATCGAATAGCCAATTCGATGACCCGACTAGTATCGGCCTTAGCCTTAGCCTTGCCGGCGCAAGCAAAAGTTTTAGTTATAAACATCGATTCTAGGGAATCGACACAAAGCGCTTAGTAGTATCGATTCCGCAAGAATCGATGTATATAACTCAGACTTGGGTGGGAGGCTTTCTTAGGTTGTAGATGCTTCAAGGGATCTCAGACGTGGGTGGGTTCAACTGAATGGCCGGTGCCGGCTGGCTGAAAGGTGGATGCCTCGGTAAATGGCTGGCAGAGTAGCTGGGAGCACAGGCAGTTGGAGAGGGTGGGTGGGTGGGTGGCTGGTCATGGTGGGTGGATGAGTGTTAGGGTGATCGGTGATAGGACAATTTACACCAAAGTTCGCCCGGAGTGGAAGTTGACTCCTCCGTCTGAACATCGCACACTGAACAAAGTTTATTCACTGTGCAAGACGTGTTCGATGTGTTACCCCCACGGTTACCGACAAATGCTTACGGCCTCAGTCGCACATCTCCGTAGCGCAATGGGAAGGGCAAAAGTCTCAGGAATCTCTCCATTGGACGGGAACTAGCGTACGATTTGCACAGATTTTCACTCAAGTTGGTCGCCCGGACTGGAATATTTGCTCGCGTTCAGTGAGCCCTAAATGTGCACACGTTCCATAGACGGTTGTAGTAGAGTTGGTGACGTGTCCGGCCGGGGACCGGCCACAAACGCCGGAGAGGCACAATATTGGTTACTACCGGGGGCCCGGGGGCGAAGCCCCCGTTCTTGTCATTGACTTACCCATTTGATTGTCATAATCCAGCACGCTACAGTTTCTAACCCCACGCCTTAAGTATGATGGCACATTTCACCTCCGTTGAGGGGCGGTCTAAACAAGCACCACCTCACAGTTGGGGTGGGTTACGCACCCTATACACCCCCTGTCTCATGTTTAAGACGGGGGTCTGGCCAACCCAGGGCTGCGATCTTAAACCTAAAATCAAATCCAGGGTTGACGATCTTACACCTGAGAAGATCTTCAACCTGAGGGGGCGCGGCGCGGCGCGCCCCGCCGGAGCCCGCCAATTGATGCATGAGTCAAGCATGAGTCCTGCATGAGTGGAAGTTTTTGAAATTAATAGCAACACCGCCAAAAAATAATAAAAATCTATCAGTACCGTTGCTCGTGGTCTGTACTGTTACGTCGCGTAACAATTCGTTGTAGTTACGGACGTAAATTAGGTCCCTTGCCTTGGTCGTTCCTAGGTTTACGTGTAGTTCGTACTAGGACACTGTCGTCCACGTAGCAGTACGGTGGTGCATTGGATGCTTTTGGGCGTCGCGCCGAGTACTTTATTAGTGGTCCTTATCCTTCGGGTAGAATGTAGTGGACCAGCGTGCATCTGTGCAATTGTAGGCGAGGGCCAGGTCGGCCCGAGCATGTTGGACCGTTGGTGACCATTTTTTATGCACGTTCTACCCCTCGTGTTGGCACTCGGCGTGTGTTAAATGAATTAACACATATAGGCTTGGGTCACGGCAGTGTAGTGTGTTTCCTTCCTCTATTCCTGGAATAAACGGGTTCGGGTAAATGGTTGTATGGCGTATTACAGTAATACATACGTGAATGCATTGAGATCAGCTCCGTCTCGTTCGTCTTTCGCTAGGGGTTTGAGTAGAGGAGGCCTGACTAATTTAGGTTGGGTTAGGCCAGGTAGAGGTAGAGGTGGTGGTAGAAGTTTAGGACGTAACATGTACACTGGGCACTGGCCGGAACTTGGCAGCTTTTTGTACCAACTTTAAGATCGTTTTGCCCAAAACCAGCCCTGCGATCTTAAACCTGAAATTTCAAAATCCAGGGTCTCGTGATCTTAAACCTGAGAATCTTAAACGTGAGACTGGGGGTGTAGTGGTCTAACCCAGTGGGAACGCCAGAAGTTCTCCGAGGACTAGCATCACCTTGAGGGGGCCACCCCGCGGCTCGACAGTCTTCTTGGTTATAACTGGCTACATGATATTGCGTATTACTTAGCTTCGGGAAAATATATCCGTCAGCGTGTGCGTCTTAGAAAGACGAAGCGATTAATTGTGATATCCACGGCCGGATCTGGTGCCCAAATTACGTGAAAGTTATGAGCAGCCTCCGCCGTCAGCCATGCTACCTCAGTCGTGCTCGTAGCATAGGAGCGGTGGATACACACAAAAGTGCGTACGTGAAGATGCACAGAAGGCATGCCACGGAGTCCCCGCAGGTGAGGTACTTTTCTACACTAATCACATTGGGAGACGTAGTTTTTTTCAAAGTTTCAACGCCGATACTTCACCCACGAAGGCAAGTGGTGCGCCGGACTCATGACTCGCCCAGGTCTGAAGTCGCAGATAGCATTAACCCCGCGTCATCTAGACTCTGACATGCAGTCCGGATCCAAGACGGCTGTACTGCTCGACGGCCATGATGACGGGTGTGCCCAGGGGCAGGTTGCATGCTAACCCCCGATAGCCCAGCCAGGAGAATATGAAGACTTCTCCGGGAGCCTGACTGGTTTTTAGGGGCATACCCAGGACAAGATAACGGCAGGCTCGAGCTACCATGGTCCGGATTCTCCCGATTTCTGGCCTGCGCTGGTTGTCTCCTTGATACCCAGGGTTCACCCACAACCCCACAGAGTACTATGCTGATCTCATTAGAAAAATAATTACACGAAAGCTTAATAAACAAACAGACAAATATCATCTGCATCATGCCCCAACCAGGGCGGCATATCCTGTCCAACTGGCCTGGCCCCAAAGGACATTCCCACAAAGATTGGTGAACCTGCCATGCTGAACTATACACAGCTGTTGCTGGCCGACCTAGTGGTCCCAGCCCAGTTTGAACACGGTATTTCCTCCCTCTCTCTTGCTTGCTGACTGCAATGCAGAACAAGAAGAGGTGCCGGCAGACCATTGTCCAGGCCCACACGACAGCGTGGGCAAGCCCCTTCCCCCCCCGGACGGGAAGGGGCGCTTTGCTGAGAAGAGTAGTTAGGATTTTCTCGATTAGCTTATCGAGTTAGCTTAGTTAGGTTTCGCGCAAGGTTTCAAGCAAGGGAATACAGTCATATCATGCCTTATACTAGCCATACACTAGACTATTTTTCTCCTTGATATACTACTAGATCCTTGGCGAGGCTACAGTACTGTAGCGCCACCTGGCCCTCGGCGGCGGTACGTGGTGTCACGCAATCCCTAGCCGGGGCTCCCTGGCCGGGGACCGGCCACAAAAAGTACGCTCTAATGTCGCGGGCGAAGCCCGCAAAACTTGTCCCTACTGTTACGTCGCGTAACAATCTGTCACCGTTACGGACGTAAATTAGGTCCTTTGCCTCAGTCGTTCCTAGGTTTACGTGTAGTTTGTACCGGTGGACACTGTTGTCCCGGTATTGTGGTGCATTGGGTGCACTTGGCGTCGCGCCGCGTACTTTAGTAGTGGTCCTTATCCTTTGGGTAGAATGTAGTGGACCAGCGTGCATCTGTGCATCTGTAGGCGAGGGCCATGTCGGCCCGAGCATGCTGGACCGTTGGTGATCATTTATGCACGTTCTACCCCTCGTGTTGGCACTCGGCGTGTGTTAATGCATTGACACATATAGCTAGGGTCATGGCAGTGTAGTAGTGTTTCCTTCCTCTATTCCTGGAAAAACGGGGTTCGGCTAAATGGCTTATGGCGTATTATAGTCGTACTTACGTATAAATGCATTGAGATCCAGCTCGTCACGTTCGTCTTTCGCACAGGGATTAACTAGAGGTGGCCTCACTAATTTAGGTAGTATTAGACCGAGTAGAGGTAGAGGCGGAGGTAGAGGGCTGAGTCGTAACAATGGACTCGGAGGAATTTTAGGTAGAGAACGTGACGGAGATCCCCTGCAGCAGACGCCATTTACAACCCTACCCTTCCGCGGCCAGGAATATGAAGCCAGCACAGCCTTGCCAGGTAATGAGCGGGTCGCCTGCAAGCTAGCTGGGTAGTGCTGCCCGATTCGGGACACACCTAGGCTAGGAGTGAGACCTGCTCGCAGCGGAAAACCCTTCATAGATAGCTCCTTTCCCTCTTCCAGCATTAATGTTTTCATTACGTTGCTGTTTTTGGACATAGTTAGGTTGTCTCTTTGATAGTTAGGTTCGACTTTTTGGTTCTACGGTAGAGAGACAACTAGCGTCTCGTAGATGACACCTTTTCTGCATCTTGCCTGTTTTGTATTTAGACGACCCTTCGCCTGACGCAGAATTCTTGAAACCGGATACTTACGACCACCTGGCGCTGGAATCCTCGTACCTGCGCGCGTCGTCAATCTGGTTCGGTTTCAGACACCCTAGATCAGCTGCCTTCTCCTCATCCTCCTAGCTTGACGTCACGAGACCTACCAGGTGAGTTCTCATGAATCAACGGCGTTCTTTTACTGCTCCTTCCCATTCTTCTAGCGATCATTCTTCTAGCTAAATATTACTTAGTAATCACACCTCAATGGTCCTCCATTTTCCTTTCTTGGTCCGATGCTAGGAAGATAGTGCAAAACCGTGTATACAACGTTATTAGGTGTAAGAAATTTATGACCTTTGAAGAAGCTCAGCAGTTCCTGATCTCGTCGTCTGTCCCAACTCAGTCCTGATTATAGGACTGAGTTGACCTTTTTCAACCGTGTGTAGTGACTAGGTGGGGGGTCCATCCAAGATGCTTAGATGTGGGTCTATGGAGTATTTGATGTCCTCTTGCTGGCAAAAATACTACATCAGTGAAAACTTGACCCAAACTCCTAAAAATTACATGGATGTATGCCACCGTCGGCGAATTTGCATTTTTGTGTGGAAGCATGAGTGGCAAAAATTGAATAAATTCCATATGCATGTTAAAAAAGTACAGGCATGTAATCAAGATCAGTTCTTGACCTGAATCAGTTCTTGACCTGTGGCAAAAAACTGGACTCAATTTGGCCACTGGCACTGCCTGAAACACGCCAAATACTGCCAGTCCTATACATAGGACTGAGCCATGCTAGCAATTTGCAAGCATGTAAGTGCGGTCATACTACACAGCAGCGTGGCCACAAACCATGTCAATCAGCCCATTTCCCTTAAGGCATAATAGGAAAACATACTTGCATCATCATATTGCAGTTATATTGTACCTTAGTATGTGTGAAAGCCTATGCATACATATAGGGAATGCGTATGGATACGTAGCTACAAAGGGATGTATTATAAGTAATAACCACCGATATAATGGGTAGGTTAGTCACATTTAATTGTTCTTTACAAGAATGGACATGGATAAAACTGTATTACCTTGCCATGACATGGCCAAGATACCTGCTGGCACATGATGACAGTGGTTATCATCAAGATTTTTCACTCACCCGTATAAGCTTGACAGTACCCTTGACGCAGCCCATGACCACACAATCATGCAGTATGAACATAGCAAGAGAATAACTAACATCTATGAAAGTGTTTTAACCCACTCAGCACCTAAAACCTTGTATAGCCACGCTATGGTAAGGCAAATGCCTGGTAAGATCATCTAAAAAGATAATTTGAGAGAGGGGCAGGAGTTAACGTAAAGGATTTACGTTAGATGGATAGAGATTGTTACGCTCTTTCCAACGGCACCTTGAACGCCTCATTTGGTTAAGGAACGTAAAAGTTATGACGTTTCCTAGGCTGTGCCGACAGTACCCGGCGCGCCACTGTGGGCGCGTACGGACACAGGATGTACAAGTGTCACTTTGATAGTCCGCAGGACGTTGACAGGACTTGTACAGGACTTGATGGTCAATTGATAGGTAGGCGCACTGTAGCGCGCCAGGACCTATGAGACAATTGATGCTGACTAGTGTACGGATAGGTCCACAGGACTAGCCGTATGGACAATTGATAGATCTGCGCGCCAAAGGCGTGCCAGAGTCTGTGTAATCAATTGATTGACAGTTCAGCTGTGACAGTGCAGCTGAATACTTGGACGCGTCCCTAGTAAGCTATATGAGTGACTTGGTCACACCGGGACGCTAGTTCTTGCGTGCACGTTCTCTTGGCACTGCGACCCTGTCGTCTGTGCTGCGTGCAGTCTTGGAAGTGACGTGACTTACGTCTGTGTTTCCTGATTATTAATAAAGGCAACTTCCTGCAAGAACCATGGCGGAATTCGTGGCATTCTTACCCTCACAACTCGTATTACACGCTCTGTCAAAAAGATGCCAAATTCGGAAGAATTTCGGATTCCGGACGATGAGGAAATAGCCGCTCCGCCGGCTGGTTCTTCGTCAAGACCGACGGTGCCGTCGTGGCAGCAATTGCTCGACGAAGTAACGGTCTCGCTCGACGAGCTTCATCGTCAGCAGCGTGCAGCTCACGCATTGCTCGGGGATAACCCCGAGGACCCCGATTTGCCAGCACTGGTGCCGGCAATCCGCAACCTGTTGGACCAGATTCGAAACATTTTATCGACATTTACGGTCCAGGTGCGGGGAGGTTTGCGGTCGGTGACCGAAGTCACGACTGCCATTGAGGAGTTGGACAACGTCCTCTCTTCACTCACCGGTTACCAGAGAAACCTGCAAAACTGGGCATCGCTACGCACGGGGGGCGCGCCGGCGGTGTCGACAAATTTGTTTCAGGATCTCGCGCTGTTATCGCTGCTCACTCGCGGCGTACGCAGTCGTGAGCGCCAGGTTTTAATTAACCTGGTGGCATTTCTCGCCTCTGTGCGAGAGTGGATTCCCGCGGGGTGGGAATTATTGACGATCTTTACACATCCTCTGCGCCTCGTCGCGCGTCGGCGCGTCGCAACTTACGCGGCGGGGAGCACGCCGGTTTTAATTCATACCGGTGCAGGTCCGGAGCTGGATATGGAGGATCGTGAGTTCGTATACACGTACTGCGACTTCAGGGGCCTTGACTACTAGTCGGCCTAATTTTCTTCTGCAGTACTCGTCGACATTTTTTTTGTCGAATTTTCAGCGGCAATTCGCGGGGCGGCAGCGACACCGGCGCAGGCGGCAGTGGCGACACAAAAATTTTGTACATATTTTCTGCTGCTTTGTTAAGGTGTTCTTTGAATAGCTGGTAGTGCAGGATGGCTGAGGGACGCCGTAGCAAGGGTCCAGCCAGTGGGAATAATAATGGGGGTGCTGGTAGTGGAACCGCTCACGTAGATGACGTGGGGCTTACCGGAGAGATTACCAACCTTCCTCACAATAATAATAATGCACAAGCTATTCATGGCTTTGATCTTACCACACAGGGTCTTTTAATTGTCAATCAGTTGCAGCCTGTAACCTCAGACTCCAAGCCTAAGCAGGCTGAAGAGTTTGTGGAGGGATTGGAAGGGTTCCCTAGCTTGTACGGTGGTACAAATTACTATCAAATCTGGATAGGCAGTAGCACTTTTGGCAAGTGTACTGACCAGATTAAGGACCTAACCAGGGAGTGCAAAAAGGCCAATAAGGCCTGGGCACTGTACGTGGCTGAGCTGAAGGAGCTGCTGGAGGACCAACGCAAGAAGGTCGGCATCCATTGGCAGGACAAGTATCAAGGGTGGGAGGTCAAGGGGGACCTGATCCAGAACTTTCTCAACTATTGTAAGATGGTTGAGGAGGGCAGGGCTCACGGCTTTAATGTCGCTGATAACATAGCCCTAACCAACTGGCTCAAGGTTTCTGGGCTGGATAAGGCGACACGTGGCTCCTTAAAAGTCATGTGTGCCCCACACTCTACCCTGAAGGCCTACAAGGTCATCATTAAACAAGCTCTCGAGGCAGAGGAGCTGTTTGAGGGTGGAGTGCCAGCAGTGAAGGCTACCCAGGCAGGCGGGCGTACCCAGGGTGGCTCCAAGACGTCTGAGGCTGACCGAAGCCAAGGAGGGCGTAGGGGCAACCATCACAAGCGCAAGGGAGATCATTCACCTGATTCTGACAGGAGGTCACACTCCAAGTCGGTGTTCAGGCGGGTGGGTGGTCAGCCCAAGCAGGGCAACGCGTCTGACAATGGGGGCAGTGGCCAGGGCAAGTCCAAGATACAATGCTACCTGTGCAAGGGGTGGGGGCACATCAAGAAGGAGTGTCCCAGCTTCAAGAAGTCCCAGGGCCAGGGCAGCAACAAGAATAACAACAACAACAAGAAGAACAACAACAAGTCCCAGGCAGGCCAGCCTTCAAAGGGCAGTCAGCAAGAAGACAACAAGGAGCAGTGACTGTCTGAGGCAACCCCTACACACCTTAATTCACCCAAGGGGGAGGCCAGGTGCTCCAATGCAGATTTTATATCTGGGCAACAAGAGGGTGATCTCCAGGTTCAGTGTGGCCCCAGGTCACCTGGAGAGGTACAGGTTCCTATGAAGACGTCCTTGACAGCTGATGCAGCTGTAAGTATGTCTGACCCTATGCATCCTCGTGCTGGGCACGAGGGTGGACCTCTCATTTTGAGAGAAACCAATGTACAACCACAGAGGGGTGTGAAGGCCTCTGGTGGTATGCATGTGGTCCCTGCTGGCGGTCCAGGTGTTGGGCATGAGCAGGGTGACTCAGGCTCTGAGTCAGAACAGGATGGAAGTCAGCATGGTGATGCTGGACAACCTGACAGCACAGTCCTGACTGTGCCAGGGACTGCTTCCTCTGTGTACCAGGAGTTGGGTGCCCGAATCCACAACATGTTTGGGCATGCCACTTCTCTGTCAAACAACTTTGCCTTCCGTATGGGCAGGGCACCCCTTCTTAAGGCGTGTCAGCAAGCTGCCTCACGGTGTAAGTGCCAGTTGTCCTCCAACAAGCCCAGGAAATCACATGCCAAAGCTCTACCTCAGAGCATTGGTGATCTGCAGTGTGATATCCAACACATCAGGGGCATGCAACTGTTGGTGTGCGTGGACAGGTACACGAAATACAAGGTGCTGGAGCATTTACCTTCTATGAAGAACAGGTACTTGCTGGCTGCCCTGCAGAATGTAAGAGCCAAGTTTCCTACCACAAGGATCCAGGTGGACATGCAGTTTCAGCATCTCAAGGGTGATCCTACCCTTCCTGAGTTGCTGGTTACACCTAGGGAGGCTCATGGGCAGCAGGGTGCTATCGAGAGGGCAATCCAGGAGGTCAAGAAATTGATCATCTCTGAAGACTGGGTACCCTTGTCTGCACCTGCACTTGTCAGGAGTGCATGGCTGAGGAACGTGGAGCAGCAGCTGAACAGCAGGGTTAACTTCTACTATGATGGAGTTGCTGTCAGCCCAATGGGTCTATATCATGGCCTGTGCCCACCACATGTGCTGGAGGGCTGGAAACATGCTGCACATGTCACCTTTGCCAAGCTGAGGGAGAAGGACCGGGGTTGGAAGATGCTGGAGCCACAAGTGGGTCAGAAGGTCCTAGCTTGGAAGGAACCTAGCCTTTATGGCAAACGTGGTAGCTGGAGTCCTGGGGTGGTTACCCAGGTTGATGAAGCTAGCCACGCATGCTTGGTCAGCATGGAGGACGAACCAAAGCATGTACACCGGCTGAGTTGGTCATATGTCAAGCCTAACCTGATGAATGAGGGCAGTCAGGCACAAGGCTCACAGGATCTGCAGGATTTTCAGGTCCCAGGTGACATCACTGACGCAACGACCACATCTGTTGCAGGGGAATCTGTCAGCCCTGGCCAGGTTGCAGAGGTACTTGTTGAACAGGCTGCAAGGTCAACAGCTGGGGAGTCAACTGTCAAGCCCAAGGCACTAACCAAGCCCAGGGGGACAAGTTTGGCTGGATTGATTGGGGCTCTACAAAGGGCCAAGAAGCAGCCCAAGGTAGCCAAGCTCAGGTGGCATGGCAATCTGGGGCTGGACACTGCCTTAGAGGTAGACACTAATTCTCAGGTCTCCATTATTGGGACCAGGGCTGCAGCAGGGTACAGCATGTCTGAACCCAGCTATCAGTTTGTGTCTGACTTCAGTGGCGGGGTACACGTGAAGGTACTGGGTGAGGTATTCATTCCTATCCTTGGACAGGACACTGCTTTTTGTGTCTTGGAGGGTGTTAGGGATATTATATCCACCTGGCCACAATATATCCCAGCCTGATTTATTTCTTGTTGGATTTATTCCATATGGACTGGGAATTTGATAGCTTTGATAAGCTAGATGAATTGGGCTCAATGAGCTGATCAATATTCATGTGCCATAGTCCTATACTTGGACATGGATGACTTGTAACCTGAGTCAGCCTAGTAGCATCACGTATTTGATTGACAAGTGGTGCTATGGCCTATTGGACAAGTGTTTGGTCCATGAGCTGACAAGTGTTGGCAGCTCATGATGACACATGTTATCACTTACATGATGACAAGTGGGTAGACTCATTGCATGACACTTGTCACTCCAAGGAGAAGAGATGTGTCACTTTATTAATCATGTTATGTGGCACATTATTACGTAGACACTTGGCATCTAGCTATTATGCCAGCTCATTGGATCATGTCTAGAATGTTCTAGGAATGTTCTAAGAATATGCCAGGAATATTCCTGGAATATACTGAGAATATGCTGGGAATATGCTAGGAATATGCTAGGATGTTTCTACAAGCTTCTGTGATGATGTCATTGCTGATGTCATCCTTCCTAGCCTAAAAGGTATAAAAGGAAACTGCCCCCTAAGGGCAGGTACCTCCATTTAACCTCCATTCAACCTCCATTCAACCTCCATTCAAGCTCTTCTCCAACTATTATATTCTAATAAAGCCATTTATTCTTCCACGTAAATTGTCTTCAACCTCTCTTTCTTTCAGCACCTGCAAGGTGTGTGGGTAGCAAGGCCAAGCACAAGGCATTGTGTAAAACCCATTAGTCTCCTCTCCCAATTCAAACATGGTATCGGAGGTTTGTTACTGAGGAACAAGAAGACCACTGTGAACCCAGAGACATCCAGTTCCATTGGCGACTGAAGACACCATGGCTACCAAGGAAGCGTGCTACAAGCAATTCCGGGCAACAAGCAAGTCCATCACAACGTTTGATGGGCGGTCTCTGAGGAAATGGGAAGAAATCAAGGCTGTGTTGAAGGCCTTAGCATCGGCCTATTGTGACCTGGTCAAGGTCCTAACTGGAGAGGAGGATTCGCTAAAGGAGGTCAAGACTGCGCTGCTGGAGGCGGAGGAGCTACTGCACGGAAGGCGTTCTGCTCAAGCAAAGAAGGAGGGCTCCCCTAACGGCCAGGTTTTCCACACTACTACGAAGAAAAGTGGAGGAAAGAGGCGGTGCAATTACTGCAAGAAGGCCGGGCACGTGGACACCCAGTGCTGGGAGAAGCATCCGGAGCTGAAGCAAGAACGCAAGAACAAGGCAACGCGACGGAACCAAGCGAGAAAGGAGCACTCACCAGGTGCCAGCGAGGCGCGTATCACCGAGGAGGCTGCGGAGCGGTCCGGCTTCGTCTTCGCCACCATCGCCGAGTCGCCATCGCCGTCGGATGCTGCTGCACTCACGCAGTATGAAAAGAAAGCACCGACCAGCTGGGTGCTGGATTCCGCAGCGAGCTGTCACATGACGCCATGCCCGTCGGACTTCGTGTGCCTGCACCCTCATGACAGGGAAATCGCCGGCTCAGGCGGCCAACTGAAGGCGACAGCCATCGGGACTGTCAAACTGAAGCTGCCGGGTCAGGACGCGGACGTGCACCTCCAAAACGCGCTGCTCGTTCCAAAGCTGAGCACCCGACTTTTATCTGTCGGCCAGCTCGTCAAGGATGGCCACAACGTCGACCTCGCCAAGCGGGTTGCTGTGCTGGACAGCAGGCCCTGCAGCATCGTGACGAGGAACAACACCTACTTTTTGCCCGCGCGCGGTGCGGACGCAGCGATGGACGCCATCCCAGAGCTGAAATCTTCGGCGACGAGCTTCAAGGACGTCGACGCTGCCTGTCAAGGGCAGAAAATGGCGAGCAGCGAGCGCAGCATCTCACGTGCCTCGGGACACGCGGCGGAGTGGCTGGCCGTGGGCCTAACGGTCATACTGGCCATGCTTGCCCGTGTATGCGGGATCGGGGGCGGCCTACTGGGCATTACTCGCACACTGCGTGGCTTTATATACTCTGCGCCGGCCCAGTGGAAGTTCACGCCAATTCGAGAAGTTTCCAGCGCAATGGAGAAGTCCGTGTCAGACGCTGAAGTACTTCCAGAAACCGCGGTCCAGAACAGCCCAGTGCAGGCGGAGCGCGTTGTCGCCGCCAGCATACCAGGTGATACTGGTGCTAGTAACCAAAGTCCGGCGACCAGACCAAAGGCGCGGCGCTCGAACGCTGCCAGCCTAACTGAGGGGGAACAAATTCGTGACGCGAGGGCGAAATCGACCAAGCTGCCAAATTTTTCCAAGTCCTGGACTGCCAAGTCCGGTGCTGGCGCGAGGCCTCGAGCGAGCCGACCACGTCGTGGACAGCGACCTGTCAGCCAAAGTGCGGTCAAGCACCAACGGTCAACTCAGGTGCAAAATGCTGCCAAGGTATCACGTCGGTCAGTTTACGGTGTTCGGCCAGGCCATGGCATTTGCAACTGCGCTAGCTGCAACGACCCTTGGAAATTGTCGCCCAGGATGCACAGACCCCACTCCTCAAGGTTGCCCTAATGTTTTGTCTGTGGGAAATGAACTTGTATGTCGACTTTTGTGTCGTGTTTGCTGGAAATTGTGAGGCGCCGTAAGCGTGCGTGTTCTGGTTCTTTCTTTGTGTTCTTCCAGCAATTATGTGTTTATTTTGCCA
Source organism: Mesostigma viride (assembly GCA_009746045.1). Lineage (NCBI taxonomy): Eukaryota > Viridiplantae > Streptophyta > Mesostigmatophyceae > Mesostigmatales > Mesostigmataceae > Mesostigma > Mesostigma viride. Next base: position 1,115,809 of record RPFO01000080.1, on the reverse strand, counting down.
TGCGTTCAGTGGCAATGGCCCACGCATTTTGGATTGTTCCCACGAGACGTTTTCTACGTACCTGGAGTGTATATCCAGAGTTTTTGCACGCTATTTGTGGCACTAGTCTGCGGCGTAGTGAAGCGCCGTTGTATCGTCGTCTACGACTTGTTTTCGTAAGTAAAGTGCCTGTGACGCGTGTGTTATTTTGTTTTGTGCTGAGAGCATTGCTTTTATGCAAGTGTTTACGTCCTTTGTGTCGAATTTGGCTGTGCATTTCGGCATAGCCTGTAATGTCGGACGTAATGTTTACTCTCGGGCACTGATTTGTGAATCGTGACCAAGTAATCGTTACTTGTGTTCGCCTTTGTGGCGGTAATGTTTTGCACGTCCTGTTTTCTTTGCTATGAAGCGTGTTTATCTGTTATGGCCACTGTGTTTTGTGTTGAAGGTTGTATTGTACCTTGTTTGTGTGGCATTTGTTGCCAATATGTTTGTTTGCTCACCCCGTTTATTTGGCGTAAAACGTGATGTTGGTGTCATTTATTGTGTGAGATGGCGTATGTTATGTTGCTCCGTGTGTGTACAGCACGTGTTGTTGCCGTTACCCTACCTCTATACCGTTTGGGTTAGCTCATAGGGACTTTCTTTGTTGGCATGTGTTGCCGTATTGTATGTGTGGGACTGTGTGGCCCTATTGTGTCCATGGGCAGCCGCTTTGAGTGAGGGGGGAATGTAGCATCTAGAGCACTTTTTCCAACTAAGGGTTGGGTATCAGCCATCCAGGATTGATGGGCAGCTAGTGCGTTGCTGCTATGGCAGGACACTCATTCGCGTTGCCGGGGGGGACGGATCAGTGGCGGTAGTGCGGCTCATGACCGCATGTTGGAGCTTCAAGCGTTTCACGAGGACGGCATCTTCATTTTCAGTTGCACTATGCTAGCAACTGGACGGCATGCTACGAGCATGTGGTTAAGGGGGGTGTTGAGATTCCACCTACCCAGTCATCTTTTGCTTTGTGCCCATGTGGCTAAGGGGGGTGTTAGGGATATTATATCCACCTGGCCACAATATATCCCAGCCTGATTTATTTCTTGTTGGATTTATTCCATATGGACTGGGAATTTGATAGCTTTGATAAGCTAGATGAATTGGGCTCAATGAGCTGATCAATATTCATGTGCCATAGTCCTATACTTGGACATGGATGACTTGTAACCTGAGTCAGCCTAGTAGCATCACGTATTTGATTGACAAGTGGTGCTATGGCCTATTGGACAAGTGTTTGGTCCATGAGCTGACAAGTGTTGGCAGCTCATGATGACACATGTTATCACTTACATGATGACAAGTGGGTAGACTCATTGCATGACACTTGTCACTCCAAGGAGAAGAGATGTGTCACTTTATTAATCATGTTATGTGGCACATTATTACGTAGACACTTGGCATCTAGCTATTATGCCAGCTCATTGGATCATGTCTAGAATGTTCTAGGAATGTTCTAAGAATATGCCAGGAATATTCCTGGAATATACTGAGAATATGCTGGGAATATGCTAGGAATATGCTAGGATGTTTCTACAAGCTTCTGTGATGATGTCATTGCTGATGTCATCCTTCCTAGCCTAAAAGGTATAAAAGGAAACTGCCCCCTAAGGGCAGGTACCTCCATTTAACCTCCATTCAACCTCCATTCAACCTCCATTCAAGCTCTTCTCCAACTATTATATTCTAATAAAGCCATTTATTCTTCCACGTAAATTGTCTTCAACCTCTCTTTCTTTCAGCACCTGCAAGGTGTGAGGGTAGCAAGGCCAAGCACAAGGCATTGTGTAAAACCCATTAGTCTCCTCTCCCAATTCAAACAGAGGGCTATCAAGGACCTGCTCTTCTGGGGCAGAATTTCCTATGCCAGGATGGGGTAGTGATCACGTCCTCTCTCCTGACTAAGGAAGGGGCTGGTCAGGTCCCACTGATTAATTTCAGGACCACTCACCTATCACGTGCAGTAACCAGGACGGTTAAGCGTGTGCAAGTGTGCCAGGGGCAGGAGCCCTTGGTTGATGACCTCATACTGCCAGCTGCTAGTCATCCAAGCAGTTTGGGCATTGGTCCTCACTCACTTGCTGGACACAGCCCTATCAACTACCAAGGCCTGGTGAAGCTCATGTCCTCTCCCATTATGTGTCCCCAGGTAACACTGGGTCTGATTAAATCTGGGGAGGACTGGATCTCCAAGAAATGCGTGGAACCTGTCAATGACCTGCCTCCTGCACGACGTCTACTCAAGCTCAAGTTTGTCATCAAGATGAAGGAGGTGGACGGGGTCAAGGTACCACATGTCAGGCCAGTGCTGAATGAGTTCAAGGGTACTGGTGAGTGCACTGCTGAGGAGTTGTATACCCCTGGCATGCTGCATGATACTTGGAGGCTGCTGCTGTGTGTCTTTCTAGGCCTTCTCAACAAGGGCTTGGACTATGGCTCAGTGGTGATAGACTTCAAGAGGGCATTTCTGGAGGGTGATGCAGATGTGGCACAGGAAAAGTGGGAGGGCAAGACGCCTTTCTATGTTAGGGTGCCTGCTGTATGGAAAAGGGACATCCACACGGAGTTCCTTAAAATCCTCAAGGGCCTGGAGGGCCTGAGGTCAAGTCCAATAATCTGGAGGGAGACTCTCAACCGTTTCCTGAAGGAGCATTGCAACTTGAAGGTCTCTCCTGTAGACCCCTGTCTGTTTCTGGGGCAATGGGAAGGCCTGCCAGTGTATGCTTCGCTGCACGGGGATGACCTACATCTGATAGCTCCCACGTCGTGGCTTAAGGAGCTGATCTCCATCATTAAGTCCAAGTTTCCTCTGGGTAGGGAGCAATGGCAGGTGGAGAATGAGCCTCTGCTGTTTGTGGGCATGGAGGCCACACTGGTGAAGAAGGGAGGGGAGTGGCGTATGCTGCTGGTGGGGGGCAATGACTATCAAGAGACCCTCATTAGCAAGCTTCCTCCAACCATCACACAGGCACTGTGTCCCATGGTGAGGGGCATGGTTGCTTGGGTGGCAGGCATTTCCAGGCCAGACCTTATGGTCATAGCCAGGTTGCCTGATGACATGCTGGTGGAGCTAGGGTCTGCCAAGGTGGCTGATCAGGTCAGGGCTTCATCTGGCATTCTGTTGTCTGCAGTGGATTTATCACAACCCATTTGCATGGAGCTGTATGTGGATAGCTCAATGGACAGCAGGCAGGTCTCCAAGGTCAGGGGCAGGGCTGCAGGGCTCTTTGTGCTCAGACAGGAAGGCCTGGGGAGTTTGGTGAGCTGGTTTAGTCGCCTGCACAAACGGGTGGCTGTCAGCAGTGATGTGGCAGAATGCAGGGCTATTTGTGAAGGCATTCACACAAGCCTTTATCTGAAGGAGTTGCTTCATCAGATGACTTCTAACACTCCTTGGCCACTTCAGGTTACCACTCTTCTAAAAACAGACTCCATGGGGATGGTGCAGTTTGTGCACAGGCAGATGGCCAGAAGTAGGGACTTGGATTATCTCCTTCTTAAGGAGTTGTCCTCTTTGGCCAATATTGAGCATATCCCTGGGGTTGACAATCCTGCTGATGCTTTGACCAAGCTAGTGCAGAAGGCAGCAGTGCAATACAAGGTTCTTCAGTCTCTGATGGACCCATCTCAGCAAGCTGTCTAAGCTGGTGCATGGTTATAGGGCATTGGAGAGCAGATTGTGTGGTAGTGTCAGCATTGTGACTGGCATAATACCTGTAATTTTAGTCTGTACTAAGGCTCATGGACCATGGTACACTCACTCTGATTTTAATCAGGATACAGCCAGGTTTTGGCTGGGGTTCATGCTGTTGACTACACAAGGTTGACAGGTCCATTTCAGACCATGTATTCTATTTTAAAAGAAATGTATATTTGTACATACCTCTCACAATGGTCTGGGAACCTTTATTCTGGGGTTTATAGGGCGGGGTTCGATTCCCTGGTATTATGTTTCTACAAGCTGGCCTGTTCAGGTGTTTGCCTGTTCAGACTTCCCTAGTTCCCCAGGGCAGGATTTAATTGTTGCCTATGTGTTTCATTTTGTCATTTGTTTGCTGTGGCAGTTTACCATCTGGCAAGTAGACGGGCGCCGTAAGACGGGCGCCAATAGACCCCTGTTGAGAGAATGACAGGCAAACTATTGTAATACGCCTTACTTTGTCAAGTGGTATTTTAATTGTCATGGATTTATTGTACTTATATTGAATATGTACTGGGTTTTATGGGATTAGTATCTGGGATTAATGTAACTCACCGCCAGAAGGTCATTGTACTGGAGGCTCTACCGAGGTGATGGGATTAATTCCTGGAGAAGACCTCATAGAATTAACCTGTATGTATTTAATTTTGTGTGCTTCTAATATCTGGTGGTACTCTGTAATGCCACTTCCATAGGTTTTCTCCATTTCTCATGAAATGGTTTTCCCTGTGGCAGATCTGTTTCTTTTCCAGTTCCTTAAAAGAAAGGGCTGGGGGAATGGCATTGGCCATTAAAGACATCTGTTCAAGCTTCAAGCTGGAGTGAAGGACATTTCAAGCTACTTCAAGGGTCCCTGGCAGGGGATGTGACCCCTAAAGAAAAGAAGGGATTGGAGTTAACGTAAAGGATTTACGTTAGATGGATAGAGATTGTTACGCTCTTTCCAACGGCACCTTGAACGCCTCATTTGGTTAAGGAACGTAAAAGTTATGACGTTTCCTAGGCTGTGCCGACAGTACCCGGCGCGCCACTGTGGGCGCGTACGGACACAGGATGTACAAGTGTCACTTTGATAGTCCGCAGGACGTTGACAGGACTTGTACAGGACTTGATGGTCAATTGATAGGTAGGCGCACTGTAGCGCGCCAGGACCTATGAGACAATTGATGCTGACTAGTGTACGGATAGGTCCACAGGACTAGCCGTATGGACAATTGATAGATCTGCGCGCCAAAGGCGTGCCAGAGTCTGTGTAATCAATTGATTGACAGTTCAGCTGTGACAGTGCAGCTGAATACTTGGACGCGTCCCTAGTAAGCTATATGAGTGACTTGGTCACACCGGGACGCTAGTTCTTGCGTGCACGTTCTCTTGGCACTGCGACCCTGTCGTCTGTGCTGCGTGCAGTCTTGGAAGTGACGTGACTTACGTCTGTGTTTCCTGATTATTAATAAAGGCAACTTCCTGCAAGAACCATGGCGGAATTCGTGGCATTCTTACCAACGGTCAAGAAAGAGCAGCAAGACTCGAAACTGACAGCGCATCGCAAGCTTAATAAACTCATGTAAGAATACCAAGAAACGATGAAGCAGCGATATTCCAGCTTTACCTGGCACGGCTGGCGTTACCTTGGCCCAGGCGGTGCCTGCAAAGTGGCACTTTGCGGCACACAAACCATGACTGGACAGAGTGGTCGAAATCATCAAATCTTTACTGCCACTAGACTTAATCTACGACAATACATGATAAAAGGTAGAAAGAAACCTATAAACCCTTCGATTTGATCCGGGAATCAATTGTAGTAATCCATTCCGTCGACCTGCCTAATCGCAGATTTTTCCAGCAAGAACAGTGCCGACACCAAGTAAATCGACATGGATAAAACTGTATTACCTTGCCATGACATGGCCAAGATACCTGCTGGCACATGATGACAGTGGTTATCACCAAGATTTTTCACTCACCCGTATAAGCTTGACAGTACCCTTAACGCAGCCCATGACCACACAATCATGCAGTATGAACATAGCAAGAGAATAACTAACATCTATGAAAGTGTTTTCGCCGCTGCCGGGTCATCCTCAGGCGCTTCGACATGCTGCCGGAGGAGACCCCAGACTCTCTTCTCGACGAGCTGAAGAAACAGCTCTTGGCGCGCATGCAGCTGCCAGGTGCGATACTGCAGGGCGCCTACCGCCTGCCCCATCCACGGGCCAAGGCTGGGCCCCCTCCAGTGGTCCTCACCTTCAGCGACATCACAGCCCGAGTTCGGTTCCTCTCTCGCCGCAAGAAGCTGGTGGACACCTCCTGGTCGCTTGACGACGACCTGACGCCAGCCCAGCAGCAGCAACGCCGCGATCAGTGGCCCGACTACATCCGCCACAAGACCAACCCCGAGAAGCCCCAAGTGTACTGGCGGGGCGGGGACCTCTACGTCAACAAGAAACTGTGGAAGCCCCCCGGGCTTCCCCGGGATAGAGCACTCCAGCTAGTTGTCTAGATGGGGGCAATCGATGATGGGATAGCTTAGGCATTACAGCACTTGAAACGATATTAGCGCACAGCGTTATAGTACCTTCAATTAGCTCTGGCACCTTGTGGCCATCAGCTTGCGCCTTAATTAGCCGACGTCTTGAGCCCACCTCACATTTGTAGCATAAGCTATGCGTCAGCCTACCTATGGTATTGCACTGGTTGTATTGCACCCACAGTGTTGCGCCCCGGCACCATGCCGTGGAGAGAGCGCTCTGTGGCCTGCCCACCTGCGGCAGTGAGAGAAGCTAGGGCGCCCTCCCTCCTTCTCACTGTGTATATAGGGTTGAAGGTTCCTTTACTCTGTATTGGCACCCACGTGACGCAGTCACGTGCTTATTAATTAATTAATTAATGAAAGTGTTTTAACCCACTCAGCACCTAAAACCTTGTATAGCCACGCTATGGTAAGGCAAATGCCTGGTAAGATCATCTAAAAAGATGGTTTGAGAGAGGGGCAGGCAACGGTCAAGAAAGAGCAGCAAGACTCGAAACTGACAGCGCATCGCAAGCTTAATAAACTCATGTAAGAATACCAAGAAACGATGAAGCAGCGATATTCCAGCTTTACCTGGCACGGCTGGCGTTACCTTGGCCCAGGCGGTGCCTGCAAAGTGGCACTTTGCGGCACACAAACCATGACTGGACAGAGTGGTCGAAATCATCAAATCTTTACTGCCACTAGACTTAATCTACGACAATACATGATAAAAGGTAGAAAGAAACCTATAAACTCTTCGATTTGATCCGGGAATCAATTGTAGTAATCCATTCCGTCGACCTGCCTAATCGCAGATTTTTCCAGCAAGAACAGTGCCGACACCAAGTAAATCGCATCCCCGGAAGGTTAAAATTGACTTGCATCATCTTTAGGACATATAAATCTATTTCCTTGGTTTGGCCCGCAAAATCGTCCGAAAACGTAAACTGCATGCATGGGCGCAAGCCGCCATGGCTAGGTCGTGCATTTCCGGAACTCACGTTTCACGTGAAAATGTATCCTCACCACTTGTACTTTGACCGTACAGTTAGCCGCCCAAACCAAATCCCAACAAATCCCAAACATATGTCCAAAAAAGATCTTTTCAAGTAGTATTTGAATAAATTTTGAGAAAAATTTTCTGCCAAATATTCCGACTGGGGCGAATTTTCTACAAAACCTCAAAATTAGGTCCTAAAATTAGGACTGAGTTGAACTCAGTCCTAAAATTAGGACCAGGGACAGACGACGAGATAATTATAGCCCATAGTGAAACAGATCTAGGTCTACATGTACGCCCTATTCCTCATGTTCGTCCTCCCGTGGAATCTCTAGTTTTTGCTACCCCTCGTTCGTCTCCCCCTCGACGTGCTGCATCCTCCTCTAGTGTAGATACTCCTCTCACCTTAGAGTTTGGTTCCCTATCCATTACTGTTGTTAAAAAGGATTGATTTTACTTGTTTTCCTTTTCTTAGGCCATTAAAGGTTTTTCCTTTTTGCTTTCCTTGCTTTAATTCAGGGTTTTGTACTTTTCCTTATTGTAACCTTAACTGTTTTTCCTCATATTGAACATGGATCCAGTGGGTGGAAAGATGTCACCTATGCCTACCACTAATAATACTAATAATGCTAGTAATAATAATAACAACAATACTCGTGGTAGTAGACGGGACTCTTTTGAAACGGTACACCACCTCACTCCTCAAGGTAACCTGCGTACCTCACCTCCTTCCCCTACCACTAGTGGTCGTCGTCGTCCCTCTGTCACCCCTCCTACTACCTTTGAACAACGTATGCATGTCAGATTTAGTGAAGACCCTTCTTTCACCGTGATGGGCCCCTGCCCCTCCTGCAACCTTGGCTCAACCCTCAATTAGGTCCTCACTTCCTGATAATGCTTATAGGCCTCAATCTCATCCTGTTCCTTCCATCCCTGCTTATAACATGGGTCGTAACTCTGCCCCTGTAGGCCCTTCTAGTCGCCCTAGTGCAGTTCCATTTCATCCTCCTGCTTCTTGGTCCTACCCTGACACGGCCTACGAGGCTGCCCAGGTTCCTTCCCGCGTAGCAGAGCTAGAAGTTAATAGTGATTTCAGCACCATGCCCCTAGATGACAGAAATTATGATCATTTTGCCTATTCCTACCTTCGTGAACCATATACTGTCCCCTTCTCCTATGGGCACCAGCCTGAAACGGTGGCCCCTTCTAGACCCTTATCCAAAACCTTTCCTCTCCCTTCTTTCTATCCCCCTTATGTAGCAGTGGAAGACAGTGGCCCCATGGGTAGATCTGATCCTTCCCATCCTCCTAAGCCCCCTGCCCTTCCCCTCTTTGCTACTACTAACCTTCCCAAATTAGATGTCAAGTCTTCCCCTCAACAGTTTTTCACTTTTATTATGCTGCTGACTCAAAACACAGAGTCGTGGCAAAATCATAATAGATGGCGTCTCCCTGATGCAGTTTTTAGTCCCTCACTATCTTGCTACCTGTATTACCTCTGAGCTTGCTACCCTCATTCAGTGTGAATCCTTGGCCTCCCATGCCTACCCTAACTCAGTAGCAGAATTGTTTAAGAGGTTAGACAGTCATCTAGTTCCTCCTGATGCAGATTGGCAGGATAGATTAGCCTTTGGTACCCTGCAGCAAGGTACCAAATCGTTTAGGGAGTATATGAAAGAATTTGATGCCTAGGTGGTACGTATTAGGGATTTGTCGGGCGCAGAAGTGCGTGCTCGTTTCCTTCAAGGCCTCAGTAGACCCTTATTACGTGAGGTAAAACGCCAGTTCTCTGCCTACCGTTTCACTGATCTACCCCTCAAGCATGTGCGACAGCATCTATTAAGAGTAGCAGATTTCTTTACCACTCCTCTTCCTACCCGTTCCCGTATTATTAATAACATTAGCCTTACCCCTGAGGAGGAGAACTCCTATGTAGAAGAGCTCGATATTTGTGTTACCGACCTCTCGGCTCTGGATGTCTCTCATATTACATGCTATCATTGTAAGGAAGTAGGTCATCTTAAACGTGAGTGCACCAAGTTCCTCTGTGGTGCTCCCCCTCATCCCGATGCTCGCCCTCCTCGTACCCCTCAGCGTGCTCCTATTCGTCCCACTTCAGGACGCATTCCCTCAGCTACCCCTAGTAGGCTGAATGCTGTGCAGACAGGACCCTCATGGTTCCCCTATGATAATCAGGCTCCTGCACCCTCTTTGCTCCCTCGTGACCCTCCAGCAGTGGCTTTTTCGCCAGGGTCTTCTTCGGGGTTAGTCCCAGTGGATGTGGGGGGGGAGGGGGAACAGTAGGCCTGTCAGCCGGGGGTAACCTGGACAGGTCCTTAGATAGTACCCCAGATAATAGTTTTTGCCTGCCTGTTTTCATAACCTCTGTAGGAACTGAATCATCCCTACCCTTACGTGTTCGTCCTCTTATGTTTTTAAATGGCGGTTTAACCGCCCCTCACACTGTTGTAGACCCCTTCTTGCATGCTGATGAACTTTTGAATGTCTCCGTGTTAGTGGATAGCGGTGCGGCTAGCTCCTTTGTGAGCGAAGCCCTAGTAAGGCGTTTAGGACTAGTCCCTATCCCTCACACCAAACCTGTCACTGTTCATTATGCTGATGGTCGCACCAGTCATTCCCCTGGTACGGTATCCCTTCCCCTGGTTATACAAGGACGTACTGTCAACCTTACGGCCACTATAGGAGGTCCTATCACTACCGCTGATGTCTTATTAGGATTAGATTGGCACCAGGATAATAAGATTACTATTAATTATGATACTATGGTCATTTGGTTTCCAGATAGTTCTTACTGGGTACCGGAACGTCATTACAGAGTAGAAAATTTATCCTTGGTAGACATTACTCCTCCTACACCTGTAGATCCTCCTGTAAGACCTATACCTGAAGTATTAATGTCCAATGATGAGTTGCGATCTGAACTAAAAGAATATGGATATTTACTATATTCACCTTTGCGGCGTGCCAAATCAGAATTATTATACGCTTGGCTGATCTCGATAGTACCGGCTACGCCCGGGCCTTCTAATAAAGAAGGTTCCAGCTGTGTTCAGCCCGTTTCACGTTGGGAGACTGACCAAGTCTCGCGTGCAGACACGTGTGTAGCCTACTCCTACACACACAGATCTCGAATGATTTATCTAGTACCAAATCCGAAAGGCTTGCATCACTCCCCGGAAAGGAGAACTTTTGCGGATGACTGTAGGTGTAAGTTGGCGATGCCCTAGGATCCGGAGACGTCCGTCCTATAGTCAGCGAAAGTTGGTGCGAGAGGTCCCCAGTTCGATTCCGGTCGGATTCGTTTGCAGATCGTGTTTTCCGCGTTTTCCGCGGACCGGCACTGAACGCAAATGGTCTTCACCTTTGCGGCGTGCCAAATCAGAATTTACTATGTATGTTCCTTCAGCTAGAAGTACAGGAAATACCTATCCCTAATAATAGTGTGAATATAGATGTAAACACAGTAGATACCATAGGGGTGGGATTTACTGAGAACGAACTAGTAAGATACATGGCTGTGATAGATTCCTCCAAAGTTTTTGAAGAAAAGACTCCTTCTTACCCTCCTCCTCGTTCTGTTTTACACCGTGTAGTTATCAAAGACGGTGCTGTTCCTACGCATTCTCCGATGTACAGAATGGGCCCTGCCGAGTAAAAGGAATTAAAACAGATTTTAGTGTCACTCTTAGAAGCAGGACTAATAGAGCCTAGTAACTCCCCCTACTCAGCTGGTGTTCTTTTAGTGCCTAAGCCAAATGGCAAGTTTCGTTTAGTGACTGATTGTAGGAAATTAAATGATATCACCGTGAAGTCTAAATATCCTCTACCTCGTATTGATGATATATTCAATAAGGTTAAAGGTTCTACATGTTTCACCGTGTTGGATTGTGCAGATGGTTTTTGGCAGTTGCAAATAGCGCCTGAGGATTGTCATAAAACTGCTTTTGCTACCCCTTTTGGTCACTACCAGTTTAGAGTAGCTGCTATGGGACTATGTAATTCCCCTGCTTCCTTTCAGATGCTAATGTTTCCTAGGTATTGCCTCATATTATAGGCGCTTTATTCCTCGTTTCGCCACTATAGCGGCACCCATAAATCACCTATTAAAGAAAGATATTCCTTTCCTTTGGAGTGATGAGTGTCAGTCTGCCTTTGTCTGTTTAAAATCCCTCCTCCTCACTCCTCCTGTTCTCATCCTTCCAGATACCACAAAACCCTTCGTGGTAGCCACAGATGCTAGTAAGGTAGCCATAGGTGGTGTTCTCCTTCAGGATCAGGGTCAGGGTTTGCAACCGATAGAGTACATTTCTAGGACTATGCTCCCTGCGGAGCGCAACTGCCCTGTCCACCAGCAAGAATTGTTAGCTGTGATGTATTGTTGTCACGCATGGCAGCATTTCCTTAAAGGTGCTCATTTCGACGTCTGTCTTAACGAGCCTTGTGAGTTAGATCCTTATAGATTAGTTATACAGACGGACCACCGTCCCCTCACCCACCTCCTGTCCCAACCTAACCTTATACCCCTCGTCAAGCGCGCTGGATGGAGTTCTTAGCACAATTTTCCCCTTTTAAACTTCAGTATGTTAAAGCCCTACCAGCCATTAAGAATGTACTCCAGCACGCAAAATGTACTTCGTACCGAAGTTTGTCTTTTTATGCTGAAAATTGCCATGCATGATGTTTGCAACCAAAATAGATCTCGTACAAATTTTGGTATCGATCGAACGTCATCTTGGTGACATTTGCTAGCAATAAAGGTACATTTTTGTCATTTTTTGTTAAATTAAATAGTAATAAATAGGAAACAGTACTAAATCACGTCAAACCATCATGGATATTTGCAAGCAACCTAATTACCACTAGAATAGACCATGCACAAAGTTTGGGGTCAATCTGAACTCAAAATAGTGACGTTTGCTAGCATAAATACTGCATTTTTTGCCATTTTCAAGCATTTTGCTCAGTGTAAGCTACTAAACAATATCAAACTACGTCATAAAGCTATGAAATATTGGAAGCAACCTAAACACCACTAGATTAGACCATGGGCCAAGTTTGGGCTCAGTCTGACGTCAAAATAGTGACGTTTGCTAGCATAAATGGTGCATTTTTTGCCATTTTCAAGCATTTTGCTCAGTGTAAGCTACTAAACAATATCAAACTATGTCAGAAAGCTATGAAATGTTGGAAGCAACCTAACACACCACTAGATTAGACCATGGGCCAAGTTTGGGCCCAGTTTGATCTCAAAATAGTGACGTTTGCTAGCATAAATGGTGCAATTTTTGCCTTTTTCAAGCATTTTGGTAAGTATAGTTGCCTCAAACTATGTCAGAAAACTGTGAATTGTTGTAAATAACCTGTTTGCCACTACATTAGACCATCCTCAACTTGTAAGGTCAGGCATAGGTAAAGGTAGTGACATTTGCTAGCACTATATACAAGCATATTATGCCTCTTTTCGCATATACACATTAAAAATAACAAGACATCATCATATCATGGCCTTAATACAAGGTGTGCAAATGCAAATCACACCAGATCGGATGACCAATGATGGGTGGCTGCATGCCAACACATCTACCAGGCTGCAGGGTGAGAGGCCACATCGCTACAAGACAGGAATCCTCGCAATTGCACAACACCGCTAGTACACTGTGCACATACCCCAAGAGGATTTGGCTACAAGCCATAAAAGTTTGGCCATGCTAACACATTCTTCATCCAAGCAAAATGCAGCCTCTCCAAACTCAACTCATTGATTTAAATTCAGCTAGGCCAGGCGTGCATGCTCTACTTGCCGACAACCATGAGTAAACTTGTCTACCACTTCATTCCATGCGCCGGTAGATGGCACCGTCTCATCTACCAGTCATCCCCGGCTCCCATTCCGCATCCTCCTCTCCCTCTCCCTCTCCCTCTTCCTCCTCCCCCTCCCCCTCCCATTCTCCCCCCCCTCTCCCTCCCCCTCTCCCTCCTCCTCCCCTCCTCCTCCCCCTCTTTCTCCCCCTCTTTCTCTCCCTCTTCCTCCTCCTCCCCGCCTTCACTGTCACTGTGCACAGCAGGGACGGCATCGTCTATGTGGGTGCCATCACCTGCGTTCACGGTGCCAGCCTAGCTCCTGTGGAAAGAAGCGAGCGCGGCCAAATGCCTCGACTGGGTGTGGGCAGCCGCACACGAACTGCGTCACCTCCGCCAGGGCATGATAGTCCTCACACTGCCCATCAGCCCACATCGCCTTGATGAGCAGGTGACCTCCCCTTTCCTGAACCTTAGTGACCCAGCCATGGAAGCGCTCCCTCTTCCTCGCTATCCCCGGAAACAGGGCACACAGGCGCATCCCGATAAGCGCACGTGCTCCATGCTCGGCAAAGTAGGCATTGCAGTCATCCTTTGCTGCTGCCCTGGCGGCGGTGGCAGTCTTGTAATGCTCAAAGTCAATCTGCGGGTGCTCTTTCAACGCCGCCACCGTGGCAGCTGACAGTTTGCCGGTACTGATCAGCTCAGGCTGGTGCACCTCTGCCGTACCGCCCACTGTCCAGTGCTGCAGGTGTACATCAGAAATGGGGACCGTCATCCCTGCGCTGCCGCCACCTAATGTCACTCTAGAAAACTGGCCCGTCCACGACGGTGCGTAGTAAGGAGAGGCGACAATGCTGTCACGCTCCGTGCGATCGCCTTCCAGATCAAGGACCTTCACCAGCATGTGTGGTGCCCACGGCATTCCCTGCCCGCAGGTGACGGCTGGCCGCTTAACAACGAGTAGGTCGCTGCGTCGTATGAGGCTTCCATTCACCTTGAAGGTGTGCCTGCCGGAAATCAGTGTGCGCAAAGCGGGCGTTGCCGTTGATGTGCTCCCTCGCGCAGCGGGCGCACATGCGCGGTTGATCTGCGCTTGAATCTCGCGGGCAGGGCAAGCGACGTGTGAGATTACTTGTTTTATGGGCAGCCTCAGTGCTCGTGTTGCCCGCGCAACCGACTGGTCGCCTGCAGATCGCAGCGGTAAGGGTACCGCCTTGTTCGCTTGCAGTTCACGCTTCTCTTTGAGCTTTTGCTCCATGATGTCGAACAGATTCTCGTTGTTGGCACGCACATCCTCCACGGACTTTGGCACCTGCTCAATCCATCCGTCCAGCAACTGCTGCTTCTCAGCGGCGACGATGTCAGGAAAAAGGCTGTGAAGGCTAGCGCAGGTACATCTCCTGGCACCGCCCTCGTCCCATTCAAAAAGCGGCACTAGACCAGGACTTCCTTTGGGGGCCTTGCCACGCTCTATGAGGAGGCACCCATAGACAGGATCTCCCTGCGGGGTGTACCCAATGGGCGTGACCCCGTCACAAGCCTCGCCATTAGGCCCTGTGGGCTGCCACTTGTTCACCGGTGCATTTACCAACGTCTCCGATGCGGCTAGGCGCCAGCGGACATACACGGTCATATCCGGGCCCCAAAACACTTCGAGATCGAACACCTTCGAAGAGCGGTGCCTCTCCCTCTCGGCTTCGGTTGCTGGCTCATCATCCAAGTCGGCGGTGGCGCCCGCGCCCGCACCCGCGCCGGCGCCTGCGCCCCCACCCCCGCCCGCGCCCGCGCGCGCGCCTTGGGTGGCGCCCGCGCCCGCACCCGCGCCGGCGCCTGCGCCCCCGCCCCCGCCCCCGCCCGGGCCCGCGCCCGCGCCCGCGTCTTGGGTGGCGCCCGCGCCCGCACCCGCGCCTTCTCCCCCGCCCCCGCCCCCGCCCGCGCCCCCGCCCGCGCCATGGGTGTGGCCCGCGGCTGGCTTCTTCGGAAATGCGTCCATCGATTTCACCCACCGGCCGTCAGCGGTGGATGCACCCTTTCGGCCACGTTGTGACATCAAGCGCGGCGTCCCCAATAGAACAGTCATGCAATATGAATAATCATTAGTATCAACGATGCGTTCATGCAGGCGTGAACTGTGAAATACAACAAGCATGCAACAACGACTCCAGCACACTTAGTAAATACTGCTCATAATATCTGTGGCACATGCAACATGGTTAAAACACACATGGATGACCTGTATGGCTGCACATGAACTGTCCACCTAGAGAAGACTAGAAATTCAGCATGATATCAAGAGCCATCCACACAAATATATGTCTTACCGCAGCTTAGGGCTTCTTCGGGTTGAGTTGGCGAATCGAGCTTGTTGAGCCCTGCTCGAAGTAATGCTCAAATGCGATGCCCAGGCCCGCCAGCACATCATCAAATGTGATTAGTTTCACAGGTGGTCCGAAGAGTTCCAAACGTGGTTGCTAATTTTCAGGCAGTGCCTGAAGGCCGCCTCGAAAGTGAAACGCGAAAGTGAAAAGGGGTCACAAACCCTATGTTCATATCCTTGACTCCCCCGTCGAGAACGAACCGAAAACCAGCGCCATGAACGAACTTGTGACGAGTAGATGACGACATCGTGGTTATGGCGTCGTACCCCCCCTGGTGCAGCTGCTGCTTTATCGCCGCCTTCCTGTCCTCTTGCTTCCGCCCGGGCGAAAACCAGGCGCTTCGCAATGCCTGGAGATGTGATATTCTAATGGGCTTCATGCACTCGTGGCCGCACTTACAGTCGAACGTCTCGTCGGTCACTAGGCTGCCGGCATGGGTGCTGCCGCTTAGCACTATGGCTGCGAACTTGCGCTTCCCATGGTGTCCCATCACCATGATAGCGAAAGCCAGGAAGCAGATAGCCACGATTATGTCCCAGCAAAGCCATAGCACACCTTCCGTTTCGACCGCCATGTCGGCCACTAGTCCGGATAGCTCAATGTGCACCTGACCTTGACACTAATCGCACAAACAGCCACAATTTTGCAAGCAAGAAGACATGGCTACCTCGGCATTTCATGAAATGTACTTCGTGAAATGCATTTCGTGAAATGTACTAAGGAACGTGATTGGCCGGCGTTCGCTCGCCAAATCTCGCAAAATGTACTAAGGCACGTGATTGGTCCCGCAAAATGTACTAAGGAACGTGATTGGCCGGCGAAGATTCTGTAGGGAATTTTAATTGCAGCAAACAGAATCTTCGCCGGCCAATCACGTTCCTTAGTACATTTTGCGGGACCAATCACGTGCCTTAGTACATTTTGCGAGATTTGGCGAGCGAACGCCGGCCAATCACGTTCCTTAGTACATTTCACGAAATGCATTTCACGAAGTACATTTCATGAAATGCCGAGGTAGCCATGTCTTCTTGCTTGCAAAATTGTGGCTGTTTGTGCGATTAGTGTCAAGGTCAGGTGCACATTGAGCTATCCGGACTAGTGGCCGACATGGCGGTCGAAACGGAAGGTGTACTATGGCTTTGCTGGGATGATTATCATCGTAGTACATCATATGTATTACAGTACATTTCACGAAGTACATTTCATGGAGGCAGAGGGAAAGTTCCTGTTCATGGTGAGTCGGGGTTAGCAATCACGGCAATGTCGATACATGTACTTGCAGTATATACAAATGCCATAATGTCCTTAGATGCAGCATGAATGTCTATTGTTCGGATTTCTTTTATCACGATGCTTAGGATGCCTTCCAACAGAAATCTGCTGCGCTACAGGTCGGGAATACCTGAACTTGATATGCGTGGCCAGTGGCCATGGCAGCCGGGGTCGGTAAGAATTAACTTCGATAGCCATGAATAATGCGGAAAGTGAACGTTGTCCACCCGCTGCACAGGGAAAATGGCTGCACAGGAACGGCCTGACGTGATACTGTCGCAAAGCAGTTCTCATAAGCCGACAATTACACATTCGACTTATGATCGATAATCGGCGCAGGCCTTCGACATTCAAGCGCGCATCGAAACGTCGTGAGGATTTCGGACATTTAGATGAAGTTGGATTGTTTTCGGCCCTCGTATTTGCCATGATCTTGGCCATCCAATCTTTTTGCTTCGTGCACAGTTTGCGTTTGCAGTTAAGCGTAGGTACATGACAAGCTTGCGTTTGCGTTTGCGTTTGCGTTTGCCTTTGCCTTTGCCTTTGCGTATACATTTGCATGTGCGCTTGCGTTGCCGTTTGCTTATGCGTCCCAATGTATGTCTGGCTTTGGGCAATTCTATTTCCTTGTCGTTGGGATATGAGTGGGTGCTGGCGGTGGTGTTACTGTCGGCAGGTAGAGTGGCAGTGGCTTCAACTTCTGTTGCTTTTTCATTGCATTTGCATTTTCATTGGGTCTCTGTAGTTAACAACTGCTTTAAATATCTTTGTTAATAGCCGGCTTCAGCTGTAATTTCGATTGCATGTTGCTTTTGAATTGCATTCGCACTGGGCACATGCAGTGGGCATTAGGCATTGGTAGTGCAATTACACATGCAGTCACACTTGCAATTGCAATGAAGTTGAAATTGAAGCTGCAGCTAAAATTTGCTACGTGCCTACTGGTACAGTCGCATGTGCAGTCAACTTTGTGCTTGTTTATTATTATTATTTCTTCTTCTTATAATTTCTTCTTATTATTATAATTTCTTCTTGCTTTTCGTAATGTGTGGTGGTTAGAATGGTGATGGCAGGGGCAGGAGCAGGGGCAGGGGCAGGGGCAGGGGCAGGGGCAGGGGCAGGGGCAGGGGCAGGGGCAGGGGCAGGGGCAGGGGCAGGGGCAGGGGCAGGGGCAGGGGCAGGGGCAGGGGCAGGGGCAGGGGCAGGGGCAGGGGTAGGGGCAGGGGCAGGGGCAGGGGCAATCATGAGTTGCTTTCGGCCTGGCATGTGCACCAGAACTGGCATATGTGCTCGCAATGCAGCTTGCTACTCTTGTTCCTTTTGTTTGCCTTTTCTTTTGTTTGGGAACTGTTCGTGCAGGGGGGTGGGATGAGGCCGCGAGTCTCTGGGCAGGGGCATTGACGTGGGTAGGTGTGTGTCTGGGCTAAGTCTGCAATTGTCGCTGCTGTGCTGTACTTCTGGCTGTGGCTTACGGTGCATTTGTGGCTTGGAGTAGGGGTGAGGCTAGGGTGGGCGCAGGCGCGGGCGTGGGCGTGGGCGTGGGCGTGAGCGTGGGCATGGGCGCGGGCGTGGGCGTGGGCGTGGGCGTGGGCGTGGGCGTGGGCGTGGGCGTGGGCGTGGGCGTGGGCGTGGGCGTGGGCGTGGGCGTGGGCGTGGGCGTGGGCGTGGGCGTGGGCGTGGGCGTGGGCGTGGCATGGGCGTGGGCGTGGGCGTGGGCGTGGGCGTGGGCGTAGGCGTGGGCGTGGGCGTGGGCGTGGGCGTGGGCGTGGGCGTGGGCGTGGGCGTGGGCGTGGGCGTGGGCGGGTGTGGGCGTGGGCGTGGGCGTGGGTGGGCGTGGGCGTGGGCGTGGGCGTGGGCGTGGGCGTGGGCGTGGGCGTGGGTGTGGGTGTGGGCGTGGGCGTGGGCGTGGGCGTGGGCGTGGGCGTGGGCGTGGGCGTGGGCGTGGGCGTGGGCGTGGGCGTGGGCGTGGGCGTGGGCGTGGGCGTGGGCGTGGGCGTGGGCGTGGGCGTGGGCGTGGGCGTGGGCGTGGGCGTGGGCATGGGCGTGGGCGTGGGCGTGGCGTGGGCGTGGGCGTGGGCGTGGGAGTGGGCGTTGGAGTGGGCGTGGGCGTGGGCGTGAGCGTGGGCGTGGCGTGGCGTGGGCGTGGCGTGGGCGTGGCGTGGCGTGGGCGTGGGCGTGGCGTGGGCGTGGCGTGGCGTGGGCGTGGGCGTGGGCGTGGGCGTGGGCGTGGGCGTGGGCGTGGGCGTGGGCGTGGGCGTGGGCGTGGGCGTGGGCGTGGGCGTGGGCGTGGGCGTGGGCGTGGGCGTGGGCGTGGGCGTGGGCGTGGGCGTGGGCGTGGGCGTGAGCGTGGGCGTGGGCGTTGGCGTGGGTAGGTGTGTGTCTCAGCTACGTCTGCTATTGTTGCAGCTGCGCTCTACTTCTGGCTGTGGCTTTGGGTATAATTGTGGCTTGGAGTAGGGGTGAGGCTAGGGTGGGCGTGGGCGTGGGCGTGGGCGTGGGCGTGGGCGTGGGCGTGGGCGTGGGCGTGGGCGTGGGCGTGGGCGTGGGCGTGGGCGTGGGCGTGGGCGTGGGCGTGGGCGTGGGCGTGGGCGTGGGCGTGGGCGTGGGCGTGGGCGTGGGCGTGGGCGTGGGCGTGGGCATGGGCGTGGGCATGGGCGTGGGCGTGGGCGTGGGCGTGGGCGTGGGTGAGAATGGGCGGATGCGGGGGCAGGGGCATGGGCATGGGCGGGGGCGGGGGCGGGGGCGGGGGCGGGGGCGGGGGCGGGGCGGGGGGCGGGGGCGGGGGCGGGGCGGCGGGCGGGGGCGGGGGCGGGGCGGGGGCGGGCGGGGGCGGCGGGGGCGGGGGCGGGGGCGGGGCGGGGGCGGGGGCGGGGCGGGGCGGGGCGGGGGCGGGGCGGGGGCGGGGGCGGGGCGGGGGCGGGGCGGGGGGCGGGGGCGGGGCGGGGGCGGGGGGCGGGGGCGGGGGGGGGCGGGGCGGGGGCGGGGCGGGGGGCATGGGCGTGTGCATGGGCGTTGGGGGGTCAGGGGGGCTGGGGTTGGGTTTGGGTGGGTGGGTCATTGGTGCAATGTTTGGAGTTGGGGCTTGTGTGTGTGTGGGGGGGGGGGGGGCATGGGGATTGCCATGCGCGTGCACGTGGGCGTCCGCGTGATCCTCTGTTCGTGTACATGTTCATGCATGTGCCATGACGGCACAATGCATGTCAGATTCGTGACTTTATCGTGTGTTCCCTAGTTGCAAGTATTACTGCTAAAATTCATTGCAGCATTCCATTCCTTGCATAATGCTTGATTGCTTGCATCAGTTCATTCTATACTTCGATCATGACCTGAAGTGCTTAAGTATTACCAGACTCTCGGGCAGTGTCAGAATGTCCAATTTTTAGCACACATGCATGTTTGCACACCAAAGCCCTCATTCCCATGTTGATAAGGCTAAGTAAAACATTTTTTTTTTGTGCGGTGATCCACGAAATGCAGCTGTGAATGGCTCTAGGAGGTCACCAATGGTGGCCAGACCTGTTATTGAGCATTGGGAGACGTTACAGGGGCATCAATCACAGTTACACTTAGTTCAGATGTAGTTCAATTTGGTACATTATAGTATAAATGTAGTAGAAAATAGTACAACCTAGTATATTGTAGCATATACTAGTTCAACTACCTCCAGATGAGATCCAGGGGCTATGGGGACACTTTTTATGCAAAACTGAACTTGAAACAAGCAAAAAACAAGAAACTTGGAAAAACTCAAAATGTACTTGTGCTGGAGTACATTCTTAACGGCTGGCAGGGAAGGTGTAGATAATATTGTGCCCTCTCCCGCCGTGCGGATTACTCTTTTTTCGAGGACTTGGATGTTCTCAATACTACCCTAGTGCCTACTGTACCACTCCAGTGGTGTCTCTCCCTATGGTGATTTGCCTGATGACGAACAATATACCTACCTCTTTCATACTGCTGTCCGTATGCCTGGCCTCCTTTCTCACGTAGGACTCTCTCTCCCTTGTGAGGCCCTTCCTGTGGTCCCTGTGGGGGGGAGGGGAAAAATAACATTTCTATACCGCTTAGCCATATAGCGACTAGGTCAGGAAAGTCCTATGATAATCTAGTCCCTCTAGGACCTCCCCTTCTCTTTGGCAAGGCGGTAGGCGACCTCTTTAAGCCTGATATAGATACTTCTGTAGCGACGCCTACCTCTGATCTCGAGCGCCTTATCAGCTAGTAGATTCACGGCCACTGATCGAGCCGGAAGCTTTAGCCGCTATTGCCTCCCATCCCCAACAGTTAGGCAAATACCCCTGTAAGTTTGTAGGTGGATTTCTATATGTGCAGTTAAAAGATTCTCCCCCTCAATGGCGCCTGTATGTCCCTCCTATCTGTCGCTCTTCATTGCTTTTTGAGTTGCATGATTTAGCTGCTCATCAGGGCGGTAAACGGGTACGGGATCTAGTAACCCGACGTTCCTACTACTGGCCCTCCCTCTTAAAGGATGTAGATGAATATGTTAGGACCTGCCAATCCTGTCAGGAAATGAAACCTAGCAACGTAGGGCAGATAGCCGAGCCTAGAACCCTTCCTGATCCCATCATGCCCTGGGATTCCCTTCTGATGGATTTTGTAGGACCTTTTAAAAAGAATGATAAGGGTAATGCTCAGATCCTTGTGTTTGTATAGATCGCTTTACGCGTATGTGCCATCTAGTGCCTTGCCCCCTTGACCTCACTGCACGCGATTGTGCCCGCCTATACCTCAATAATGTTTATAGATATCATGGTTTGAGTAGACAGTTTATTTCTGACAAAGATAAATTATTTACCTCCGATTTTTGGCAGCAGTTCTTTGCTGCTATCGGTACTAAGGTCATGCACCTTTGGTACTGCCTACCACTCCTCCTCTTCTCATTTAGTAGAACGATTGAATAGAGTACTGTAGTGGAAGAAGCTCTGCGACACTATGTGAATGGTTTTGGGAGTGATTGGGAGGATTATCTATGCCTTGTAGAGTTTTCCCTTAACCCCTAAATGGTCTGGCTGCCGATTTTCCGCCTAAAACTGAGTTACAGCCGACACGTCGGCCCCTTCTCGGGGGACCAAATGCCGCGAAAACTATTGAGAATTAGGAAAAGTTTAGCTGAGAAGATCGAAAGTTTATAAATTTCCTCACAGCATGGTACTAGGGTTTGCATACTTCTGACAAAGTTATAGAGGTGTTCTGGCCGGTCAAAGTACAAGGGGTCAGGGTACTTTTTCACGTAGAACGTGCATTCCGGAAAACGACGACCTGGCCATGGCGGCTTGCGCACACGCATGGCATTTACGTTTTCGTTCGAATTTTCTGACCAAACTCAGGAAATTGATTTTATACGTCCTAAAGATGATACAGGCCAATTTTTGGTTCGCGGGAATGCCATTTGATAGGTGTCGGCAGCGTTCTTGCTGGAAAAAACTGCGATCAGGCCGGACGATAGAAACGTTGACAGCAATAATTTTCCGGCGTATTTTAAAGGATATATCGGTTTCTTTGTACTTTTTATGATACATAGTAGTCGTCAACGTGCAAGGGTGGCCAGAAATCGTCGAATCTAGCGACCATGCTGCACAACTTTGGTGTGCCGAAATGCGCCATTTTGCGGCCACCGCCTGGGCCAAGGTAATGCCAGCCATGCCAGGTAAAGCTGAGTTATCGTTTTCTTGTCGATGTTTGACGTTTATATATACGTTCTAGCTTGTGTAGCACATTCTTTCTTTATTATTCATGCTCTTTCTTGACCCTGGCCTGGCCCCTTCCTAAAACACCATTCTTAGATGCTTCCCTCAGTCAGTTGACCTGCCATAGTGTGATGGTGATAAGTTTTAGAGGCTGTATGGGTTTGAATACCTCCATATATGTTTGTTATACATTTCCCACACACATATTGCATGAGTGTGAGGCAGTTGGCTGGTCTCTGTGGCATCATCAAGCATGTACCCGGTGAGTAGAAGCTTCCCATTGTCAGCATGTGCCACCAGGTGTGCTGGCCATCACCTGGCAAGCTATAGCAGCTTAGGCCTAGTTTATCCTTGCTAGGGCAAGCTGAAATAGGCTTAAAATCACTAGTTTGTTGGTGGCTGCCTCCTAGAATACATGCCTTGCGTAGGGTATCCGTACCACGTTACCTACGTGCATGGACAAGGTGGCACCTGCACATAGGTGCCATGTAAGGGCAGTGTGATGATGCAGTTATGTTTCCCCATCATTGTGGAAGGGAAATGTATTGTGTGGCATGGTTGGGGGACATTTTTAGTAGGTATTAGTAGGTAGTATGCCCACCCCTACCCCCTTGGTTGCTTTTTACCAACGGTACCCCTATAGGCTGTACTGGGTGTAACTGCTGGTATACCCACCCAAATGATGACCCCAATGGCTCAAACTGTTCAGCAACTAATTGCTTATCATCCCTGAAGTGGTAGGTGCCTAGCTCTTACAACATAATTCAAAATGCACATTCTACCAAAAATGAAAACGCTCGTCTTGACCCCCCTGACTTTGACGGCAGTTATACATGGCCTACCCTGCAAATATGTAAGGTTATGATATACCAACCCGAAGGGCAACTCATGGACATGCTTGGCCCCCAAGGACAGCCATTGGATATGGGTGGGTTGGATGGCATCTGGTTTGCAAAATTGTGAAGTTACAGCCGATGCATCGGCAGTATTTCTGCCCATTTAGGGGTTAACAATTATTGCCCTCAGGCCGCCCATGGTTATACGCCCTTCTTCCTAGACACCGGTAGACAACCTCTTACCCCTACCTCTCTTTTAGCCATGCAGAGGGGGACCGAGTGCAGGGTGGTTAGGTTTTCTCAGGGGGGCCTGTTTCAAACAAGCAGCGCAAGCATGCACACCACTTGGTTAACGGGGTGATACTAACCCGTAACCCACAGCACAATTACCACCTGTTTTTAGTGAAATTTCGGCAGTATTTCCCCTGTACAGTGGGGGAATTCTGGCCTCCTTGAGGCCGTGGCTGGGTCATCGCCGTCTTGGGCCCTTCACAACTTGGGCCCTTCACCAATGGAAGAAAAACAGAAAACAATGCTGGCGACCCTTGGCGTCCTGGCTCGTAGCCGTCTCGTGTGAAAATGGAGACAAAACCACACAAACTGGGCCGAACTGCGAATTGTCAGAAATTTTCATATAATTCCTTGGTCGTCAAGACTGATTGAGACAATTGATAATCAGTTTATTCATTGCATATTTAGGTTACGGACTGCCACCGTTTCACCGCCAAAGCCATGGTGCGGTTCCCGGGTGGGGACCATAGCATCCATAGCCACACTGGGCTCGGACTGCAAGGTAAGTGCAACGTAGGTGTGTCACTTCCTTATCAAGGCACATTGGGACAGCGGTGCACGTTCTAGAATATTCTGCACAAGTTGCCAGCTGTCGATTATACAATTTTGACGATTAGGAGAACGCCAGATGTCAAGCAACTAACACGGCATACAATGCATCTAGAACTGGATTCAGTCATACGAAATATCCAACACGGAATATTCGGCCGAGGATAGTACACCGTCGGCACCTAAGGTACGCAAAGTATTGTGCCGGAATTACAACTTCGGCACTACATAACTTTTGCTATACTGCACTATATTCAGTGCTATAAGCTGTGCCGGAAAGCTCACGGCGGGCCCTACCAAGCCTATTTAATTATCGGCCAGAAAGACGGCAGGCGGGTGCGATTGTTAGGGACGCAACCCTAATACCTCCGTTTACAACATGATGGCCAGACACTACAAATGTAAACAGGCAGTTGGGCACACAGGGTGAAATTCACCTCTGACACCCCCCTTGCACAATGCCTAAAGTGAAGACACTACGCAGGTAGGGCAAACAGTCTCTCCCCCCTCAATTCAGGCAAGGGCCTAAAAGCTAGGTAGGGCAGCCAGGTATAAACATACTCTGACACCCCCCTTACATGGCTAGCCCGTCAAAACAGTGCTACCATTGCTATCAGCACGGGGAAGAAAACACATTGCTCGTGGCAAGGGCCACGGCCAAACCATTCCTGGAAAAAAAAAACGCAGCATAAAAGTTGATGTCATTTTGGATGCATTGCCGAACTTGGCTCGATGAAGCAGCAAAGAATTCTTGGTCTTGGTGGAGTAGCACTTTGATCGTGCAGGTGGTAATGGCGGCGATACTCGGTGCAAAAAGTTGCTCCCGGCCTGAACGCCTGCTTTCGGTCTGATCCCCTCGTTTTCGCATTGGGCATCTGCGTGGACTATGCACGTCTTATTATTCCCGCGATGAACGTCCGGTCAGCCGACCACATATTACTCCCCATACTGGCATAGGCCAGTGACAGGTTCCGGCACAAAAATTCGCAGCTCCACGCTGCGTTGCCCGAAAAAATACCAAAAAATTAGCTTGCGACATCGCCGGCAGCAGGAATTGAACCTGAGCTCATTATATGGCTCCGGCTTCAACCAACGACGCCTGACGACATGTGAAATATTCCGGAAATTGTTTTATATAAACTTCCGCGACTCCAGCCGCGACTGGTTCCAGGAAACGCGCTGGCCAGCAGGACTTCAACAAGACGCCTGACCAGCAAATGTTACGCGACTCACGGCCGCGAACTTCCAAACCATAATAATGCATGAAATACATTACGTCTCTCGCCATTTTCAGGCGGGTCTCGCTAATTGACGTCCATAGGGTGAATTCTGTATTGGCTTTGTGTCAGAAATTTTCATATAATTCCTTGGTCGTCAAGACTGATTGAGACAATTGATAATCAGTTTATTCATTGCATATTTAGGTTACGGACTGCCACCGTTTCACCGCCAAAGCCATGGTGCGGTTCCCGGGTGGGGACCATAGCATCCATAGCCACACTGGGCTCGGACTGCAAGGTAAGTGCAACGTAGGTGTGTCACTTCCTTATCAAGGCACATTGGGACAGCGGTGCACGTTCTAGAATATTCTGCACAAGTTGCCAGCTGTCGATTATACAATCGGTGTTCTCTGAACGTAGTTTCTTTATAACAGATGAGAATGAACGCCGAGATTAGCACTAATTGTCATCAACCACTGCAGTGGCTGATGGACGGTGACCAGCGTGAACTGACGCCCGAACAAGTATGGCCGAAAATGTTTGATGGCCCACACCACGGCCAGAGCCTCGCCCTCATACGATGAGTACTTGGCCTCAGCCGTGTTGTTGCTCCTGCTGGCATACGCCACCACATGTTCCTTGCCATGCACATCCTTCTGTGCCAACACAGCACCAAGTCCAACCCTGGACCAATCCGTGTATAGCACAAATGGCTGGGCATAGTCGGGCTGACGGAGTATCGGCGCTGAGGTGAGCTCTGCCTTGATGGTCTCAATGGCGCGTTGCTGCGCCGGACCCCATGCATGCCCAGACTGCACCTTTCTTCAACAGCTCCGTCAGTGGCTTAACCTTGGTGCTGAAGTTGGGGATATAACCTCGGTAATACCCCGCCAGCCCCAGGTAAGCCCGCACACCCGCCACATCCGTGGGCGTTGCCGCGTTGACGATCGCTTCCACCTTGGCCGCTTGTGGAGTTCTGCCGCCAGGAATGATCTGGTGTCCGAGGAAGTCGAGGCTCCGCTGCGCAAACCGACACTTCTCGGGATGCAGCTTTAGGTTGGCTCGCGCCAGTGCCATGCGCACCTGCTCAAGGTGCTGGAGGTGTTGCTCAAATGTCTCACTGAAGATGATCACGTCATCAATGTAACACGCAGCGAATGGCATGCCATTCAACACTTGATCCATGGCACGCTGAAAGATGGCACTCGCATTCCTATGCCCGAAAGGCATCCTGACCCACTCATAGAGTCGGTGGCCCCCCCAGAACGCGAGCTTGCGTTGGTCACCCTCCGCTACTTGGATTTGGTGAAACCCACTGCGGAGGTCTAGGGATGAGATGAACTGCACGCGTGGCGATATCCGGTCAAGCACATCGTCCACTCGCGGCATGGGGTATACCTGTCCATCGGGGTGTGTGCGTTGAGTTGCCGCAGGTCCGTCGCCATGCGCATCCCAGTCCATTCACCTGTCACCGCATCCTTCTTGGGCGCCACGACGGTCGCGGCCGCATAGTTGGATGTGGATGACCGAATGATGCCAGCAGCCTCCAGCTCCTCGCATTGTTGCTGCACAAACTCCAGCTCAGCTTGACTCAGCCGGTGTTGTCGGTGAAACAGTGGCTGATCGGTGTCCAGCGCATTACAATTCGTTCAAGTGGCCCGCCGGAGCGGCTGTACAATTTTTCCCAGTGAGCGCGCTGCCAAGTGTACTTGTGGGCAAATTTTTAGGTGCCCCGTCACTTCGAGGTACTAAAAATTAGGCTACGGTACGAATTCAGCGAATTTCAGCGAATTTTCAGTCGAACCAAAGGAAGTGACGCCAACTACCAAAAAGTTTCCGTTACGAATTTTCAGCCCAACACTCGCGCAAAATGAAGTGACGGCAACTACCAAAAAGTTTCCGTTACGAATTTTCATTCCCACACGTTTGCACAAAAGGAAGTGACGGCAACTACCAAAAAGTTTCCGTTACGAATTTTCAGTCCCACACTTCGCGCAAATTTTAGTAGGGCTGCACGCAAGCTACCTTTCAAAATTTTGCGCTAGTATGGAACGCATTTCATTCGTCTGGAGGAACGCTGCCCGCCAACTACCCCCGTTCAGAAAGTTCTGCCGAAATTTACCCGAGATTTGGAAATCTGAACGTCCGCGCAAATTTTAGTAGGGCTGCACGCAAGCTACCTTTCAAAATTTTGCGCAAGTATGGAACGCAATTCATTCGTCCGGAGGAATGCTGCTCGTCAACTGCCCCCGTTCAGAAAGTTGCGCCGAACTTTACTTGAGATTTGGAAATCTGAACGTGCGGTTGGAGTTTCGCGGGGAAACCCAAGTTCCCAAGTAATTCACCAATGACGCGCTTCGAACACTTGTCCGCTAAAACCTAAGCAGCCGCTCCGGCTGGCCACTTAAACGAAACTTGATGGGGACCCGCATCTGCCCACCATTGTAGCATCCCAGCTCTTGACTGCTGAATGCAAACGCGTTGCGCGCACCTTCCAGCCACTTGAGCAGCCTCGCACGTTGCTCAGCTGTGAGGTGCTCACAGACGCTCCATTGATGGTTTGCTGCCGGGTCGCTTGCGCTCGAGACATTGTGCACAGCCACCGTGGGACCGCGCACGGCCGCCGACTGAAACAGCATGTATGCCGCCGCTCCCGGCGTAATGCCTCGCTCTCCCACCTGCCGCTGTGCCTTCGCCACGAGGAACTGAAAGGCCGGAGCCGCCGAGAACACACAGCTGGTGAGGAGCGCAGTCATGAGGATGACTGACCATACCTGGCGCCAGGTGTATATAGTGGTTGGCCAGCTCCGACAGCAGCTCTCTGTGTTCATCCTCTCTCAAGCTCAACGTGACCGACCGCCATAGCTTAGTCGGTCGGGGGCTTTAACTCTTTTTAGACTCTTTTGCCCTGTAGAGGCGCAGCATCTGGACCGGACTTGGCAAATTCTAGGGGAAAATTGGTCGTATCACCTCGGTAGCATTATGGTTAATGGAAGGGCAGGCCCTGCCCGGAATTAGACGATTTCTTTAGGTTTTAATCGTCCTTTCCTTTCGAAAACGAATTAGCAAGTAGAGGAGACCTTTCCCTTGCTTGGCCGTAGTTGGAATCGCTCAAATTGGTGGAATATATGGCCTGTTTTTGACCCAGTAAAGCGGAGAGACCTGAGTCGTCAAATTGGAACCACATTGCGTGAACTGGGTCGAATTAACGCATTGCTAGTGTCCCTACTGCGAGTTTAGTGCTTAGGAATATTGTAGGAATGATGTTTTGCCTTGGCATTCGTGTCAGAGGTGAATTTCACCCTGTGTGCCCAACTGCCTGTTTACATTTGTAGTGTCTGGCCATCATGTTGTAAACGGAGGTATTAGGGTTGCGTCCCTAACAATCGCACCCGCCTGCCGTCTTTCTGGCCGATAATTAAATAGGCTTGGTAGGGCCCGCCGTGAGCTTTCCGGCACAGCTTATAGCACTGAATATAGTGCAGTATAGCAAAAGTTATGTAGTGCCGAAGTTGTAATTCCGGCACAATACTTTGCGTACCTTAGGTGCCGACGGTGTACTATCCTCGGCCGAATATTCCGTGTTGGATATTTCGTATGACTGAATCCAGTTCTAGATGCATTGTATGCCGTGTTAGTTGCTTGACATCTGGCGTTCTCCTAATCGTCAATTCTATTCCCACTATTACCAATCCACCAACATTTGATTAAAACAATAAGTGGGCAATTACAGAACCCATGAGTGAGCCTGCCACGCTGCACCCATTTCATGATTGATTGTAGTTCTCGTTACCCTAGAAACAAACACAAGAAGGGGGAGGGGGGGGGGGACAAGAAAAAGAGACCTAGAACATTGTGCAAATGGCACTTTAGGGCGGCGTAACCCGGGCTCGCCTCATGAGCCGTCAGCAACAATAACTTAATTGCTACTTAACTTAACGAACTAGAAATGGCCATACAAAACTGGCCAACTAATTCTAACTCATGGAACCGGTCCAGCCCAAGGCCCACCGTCCCGTAGTACCACTCACATAGCGGCGTTCATTCTCATCTGTTATAAAGAAACTACGTTCAGAGAACACCGATTCTATTCCCACTATTACCAATCCACCAACATTTGATTAAAACAATAAGTGGGCAATTACAGAACCCATGAGTGAGCCTGCCACGCTGCACCCATTTCATGATTGATTGTAGTTCTCGTTACCCAACCCCCCTTTCCTGGTGCTTTATCTCCAAAGCTCCGCCAACCACTTTCGCTCAGTGGCTCTCGAGGCTGCCCTGCCGCAACGGTCACGACCATTACAATCGCCGGCGGCTGTAGCGAGCCTCATGCACGATAACCCTTTGCAGGGCCCCCCCCAGCCTTCCACCCTCGGCCAGTAAAAGAGGGTGTTGAATGTGCACGCAAAGACTTAAGGAAGAAGACGCCTCGTTTAACGATCACGGACCTCCCTCAAAGGCCAGTGCCGCCCTAACGTGACGACAACTTGTAGGACGTCACCCGATGCCACCATATCTCGATTACTGTCAACGTTGTCACCTGGGGGAGTAACTTTCCATATTTCAGGTTTTAGTTGATGAGCAGGCTCTCATCACACACCCCAGCGGCCGATAAAGCGCAAGCGCAACTGGGCCGGCCAAAATATTTGGTCCTGCCCGGCCCAGGTCCGTCTGTTAAACTGGCCCCTTAAGTCTCGGTCTGAATCGAAATATTGCATAATTCCGGAATTTGTCCCCACCACATTCCCGAGACCTCACGCACCCATAAGAGCGGATGCTGGTAAATATTTTTCTACTTACGCGAGGGCCGACAGACTTGTCGTCCATCACAATGCCCACTAAAAGTAACCCGACCACCCTTCCTTCGGCAGTCAGCAGTCAGGAACTGCAACCCTGCTGCGACATTCCGCAGCAAAGCGGTAGGCACTGCAGCGCGGCACGGAAATCTTACTCATGGTTTCAGAGTTCCGTACAGGTGCCACGCGCAGGCAAACGCGAAGTATTTTATAGTCTCTCGTCGGCCAAGAACCCAGCTGCGGGGAGAAAACCGACGAGGGTAATTCTAATTTCTTTTGCACAGTCACGTGACTGTTCAAGCTATGTCAGTCACGCGCCATCTCGAATCGGCCACCGCCAGCCAAAAGGCTGACGCGATTAGGGCAGCATTAAATTTCTTGTAATCCGCCATACCCATACCCCATACATCCGATTACAAGAAAAAGAGACCTAGAACATTGTGCAAATGGCACTTTAGGGCGGCGTAACCCGGGCTCGCCTCATGAGCCGTCAGCAACAATAACTTAATTGCTACTTAACTTAACGAACTAGAAATGGCCATACAAAACTGGCCAACTAATTCTAACTCATGGAACCGGTCCAGCCCAAGGCCCACCGTCCCGTAGTACCACTCACATGACTGGCAAGCTGGCGCATTGGGCCATGATTATTCAAGAATATAACATGACCATTGTACACTGCGCTGGGGTGGACCATTCCAATGCCGATGTCTTATCACGCTATGCTTTGGCAACGTCAGAGGACCGGACGGGGGCGCGAGCGCAAGGCGCGGAGGGACCACAGGGCTCAGTCGTCTTTGTCAACGCAGCCGGGCCATGCGATTCCGAGTCGCGATGGCTTTCCTGCAGTGATGCCGTGGCCGAGTTTGCGTGCTACGCCAATCCCGTACGGCCAGCGGCTTTCCCGCCATCCCAGGGCGTGATATTTCTTCATTTGGCTGAAGACACGCTTGCGCAGCCGGTGGATCCGGCGAGCATGGGCTGTGTGGTGCTGCATGCTGCCGCCAGTCACGCCATTGCGGTGGAGTGCTGCGCTGGGGACGTGTGGCTGGATGGGAGGGTTCTCGAGCGGGTGCAGGGTTTGCCTGCCTCTCCAGCCCCTGCTGACTGGACACCGACGCAGAGGCAAGCCGAGCAAGAGGGCGTGGAGCGCCGGGCTGTGAATTATACCTGGGAGGGCAACCAGGTCTACAAGCTTGTGGGGCGCCGCAAGCTGGTCGTGCCGCCCCCTGACAAGCGTGCTGCCCTCGTTGCACATTACCATGAGCGGTTCGGGCACATGGGTGCCAACCGCACAGGTGCCATGGTGCGTGGGGTCTATTGGTGGGCGGGCATGAAGCATGCCATCGCACGGCAGGTAGCCAGTTGTGCTGAGTGTGCTCGCGCGAAAGCGCGTTTCAACCTGGACCATCATGACAAGGAGCTCATGAGCTTGCCCATCCGGGGCTTGTTCTACCGGTGGCACGTCGACTTGTGTGGGCCCTTTGAGCTCAGCACTTCCGGCAACCGTTACGTCATGGTGTGTGTGGAATCGTTCAGCAAGTGGCTGGAACTGATTCCCCTACCCGACAAGCACGCCGCCACCACAGCCACCTACTTCCTGGATGTTATTGCTCGGTATGGGGCACCGGCGGAGGTGGTTTCAGACCAAGGCGGGGAATTTCGTGGGGAATTCCAAGAGCTATTGGATTCCTGCTCCATCGATCATCGGCACACGTCGCGGGAGCACCCTCAGGCCAATGGACTGGCTGAGCGTTTGGTTCAGACAGTCAAACAGGCGCTGCGCAAATGGGCGTTGCAAGCAGCACGTGTGGCCACCTGGGATAGGGAACTACCCTGGATCGCCATGGGCTACCGGATGAGCCCACAAGAATCCCTCGCCCAGTTCTCCCCCTATTTTCTGCTCTTTGGTCGGGCACCATTGTTGCCCTCTGAGGTGCAGGAAGCTCACCCCCAGCCGATTCAATGGGATGACGCCAATGAGTGGCTGCGGGAGGTTGTGGCGCGCGCCGCCACATTTAAGAAGGTGATGCCCATCGCGATGAACAATCTGTTGATCGCGCAGCACCGCGACACACTGCGGTACGCCCAGCGACGGGGTGGCAAGTATATGGCCAGGCGGCTGCAGTTCCACCCCGGCCAGTATGTGTTTCTGCGGACTCAACCCCAACACACGCTGGACGTCACGGCCGGGCCCACCATCCTTCGCATTGTGGAGATTAAGCCTTCGGGGGTGGCCATCCTCGAAGGTGCGGATGGTAGTAAGACCACTGACAATGTGTCGAACCTGTCTCCTTGCTCCATGCCCCACCTGGCACGGAGCATCCAGCCGCACACCGCTAGGCGCATCCGCGATGCGCAGTGTCAAATTTGTCACCGGGTCGACCAGCCTGAGGTCATGTTGCTGTGTGATCACTGCAACTGCGGCTGGCATCTTCACTGCCTTCAACCCCCTCTGTCTCAGGTACCTGAGGGTTCCTGGTTTTTCCCTGTGTGCATTGCTGCGGGGTTCACCACCCATGCGATTCAAGCAGCTACTGCCACTTTGTTGCTCGCTACCCAGCAAAGGACTTGGTAGCGAGGGGGGGGAGAAAAGTGGGCAGCACTAGTGGGGTAAGGCTAGCATGTGGCCCATCGATCACACATATGTGCACAGCCATACCTCATGAGGGCCAACGAGGTCGTGGGCTACTGTCAGTGCAGGGAGTTTGGCACGAGTACGCGACAGCTGTCGCGCGCCGTTCCGATTCGCACGAGTATATTGGCTTTACGCGGGGCCGCCACGCGGCCGGCCCGGGGGACGAGGCGAGGCAGCTAGGCATTGCGCGTGTGCGAGTTGTTACGCCTTTGGCATTTGGGCCTTACGGGAGCAACGCATGCGCCGTAGCGCGACGCGCAGCACTGGGAGGTGACAGCGGTACTGACATGCGTCACCAGGAGGTCAGTGCCAATGCTGGCAAGCAGCACGCACTGGCTGCTGCCAGGACTACAACACGGACCAAGCTATAGGCTGCCAGCCTGGCAATTATGCGGATCGTGCAGGCTGAACATGCACGTGCACGCAAGCTGGCGCGTTATTGATTTCGAGAACTGTCCGCTGCAGGTAGATAATTAATGTCGTGCAATATTGGCATTGATATTCGGCAGGCTGGCAAGCCGCTTTTGTGAATGCGACGAGGCAGCTTTTCTCGTCAGGGCCAGCTAGTTGTCGTACATGCTTGGTTGGTGATATAGTTGTTTGGCAAGCTCAGGGGTCGGCAAGTCGACACTGGAGTGCTCTGCGACAAGGGCATTTTGTCGTCTGGGATTTCTGGCCTACCCAGGTTGTCTAGTTGATTTTGTCGTCTAAAGAGAAAGTGCTAGATGATATGTTTCATATGCGGAACAGGGAGTCGTTGCAGACAACGACTTAGGATTTTGTGTACTTTTAGGTCTTGGTGCTGACCAAAGCCGAGTGCCACGGAGTAGCTTTGGTGTAATTGAAGCAGTATGGACGACAAAGCGGTTGTCGTCAGGATCAGATACTGAGCGTGGCTACGAGGTAAGGCTGACGCAAGATATTGCGTAAGTGTAAGGCATTCATTGGGATAAGTGTGTGTTTCCACCAGGGCGTTGGATGTAGCTCTGTGTGGATCCTTGAACTCTGTCTTGGTCATGGTGGTGCGTGGCAAGTGTGGCCAGCCCTCCTTTCTTTCATCGAGCCCAGCCATTGCTGAAACAGGGCTGCCAAGTTAGGTAGAGTATTGGTAATAAAAACGTTATTTCATTTGCAACAAAGAACACAGTGTGAAGCCTAACCTAGTCATACCTCACTCTCAGGTCTCACCTTTTTGAGAAGTGCAGTTGGCACTGGCTTCTCGTCTTAGAAAAGTGGGCAGCACTAGTGGGGTAAGGCTAGCATGTGGCCCATCGATCACACATGCAGCCATACCTCATGAGGGCCAACGAGGTCGTGGGCTACTGTCAGTGCAGGGAGTTTGGCACGAGTACGCGACACCTCCGCCGCCTCGACAGGTTCTGGACCTGCCTCTACCTGAGTGAGCGACGCAAGCGCATTCTGTTCAAGTCCCTTGTCCTCAGCATCCTCCTTTACCCGGCTGCGAGGCGTGGACCCTGGATCGACCAGGCGCTGAGCCAGCAGCTTGACGGCACGTGTCACTCGAATGCTCCGTCATATCCTCGGCGTCCGCTACCAAGAACGCCGCACTCGGGCCGAGCTCAACTGCGAGCTCCCTCTTGTCACCCATACCATCCGACACCGCCGCCTCTTTGCCGGCCATCTTGCCCGCACAGACCAGGTGAATACCAATGTGGGCCCTGCCGGGGGGCTTAAGACGGGCCAACCAGGTAGACACCTCCTCCTATGGCAGGGTCCCCTTTTCCCATCGCACCCCACTGGCAAACTTGCGCGCGCCGGGCACCGGCGCGGCGCGACCCGGACCTATGTGACACAACTCAGGCTTGAAGATGCAGGGCTTCTGGGACTATCCGTACTCCGCGCCCGCATGATTGACAAGGAGAAATGGGCTGCCGTCTGCGATAAGCACCTTCTTGAGGGGTATGCTCCTGTTTTCTCCCCACGGGCCCTGCGGCCCGTTGCTAGCCAGGGTAGAAGTCCGCAGGTGGAGGTTATTGGCCCTGAGGATAGCCGCTACACTACCGCCTCGTCTGCCATTACAGTAGAGGACCGCTCGGATGAGGATTACATCCCCATCTAGTGCTTAATGGTTGGGGAATGATGCAGACGATATTTGTTTAAACTTTTGTGTAATTATTTTTTTCTAATTAGATTAGCATAGTACTCCGTGGCATATGCCTTTGCGCAGCATGACACGCAAGTACTTACTTACTGTGCGGGCCAGGTGCCCGGCTAGGCCCAGGCGCCTGTGCCTAATCATGTGGGAAACATTATTAGAGCAAATCAGCGTACAAATCCTCATTACTAATGTGCAAACCAAAGGGGCCTTGCGCAGCATCTTGGTGACATTGCCGTCGAGTTGTTGCTCCAGCTCCTGCGTCAGTGTCCAGGTCTCGGCACCATAGGCCAGGATCGTCAGAATGACGATCTTTCACAAGAAGAGGTCACACTTGACGATCAGGGGTAGGGCGGGGTTGCTCCACCAGCGGCGGTGGTCATGGAGTTGCGCCCACGCCATGCCGATCCGTGTCGTCAGGTCGTCCTCGCAGTCGGGAAGCCAACTGCCAAGCAGCTTGAAGCGGCCTGAAGTAGGGTAGTTGACCTCGGTGTCGTCTAAGAGGCGGAGTGAGGGTGCGGGCCCTGCCATGCCGAGGGCCAGGGCCTCCGTTTTGGGGCTGATTTCTAGACCAACCGCCCGAGCCTCGAACGCCAGGCAGTCCAGCCAAAGTTGGGCAGACTCCGGCTTCTCGATGAGTGTGATGTCGTCGGCATAAATGAGGTCGATCAGCTACTTAAATTCTGCTTGTTAGTCGGCCCCCCTTCCCCAAGCTTGTTCGTGATCGCTAGGCCGGCCGGGACACGGCCTGCAATGCTAGCAAAGCGAGCACGTGCCTGGCGCAGAACATAATCCACTACAATCATAAACAGGTACGGCGACAGGACGTAACCCTGCCAGACACCGGTCTGCAGTGGACATGGCGGGGTAAAGCCGTGTTGACGTGCGCACCGAAGTGGTCGACCCCTCATCATACAGCGTGTGGATGACGGTAATCAGGCCGAGTGGGGACGCGAGCGTGAGCAAGGACAGCCCATAGAGCGTCCCAGAGGACAGAATCAAAAGCCTTGATGAAGTCGAGGAAGATTATGGATGGCGGGAAACTCACCAGGTTGCAGGAGAGCGATTTCCTCAAAGAGGCGACGCGCGACGAAGATCTATGGCCATGACGGTGTTGCGCCCAGGACGAAAGCCCATTTGACTTTCCCCTAGGTGACGGTCGAGAGCAGAACGAAGGCGGTTGAGGATCATGCGCATGAACAACTTGAGTGCGGCGCTCTAGCTGGATGCAGACTCCTCGGTAAGTTGGCGGGGTCGTCAGGGGAACCTTTGTTTTTGTACAGCATAATACGGTAGCTGTGCTGCATGCCACTCAGGAATCGGCGGCATGTCGGCAAGCAGGATCCGGTTGCAGACGTCAAGCAGGAACCACGTGCTCAAGCGCCCTCAGCTTAATCACCGCTGGGGCGGGGTCTGAGCTGGTCAGGGCCAACGGCGGCGTAGTAGACGCAGAGTCGCTTGGCGGCGGTGCTCAGCTTGAGCTCGGTGAACGGCGGTAGCTCTTTGGGGTCGGCCAGGGGTTCCGTCATGCAGGGCCGGGGACGTGTAGTCCTGCTCAGCGGCGGGCGGCGTGGGCGGCCCAGGGACGCCCGCAGGCGCCAGGCGCGCGGCCGCCAGATCGAGGGCCAAGCGGCCGAGGCGGCGGCCCGGGGGCGCCGAGCAGCCGGGACGGGGAGGAATACCACTGGTCAAGCTGCTGCTGCGGTGAGCCAGAGATTGTCCGCGGCGCCGGCTGCGCGCCACCGGCGGGCCGTTGGGCGTGACGCAGGCGGGTCCAGGCGTACTTGCCATGCTGGTCCTGGAGGTGGGCGAAGTACTCGCGGACATGGAGGTCCTCCTGCTCCTTGGTCGTCTGCCGGATGGCCGAGTGGTATTCGGCTTTGAGGCGGGCGTAGCGGGCGGGGTCGCGGTTGTCGCGCAGGGTTTGCCGGGCCTGGATGACGGCGGGGAGCCGGTGCAGGTTAGTGAAGCGCGGGGCGGGCGGTGGGGGGGCAGCAGGGCCCCGGCCGCGGGCAGCTTGCCAGCGAGGAGCCGAAGGGCGCCGATGCCGGGCCGGCAGCGGGCAGCTGGGCGTGGCTAGTCGGCCGGGATGTCCAGCGTGTCGACGAACTCCTCCGCGGCGCGCTTGTGGGCGCGTTTTTCAGGGAAGTCCTCCAGAGCGTCGTCAGATTTCTAATGAAAAGATGCAAGGTGAAATGGTGTAGGCAGTGAAAAAAAATAGGAAGAACAAACATAGGAATAGTTGTCTCACTTTGTTAATGAAATTAAAATTACTGTGATAGTAATAAATACGAGTAAAGGCACAAAGAGAAGTGGTAAAGGAGAGAGAAATAAATCAGTAAATAAATAGAGTAAAATAAAATAATAATCGTAGAATGAGAAGAATAATAATTAATTAATTAATAATAGGACAAAACCCATTGTCATGAATGTGGGGGTTGTGGGTTAACCCTGGGAATGCCCCTAAAACCCCTCAGGCTCCGGGAGAGGCCTTTATCAAGGACGCCTGTTTATCTTGACCAGCTACTACCAGCGCAGCCTCGCCGACATCAGCAGAACGCTCAACGCCCCCGCCCCCGCACAGCCGGCAGCCCCTTCGGCTCCCTCCCTCTGCAAGGATGACATCCGCGCAGTGCTGGAGGAGCACGTGACCTGGCCGCTGGCCGAGAAGCTGACATCGCTGAACACGACGCTCAACACGGTGGAGGCCCGGGTCTCCAATGTGGAAACCAAGGTCGTCCACAAGCTCCAGCCCCAGTTCACGACGCTGCACACCGCGGCGCAAGCTTCGGAAACGCATGCTGCACTTGTCTCTCGCCTTAACCAGGTGGAGGGCAAGTGCGGCGTGCTCATGAAGAAGCTTGAGGCCATCACTGCCCACACCGAGGCCCTGGCCACACAGGTCCCCAAGATAGCGGAGCAGACGGCCACCATTGCATCCCAGCCACCCCGGCAGGATGCTGGTGACCTCCCGCCGCTCTCCTACGCGGACCTGCTGCGGTCAGCGACCGCCTCCACCACCGACGCCATCGCCACGAAGCTCCAGGAGCTGGAGGACCACCGCCAGGCCCAGCAACGGGAGGTCACCGACCGCGCTCGCCGCGAGTGCCGAGTGGTGCTACGTCGCTTGATCCCCCAGAAGCCAGGTGAGACGTCAACCTCTCTTGCTGACGAGCTCAAGACTGACCAGCTTCTTACCCTCATGGGCCTGGTAGGTGAGGTAGAACTGCGTGGGTGCCACCGCCTTCCCCACTCACGGGACAAGGCGGCTCCCCCACCAGTCCTGCTCACCTTCCCCTCCCCTGAGGATAAGCAGCGGTTCCTCTCTCGACGCAAGAGGTTGCACGACCTCACCTGGACGCTGGATGACGACCTGACCCCCGCTCAGCAACAGCAGCGACGCGACCTGTGGCCGGAATACCTCCGCCGTAAGCAGGACCCCCAGAAGCCCAAGGTGTACTGGAGGGGCGGGGACCTGATGATCAACCACAAGATGTGGACGCCCCCAGCGGGCTAGAATAGCAATAGCCCTAGCAATTGTAACCATTGGAGTCACTGCCGCTAAGGCAGCCATGCCTAGAATGTTCGCCTAGCTGTGCCAACCCACCTAGTCACGTGCCGCCAACGCACGGTACACAACCAGCCATAGCCTTAGCCTAGTCCTAGTACAGCCATGCTACGCCCGTGCTATGGTCAGATTACTTGCCCACGCTATACTTGTTATGCCCCGCTTACATGGGTCTTATTGCACCCACAGTTTGCCGGATCGTTAGCCTGTCCTTTTAGCTAGCGCGCCCGATTGCAGCTGTGGCATGCCTTTGGCATGAAGGAGACTGGGGGTCTCTGCCCATTCTCCTGTAGTGCACACACAGGGATTAAAAGCACTTCAGTGCTCCGTGACTCCCCAACGGGAGCACGTGTTTAATTAATTAATTAATTTATCAAGGAGACAACCAGGCCTTTATATTCTCCCAAACCGGGCGCCTCTAAATGTGTGTGTTCCAAGCCTATCTGTGGGCTCTGGACCATGGGGCAGCCTTACTGCATCCGCTATGAGTCAGCCATGCTTTGCCCATGCAGAAAGCCACTCTCTGCTGAGACGCCATCATGCCCTTGGAAGCCATTGCCTAGCCATTCGATCATCTTCCACCCCATGTCCGCAACTTTGCACAGCTGCTCGAATACATGTCGGTGCAGCTAGGTGCACCTCAATTGTGCACCCAGAGTAGGTTGCAGTTTACACCAACCACCTGCAGGTTGTCGCCTAGAATGTATTGAAACGAACGATTTTTTCCTCCTGTTCACCTTTTCCCGGACTTACAGACTTTTTTTTTGCAAACTTATAGCCCGAGGCGGGGCCCGAGATTAATTAAGAGGTACCTTGAAATTAAATAAGAGACATGCCTCTATCCGGATATATTTTTGGACGCGAGTTTCGATTGGCGTTAACTTGTAGTTTTGGACGACAAGTCGACAACATGTCAAGCCGTTTAATTCATTTCGACTTTTACACTTTCACGTGATTATCTAAAAAGGATCATTTATATACCCGACTTCTCCGTTAAATCTCATCGACCGGGTTTCAAAACAACCCACGAACGCCGTAGATGCAGATCCAACGGAGTAAACAACGTCACGACCGACGCGGCGCCAAATATTCGCCTAGGTTCCTAGCTTTTCTGCGAGCCATTTTCGTGCCGCGTCGTGTACCCGTGAGATGTACCCGTAAGATGTACCCGTGAGATGCAAAATCCGCTTGCCAGACCGGGATTCCAGGAACTCCGTCCAATACCGTCGTGCAGTACCACCAATGCACTACCAATCTATCAATCGTACAATACTACGACTTAACGCCAACAGAAACTCGCCTCCAAATCTATATATTCATAGAGGCACGCCTCTTATTTAATTTCAAGGTACCTCTTATTTAATCTCAGCCCCCGCAGACTTGTCAGTTGTCTTCTCCCGGTTAGGGCTAAGTTTTGCAAAAAACCTAAGTCCTACTTGTCGAAACGATTTTTTCCTCCTGTTGAAAACCATATGCCCCTTCTCAGGGATATGTGTTACACATCCTCCCCACAGAGGTATGTTCTTAATTAATTGATTACAGTTAATTAATAAATAATGAATGTGAGAATAAGAAAGAAAACAGAATAGGTGTATATATAAGAATTACAAGAAGAACTAGAAAAGTAACGGAGTAAAAATAAAATGAGGTGGGGATTGAAACCCCTTACAACAAACGGAGAACGAGTGTGCGAGGTGTGAGAACTTACTTGCAGTAGTGACGAAGATTAATTAATTAATTAATAGACACGTGACTGCGTCACGTGAGCATAAGTCCTCAGTGGGAGGGGAACATGGGATGGAATGGATGGTATAAGCTATCTAGGTCCTAGTTACAGGGGTGTGGGCACCGCGGCCCGAATCGCTATGAATGCCATACTTGGTCACACGCGGAGCCCCCACAGGCTTGGGGGTGGTCTCCTTCATCACTACTTGCCATCTATCCTTGCGCACCATCTGCCTCCATATTACAGACAAACCAGGAGGCTGCCCGGGGGTGAGCCCGTCACGTCTAGTGTAGCACATGTCCATGCCGAGTCTATCACGAAAAGTCCACGGGTGGCGGCCCTGTGATGAAGATAGAGCAGCCCAAAGACGCAGATTAACAAGGGTTACCGAAGATGTGTATGATACGATCAGAAGCTTGGGCGCCCCCCTCTTCCTAGCTCGTTGTGTATAGGGGTCGAAAGTTCCTTTATTGGTTCCCACGTTCACGTGCTTTTAATAGCATGACACAGTCACGTGCTTTCAATTATTTATGGCTCCCCAAGGGAACGGCGTGATTTATACAATGGCCTTGCCCGTAAGCAGCAGTAGAGGGGGAAACGCAACAGCTACCAACCTACTCTGTAGGCGGCAGAGAGTGTACTGGAACACAGTTGCACGTGGCTTTACGGACCACACGGAGTGCAGAGTTGGGGCTATCTGCACTCTCTGGCCATGACTTGTGCAGCAGCAAAAGGTTCTCAACATACGTGAAATCCCCTTTTTCCCAGGACATGTTGAAGGAATGGGCTGAAAGGGCCGCGTCAAGCTCATTTCGAAACTTTTGGCTTTCTTCAGGCTCAAACATCCGCCCCGATGGTTTGTCCATGTCAACGCCAAAAGCGACGATATTATGATATAAAAGCTGGACATAGATAACCGGCTCTCCTGTGATGGGATGATCGACGATGAGGGGGAAGGTTGCCTTCAGGTTAACATACGTTACTGACTTCCACCAGATCCTGCCACACGCAAGAGCCACGCGGGACATAAAAAGAGCTTTTATAAGATCATGTGAGCGTTTCATGAATTTAGAGCCAAGAAAAGGGGAAAAAGGAGAAAAAGGAATCATGTAAATCAACCTGATTCATAATGCTCCTACCCGCGTTCGTGAACTAGGCCAACATCAAGTCAACAAGTAAGGCGCGCTAGACAGCCCCAACCTGGAACCAGCTGTGATCATGCAGGGGGCCACCCTTGGCTTCTTCAAAGCAGGGACAGGTGGCACAATATTAAGTGATTCAGACACAAACAGATACCAGAATGATTTTCTTGCTGTTCTGGCTTCACCCTGGAATCTAGATGCCCCATCAATCCCTAGCCCATCTCACTTATGCGCATGCTTACAATGTGCATGACATGACACCATAAATTAATATGCGCATGCTTACAATGTGCATGACATCACACCATACATTAAATGTCTTCAAGTTGATAAGTGATTGATTACATTGCATGGGACGGTGCACTTCTGAGCATCAGGTGATGCCTATTGCCATGCACAAAACACTTGCTTGCGCAGAAGGGAAAAAGAATGCAAAGCACCTATCCAGTTGTGGGGCAAAGGCCATGCAGAGATGGTAAATAAACCTAGTGATTCTGCTAAAGGCTGGGATGGTAGGGCCAGAAAAGCACGTTACTCACTAGTATGGTATACAATCAGCGTTACCGCATAGTCAACATGCAACATGCACTACGAAGAACGCGGCGAATGGAGTTGAAGCAACCTTTTCTCCTTAAAACAAGCACACAAAAACGTTATGACCGTAGCCCTCCTATTGGGTGTCGGCCCTGTATACAATAAAACCCCATGCAACCGTCTAAAAAAAGCAACCGTCGTCTCGCCTTGTCTAACAGAGTGACTTACAGAACAGGCCTACATTCATACTTGTACCTGGATGGCATTGGGAGGGACATGCATGAGAGCATTGCAGGTCTGGGGAGGACAGGATGCGGTTCCTTTGGATGCCAGGGCCCAAGAAACACTGTAGAGGACTTATTAAATCTGCTTCCCTCGTGTACCGCCCACTCCCCATATAACGGATGCCTATGCCAGAACTACCACCATCAGCTTATTTCTGGACTTTCAAGAGATCAGCTCATAAAAGACACATATCAAGTCATTAAAGACACGTATCGCGTTACGCAATTACCAATCCCAGCACCATGGAAAGACTCACATTCTTGACACACGTCCACTAGTGGTCTCTACACCGGGAAGGGGTCTGTGACATTTTGTGATATTTTTTTATCACAAAATGTCACTTTTGTGACATTTTGTGATAAAAAAATGATAAAACGTGACAAAATGTGACAAAATGTGATAAAACTGTGACAAATTGTGATCGAGACATGTCATGATTGTGACAAAACGTGACAAACGTGATAAAACCAGCATATTTTGTGATAACGTCACTATCACAAAATGTCAAAGTGTCACAAAATGTCACAAACCCACAGAAAAACAAAATGTGACAAGATGATAAATCACAACCACTCAGGGGAAGTGATATATCACAAAGCACGCATAATGCACATCCGCAGCAAGGAAGTGCGTGCCGCAGCAGAGACGGAGAAGGAAAAGGCCAAGGTGGGACACGACACGGTGGCAATGCCAGGAGAGACAACACGTGCAGCGGTACGGGGCAAGCGTACTGAAAGGAACTGACAAAACAAGCTGGAAACACTCTCAGGTGCATGATAAAATGCACCACAATGTCATGAGCCATGGGAGACATGGTTTATTGCAAAAATATCGACTGGGATGTTAAGAAAAACACCAATATTGAACATTCAATGATCATCACGGTCATCAAGTGTCAACCTCCGACCCATCGCTGGCCAAGCATCCATCGTGCTGATCAAAGGTAAAATCGTCAATATCTACACTGAATCACAACACTGCATCATGCATCCATTGCTCTGAGCTCACAACACTAGTATGATAAAATGGCAACGGGGAGTGAACATATTCAGATGGCATGCAACAACCCGATGAAATGGCACAACTGATCAAATACGAACACAAACTGTATTGATACACACACAAGGAACGGTGCACTCAAGCATGGCTGTGGGTGGTGTGCAAAATGGACACCCACAATCATCTCACAAATGCAATATAAAATCTGTTGACCGAGAAGTACAACGGGGCTCAACAGTCCTCGTCATCAAAGTCATCATCCTCATCATCACCGAAACCATCACGAGGGCTGTCCCAGCCACCATTGCTGAAGTAACTGGATGACTCTCTAGAAACAATCACAGGACACTGTCGAGTGCTACGGCAATGTGACCATTGAAGGCTCAGAGCCTACAAAATCTGCATCCGCATGTGGCCTCTCGCCGTGTTGGACTGACGGATGTGCCCGGCCCGACTGTGTTAGGTATATTGCCTGCATGCAAGACAAAAATACATCATCCGGCAAAGCACGCATCGGTACACACAAAAATTTGTTAGTGAGATGAACGCTACGCGCTGGACGTGCCAACAACTTTGCATGACTTCAGTTCACTTGTATGTAAGGATGCGGGGGAGATCGCAGCAGTTGCGTGGCTATCTATGAGTACCGGCCTAATTTTAGGACAAAGAAAGGTGAGATACTGGGCCAAGAGAGAGACAGGGGTGCTCGAGAAAAAAAATTGGCCATAGATGTTCACCTAAATTGTATCTACATGCCTCACAAGTTGTAGGGAACTGCACACCCAGAAATCCTGGAGTCGCAAAGGTTCCCTAACATGCCAAGAGGCCTCACAATCTACTTCATTGCAATCTCTGT
Organism: Mesostigma viride; assembly: GCA_009746045.1. NCBI lineage: Eukaryota > Viridiplantae > Streptophyta > Mesostigmatophyceae > Mesostigmatales > Mesostigmataceae > Mesostigma > Mesostigma viride. The sequence goes on along the minus strand of RPFO01000080.1, from coordinate 1,071,830 downwards.
ATGGTTAATACGGCAATAAGAAAGAAACGCCTGAATAGTGCCAAGAAAATGCAAGGCCAATCAACCAACAATATGCCCCGTTACAGGTAGGATGAACTCTAACGAGGCTGAAGGCTCTACGTCTGCAGTTGACACTAGCAGGAGTCGTTCAGGGTGGGGAGCGGGGGGGAGGGAATGAAAAAAGCTGTGATCTGAGCAAAAAGGATAAATATGCAAAGATGCTACCCATGCAAGGAAGCGAGATATAGTCCAGCAATGCCATGAATGTCAACCAAGGCTACTGGATTGCAAAGAAGATTCTACCGACAGCGAAGGAATTGGTACAAATAATGCAAACTATTTGTAGCTCAGAGCATCACCAGCGGGCTACAAAAAAATCATGCACTGAAGCTGGAAGAACAAGGCCAATGGTGGCTGACACGCACAGCACGTTGATAATTTGAGGAATGAGCACTACATAAAGAATGATCACCGTTGCTCACCATCAAGAATTCGCCGCGCTGGACAGGTGACCAAGAGCTTGTCGCTGCCACATGCGATGGGGCCGCGTGCAAGTCCAACGGTATCAGGCATCACAAGTACACGCGCAAAATTGACACCACAATGGCAACACAGATGCACACATACGAATGTATAACGACCGAAAGCATAAACAGAGAATCAGTAGGTTAAGACAAGGAAAGTGGCGCAAGAGCAGCCCATGTCATGCAACTCTCAATCTGAACAAGGTTATGCCCTTCATGAAAACTAAATCGGATGTCGTTTGCATAGTCTATTGACCTTGTACGAATGAGATAGTGAAACTGCTGCAGCATTCATGGCAAGCACGGCTAACTTGGCATGAAACCGAGCGGCCCATAGCAGCCTTGGCCCTAGGGCGATACGTGAGAATGCCACGTGCGTACGGCATGCATGTTAAAGTCGATGCAAACTTATTAGAATTTCAGGCGAGGAATTCCTTGCTCACCTCAACTGGTAAAGAGTGGGCAGCTTCTGGATGTCCGAATGTGCTGTGCCTACCACTGAGCGAACAGATCGATTAAAGCTTTATTCCAGACCATGCCTATGTTTCTCCCCCGATGGCTGCTTGTAGCCTTGTCCGAGCTCGCTCCTGAATTCATTTAAGACGACGCCCTAATGGCTACATAAATCACGACGGTCATCAGTGAGCCTATGCTCCTATTCCAACCACCACGTGCGTTCATACAGAAGCGACATTGCTGGAAATCAAAAGGCACATAATCCCGCCTTGGCTGCGAGCCGATCGCAGCTCCCTTCCACCTTTCCCACCTGTGCAGCGTGGATAGATGTTCAAGTCAAGTAATTTTTTTTTTCGCGTCGTCTTAACTTCAACTTCAACGGTAACACCCGCGCAACCACTGGAATGAGGGCTCGCAATTCGCTAAGTCTCATCAACGTCGCAAAGTCTGGTAACTTGGGGTCATCGCTCTTCCTGTCATCATCACTCATCAGTGCCAAATACTATCGTCATCACTGTCGTCATTAGAGGCCCTTTACTATCGTCAGTCACTCGCTTTGTGACGATAACTAACGTACGGTATATTGCATCAGTCGTACTTCCCGCCCCCCCCCTGCCCACGTCCCCTTCCGATTTCGCCGCTACTACATATCTCTCCGAGTAGAAGTAGTTTGACATACATGAGGAATAACTGACTGACGAAACCAGTAAAAAGACGACTGACATGACTCTCTAGTATCGCTTGGTTTTGACCGCTTGCTGCTGGCCTGGCATCGTAACCGTTAGCCGTACCGTTCAGACTACAGTCGACGGCGGCCCCTAGCTTGGGAGTCTGGAATGAATGGACAATAAATCAATAATCTTTCGCAACAAGCGCAAGTCTGGAATCAACCCGTCAGGATCCTTGCGCAAAATTCAAATATTGCGCCGAAACCGATGGCGAACGACTAGGTGCATGGACTGAGGCGCACGCAAATCCATTTGGCTACTGTAAGGCTAGGCAGTATATCCCATGGAAAGCGGGAAAATTTTTTAAATGGCGGCTATGGCGGATTTACGATTTTCACCCGCCTAATCTTCGAGGACTGAGAAAAATTTTAGCCTATCGAAACCTCCTGCGCGAGACCTTCCTAATGAGCTCTCATTGCGCCACCCATGCGCAGCTTTGACAGACTTATCGTCGCCCTGCCAACTGAGCCGACGCCTCGACTCCTTCTGAGGCCCAGCACTGTAAACAGGCCATCTTTCCTCAACCGCTGGCGCAATGTTTCCCTCTTTTACCTTGCCTGCCCATGCCCGCGATTCGAGCTTTCTTGGGTCAATTCTGTGCAGTTACCAGAATTCTAGCCCCACCGCCAATGCAGCCGCCCCTTTGGCTGTTGAGTGATGTCCAACTGGCACGATGGAAAGGCCTCCATCACATTGGCGCCCTCTCCAGTGGCCCACATGTACCGACGAGACCTGCATCTCGAGCTCCTCGGCCCACACGCTGCAGCTGTCACCACGCGAGACGCCCTGAGACTCTCGGCATCATTTTCCCATGCAATATCACGCCCTCGATTCGCAGCAAGGTCTTCACCTACCGGCTACCACCATACCGGCCATGAGCCCTTGCTGCACCACTGCACCACACGAAGTGTGCGGCCCTGAATTAAGTTAAGTACACGGCAGGACTAGGAACCCCCCGAAATTACATCAGGATCTCCAATGGCCTTGGCGTCACATTGGTTGTTGCATGGTGAGGGTTTCAGATGTTCTCGGAACAGCTGGTCCCATGTTGCTATGCATGCAGTTACTCTTGCCATTATGTGTGTCCATGTGCCTCCAACCATCCCGCCACAATGCCAGCACCCTCCACCCTGCTAATCCCCACTCGCCCCACTCCCCTGCCTGTTCCATACCCACCCCACCCACAAAGATACATTACGGACATCCACATGCCGCTATCCATCCCCCCCTGACTACGGACCACTCTCGCCCCCACCCTGAGGTCCCCCACAACACCGTAACACCGCCCTCCTCCCCAAACCATACACTGCCCTCCTCCCCAAACCATACGCTGACCCACCCGACCATCCACCTTGAGTCCCCCTAGCCAACCTATGTGACTACCACCCTTCCGTATTACCTCCACCACATTCCACACCAACATCGCAAACCATCCACTAAACCAACCACCCGCCCCACAACGAGGTTCCCCTACACCACTGCACCCCGCCCAGTGACCCCACCCCCCGCTGCCCTAATATACGATGACTCCACCCCACCATCCACATGAACCATAACCAACCCCGCCCACCCCGGCCTCCGGGGCAACCAACCCCTTGTCCACTCAACCATAACTGACCCTGCTGCATAGACCATCGCCAAGCCCGCCTACGTACCATTAATTAATTAATTAATTAGGAACATAACTCCGTTGGGAGTATATGTAGCACATAGCCCTGAGAAGGGGCATATGGCCTTTAATACACTCTTGGCTACTTCTTGCAGGTGGGGGAATGTAAACTGCCACCTGCTCTGGGTGCACGAAGTGCACCTGCCCACCACTGTATTCAGGCACCTACGTACCATAGGCAAGCCACCACGGCAACCCAAGCATCCCCACCCCTCACACGAACCTGTGACCTACGCACGAGCTACCCACATTTACAACTGCGTTCCACAACTACTAAATCATCAACCCCTACCAATGTCCCCCTTGACACCCGCCAAAGGAAGGGGAACCCCCCCCCCTTCCCCCCCCCCCCCCCCCCCCACCCCACTACACTACATCGGACCGGTATTGTAATCTAGCGCCGCACCGGCTGTGACTGACCTGACTGACCCCAGGTTGCGCGGTTTCTCAGGTGACTGTGGGAAACTGGGCTTATTCATGAGAGGGGGTGTCTAAACTGGGGTGGTTAATGTCAGAGTGGGCTGAGTGGGGGCTGTGGGAAACTGGGATAGTGTATGAGTGGGGGGGTCTAAACTGGGTTGTTCATGAGTGGGCTGAGCGGGGGCTGTCAGAAACTGGGATTATTTATGAGTGGGCAGTGTGTGAAACTGGGATTTTTTTTTTTTTTTTTTATGACTGATTGCAATTTTACAACCCCCTCATGAGGGGGTTGTAAACACTGGGATTATGAGTTTGCGGGCGGGGGAGGCCGCCTTGCTGTTCTTGAAACCCATTCAAGGATGTTCTAGGCAACACATTGATTTTGATGTGCATTTCTATTGATCGAGGCTGTGAAAGGCTATGACAAATCTTGAGTGTTCAAACTTGCCTTTTTTTTTCTGCTCACAGGGAGACAAGGTGCCGGCCTCCTCGTCGTCGTCCACTTAACATCGTCATCTAGGCGCCATGACTGCGCAGGTTTGTTTTTGTTTTCTTGATCTATATCGAGCGCTTTCTTGTTCATGAATTGGTTTTCTAGGGTGCGGTGGCAGATGAGACAACTGACACCAACCATCCGTTAATGTTTCTTGCGCATGTGCGTTTTTTAATGCATTCCAGGAACATTCTGAGATTTCTGTCACGCAACGACAAGCGCCAAGCCGGCGTTTGCAAATTGTCACTGATCGATAATCACTGTTGAAGAATGAAGAATCAAGAATGAAGAATGAAGATCTGTTACATTTATCTTTATATTTGTAATAAAGAAATCGCGAGCTGTGCTTTTCATCCGTTTTGCTTTGGAATGTGTTCTGATATATCTGTGTGATATGTCATGATCGCCCGTGGTTTTATGTCACTGTTTTCTCCCTAGATTTATCAGTGACATTGTCACGGCTTTGTCACCCTTTTTTTCCTGATATATCAGTGATAATGTCACGGATTTCGTCACCCTTTTTTTCCTGATATATCAGTGATAATGTCACGGATTTGTCACCCTTTTTTTGTGATAATGTCACGGATTTGTCACCCTTTTTTTCGTGATAATGTCACGGATTTGTCACCCTTTTTTCGTGATATATCAGTGATAATGTCACGGATTTTGTCAGTGCGTTTTATCAAGTCGTGACATTGATATTTTGTGATAATTTCCTTGTTTTTGTCACAAAGATAATCACAGAATATGCTGGTTTTATCACATGATTTGTCACGAAATGTCACAGAATATCACACTTTTGTCACAAAAAATCACAAAATGTCACATTTTGTCACATCCACATCACAAAATGTCACGTGATATGTCACAAAATATCACAAAATGTCACACCCCCCTTCCCGGTGTAAACACTTTTCACGATGGGCTGACCAAGTAACCACCTTCAAGGCGTTACAACGCCCATGCCTTCCAACATTGGAGCTTCTCCTTCGACAGGCTCTCACTTATACAGACAAGAAATACTAGGATTCGCTGCTAAACACTAAGAATCACCACAATAAGCACAGTACGGGCTCACCTCTTCCAATACTCAAGTTTCTCCCTCGACAGGCTCTTGATGACGTCAGGGATGACACTCAGCGCGGTGGCCCCATGGGGCGGGTCGGCCTCCACCACGTCGAATATGCCGTGGGTGCACGACTGGATGCAAATGAGGCAGGGGAAAGGGCAGTGACAGTTAATGGTCATGGTTGTACCAGTTACTGGTTATAATAGTAACAGAGGCAGGGGAAAGGGCAGTAACAGTTAATGGTCATGGTTGAACCACTTACCGGTAATAATAGTAACAGAGGCAGGGGAAAGGGTAGTAACCGTGAATGGTCATGGTTGTAACAGTTACTGGTAATAATAGTAACAGAGGCAGGGGGAAGGGCAGTGACAGTTGGGTGTCCAAGGACGGTTGGAAAGGGAGAAAGAGGAGGCCGAAAGATGCCCAGGAAACGACTTAAAGTCAAAACGCTAGCAAGCACAAACTCTGATATCCCACTAAGTCTGGGGCGGTGGTGTGTATGAGTGTTTGTGTGAAAGGCACGCGGACAAGCCGAGAGCTGCCAATTGTCGTAGACTGACGCCATGGCCATGCTAGCAGCGGTAGAATGGTACAAGCAGCGGGACAGTCGCTCGACAGCGATGCGCTCACCCAATTTATTTCGAAAGCGATGAGCTTACCCAATTTCTTTCATCTCCGAGAAGCAGCATTGAAGTCTTTGGAGATACAAGGGAAAGGTACCCACCCACTGGTGAATGTGACATTGTTTATCAGATAAAACACTATTGTCCTTCAAACACCACTGTTCTTCAGACAGCAGCTGGGCTTTGGTAGCAGTACCCATGCTTGACAGACTACTATATACTCAATAACTAATTTACTCAATACTGCTATATATGTACACTCAATAATATGCACTTGCTCAAGAATGGCTTCCCAGTACCCCGCAGGCCCCTATTATTCAGTATGTATACATAGTGGTGGCGACCGCCAAGAAAGGACTAACGGCCCCTATCAACGTGAGTAGTAGTATTGGCATAACAAACCTACTTTTTATTTCTACTAAAAAACGGCTCCCTTCCGAAAGAAAACAACAAGAAAAAGAATGTGAATCTTATGCTAGAAGCGTGACCGTATTGTGATTGTGATGTAATCATTCTTCTGGAGCCCACAGCTGCCACGCACCTCTCCGCAGCCATCCACATGCCAGCCTGCCGAGCACGAGGCATTATACATCGAATGTGCGCGCCCACGGATCCGCCGGAGGTCCCAAGTTGGCATCCAGCCCCAGTTGACGCCATGACCCCCGGATGACAGCACATCACCGAGTAACACAAAGACACGATGTGGTGTGATTTAATGATATCGCGCCATCAGGTAAAACGTTACAAATAGGTGCACGAGAAAGGACAATAACCCGGTATAACATCAGGTAACTTATTATTCAGGTATGATGTATTATCAGGTTTGATAGAGCACATTATGGTCATGGAGGAACGCAGCCAGCAGACAAACAAACCCCCCTTTTTCATTTCTTCCAATAAGAAAGGACTTTGAGCCAGACCGCCCAGACGTCTCTTTAACTCGTCGTCTGTCCCTGGTCCTCTACGGAGGACTGAGTTGAACTCAGTCCTCTCTAGAGGACCGAGTTTTTGGGTTTCGTAGAAAATTCGCCCCGGTCAGAATGTTTGACAAAAAAATTCTCTCAAAATTTATTCAAATACTACGTGAAAAGATCTTTCTTGGACATATTTTTGGGATTTTTTTTGATTTGGTATGAGCGGCTAAATGTACGGTCAAAGTACAGGTGGTAAGGGTACTTTTCCACGTGAAACGCGAGTTCCGGAAATGCACGACCTAGCCATGGCGGCTCGCGCCCATGCATGCAGTTTACGTTTGCGGACGAGTTAGCTGTCCAAACTCAGGAAATAGATTTAACATGCCCTAAAGATGATAAAAATACATTTTTAGCTCGCGGGGATGCGATTTACCCGGTGTCGGCACTGTTCTTGCTGGAAAAAACTGCGATAAGGCAGGTCGACGGAATTGATGACTGCGCTTGCTTTCCGGCGCAATTTCAATGGCTGATAGGTTTCTTTCTACATTTTAACATGCATTGTATTAGAATAAATTGAGTGACAGTATAGATTTGAGTATTTCGACCATTCTGTCACGTCATGGTCTATGTGCCGCAAAGTGCCACTTTTGCGGGCACCGCCTGGGCCAAGGTAACGCTAGCCGTGCCAGGTAAAGCCGGATAATCGTTGCCTCTTCGTTTCTTGATGTTCGTACATGAGTTGAAGCTTGCGAGGCGTTGTCAGGTTCAAGTCTTGATGCTCTTTCTTGACCGTTGCCTGCCCTCTCTAAAACCCCCTTTTCAGATGATGTTATCAGGCATTTGCCTTGACCCAGTGTAGTTGTGCAGGGTTTTAGGAGCTGTGCAGGTTTAAACACCTTCATAGATGTTAGTTATTCTTTTGCTACGTTCATACTGCATGATTTTGAGGCCACGGGCCGCGTCAAGGGTGCATTCAAGCTTTTACGGGTGAGTGAAAAGTCTTGGTGACAAACCACTGCCATCATGTGCCAGCAACTATGTTGGCCACATCATGGCAAGGCAAAACAGTTATAGCCATATCTATTGTTGTTAGAAACAATGGAAATATGCTTAACCTACCCATTATATTGGTGGTTGACACTTATAACATAACCCTTTGTTGGTAGGGTATCCAAGCCCATTCCCTACATGCATGCATAGGCTCTCACTACATGATAAGGTATGATATACCTGAAGTATGATGATGCAAGTGTGTTGTCCTGTAATGCTTGAAGGGAAATGAGTTGATTGGGATGGTTGGTGGCCACGGTGGTGTGTAGTATGACCGCACTTACATGCTAGCAAAGTTAGCAAAAGCCCCATTCCTCTCCTGAGGACTGAGAGTTTTTTAATTGTTTCAGGCAGTTGCAGTGGCCAAATCGAGCCCAGTTTTTTTCCACGTTTCAAGAACTATATTGTTTACATGCCTATATTTTTTCTTCATGCACGAGGATTTGATTGAATTTTTCCCACTCGTTCTTATCCCGAAAAATGCAAATTCGCGAGGGGTGCCCATCGTCCGTGTAATTTTCAGGTGTTCGGGTCAAGTTTTCACATATGCAGTATTTTTGCCAACAAAATGACATCTAGTACACCCCCGATCCACATCAAAACATTTGGGATGGACCCCCCACCTAGTCGCTACACGCGGTTGAAAATTGTCAACTCAGTCCTCCTGTGAGGACTGAGTTGGGACAGACGACGAGTTAATGCCAACAGTCTCTTTAATGTAATACTAACTCACACGATCTGCAGGGTCATGAGACTAATGCAAACAGATAGTAATGTAAGGGGGAGAGAGGCACCACACAATTCAATCAGGTAACAAACACACCAGTAGTACTTCCAGAATGAAGGTTACCATAAAAGCAGCGACCCTGCCTACAAAACATGGCGACAAAGTCCTAGTCACCCAAACCCAATGTTCAGTCTTAGTCAGGCGAAACAGAGCTTGCACCAAGGGGCGGCCCATGCGATGCGAGGCGAGTTTGATGGGAGGCGAACGTGGTATACCCTACATATTAGAATGTCCCACTCATTACTTAACACGTAACAGCGTTACGTGAGCATAAGTCCTCAGTACAGTCGAGTGGGATGGGATGGATGGAGCTAGCTAGCTAAGACCTAGTTACGGGGTTGTGGGCCCCACGGCCCCACTCATACTACACACCGGGGTTGTGGGCCCCACGGCCCCACTCATACTACACACTGGGGTTGTGGGCGCCATGGCCCCACTCATACTACACACCGGGGTTGTGGGCCCCACGGCCCCACTCATACTACACACTGGGGTTGTGGGCGCCATGGCCCCACTCATACTACACACCGGGGTTGTGGGCCCCACGGCCCCACTCATACTACACACCGGGGTTGTGGGCACCAGGGTCCCACTCATACTACACACCGGGGTTGTGGGCACCACGGTCCCAATCATACTACACACCAAGTCCAAGTTATATGAATGTGTAGTATTATATACACGTTAGACATACTTAGGTGCCTGTTCACACCTCCCATACGTGCATGTTGTATCGAAAAATCGATATTCGTTCATCATCCCTGTATGTGTGTGCCTCGTCCAGTTTACGTCAGGTATAAGTTATGCAATGCATATGTCCTGACGCCAGCCCAGCAGCAGCAACGCCGCGATCAGTGGCCCGACTACATCCGCCACAAGACCAACCCCGAGAAGCCCCAAGTGTACTGGCGGGGCGGGGACCTTTACGTCAACAAGAAACTGTGGAAGCCCCCCCGGGCTTCCCCGGGATAGAGCACTCAAGCTAGTTGTCTAGATGGGGGCAATCGATTATGGGATAGCTTAGGCACTACAGCACTTGAAATGATATTAGCGCACAGCGTTATAGTACCTTCAATTAGCTCTGGCACCTTGTGGTCATCAGCTTGCGCCTTAAGCCGACGTCTTGAGCCCACCTCACATTTGTAGCATAAGCTATGCGTCAGCCTACCTATGGTATTGCACTGGTTGTATTGCACCCACAGTGTTGCGCCCCGGCATGATGCACCATGCTGTGGAGAGAGCGCTCTGTGGCCTGCCCACTTGTGGCAGTGAGAGAAGCTAGGGCGCCCTCCCTCCTTCTCGCTGTGTATATAGGGTTGAAGGTTCCTTTACTCTGTATTGGCACCCACGTGACGCAGTCCCTACCAGCCATTAAGAATGTACTCCAGCACGCAAAATGTACTTCGTACCGAAGTTTGTCTTTTTATGCTGAAAATTGCCATGCATGATGTTTGCAACCAAAATAGATCTCGTACAAATTTTGGTATCGATCGAACGTCATCTTGGTGACATTTGCTAGCAATAAAGGTACATTTTTGTCATTTTTTGTTAAATTAAATAGTAATAAATAGGAAACAGTACTAAATCACGTCAAACCATCATGGATATTTGCAAGCAACCTAATTACCACTAGAATAGACCATGCACAAAGTTTGGGGTCAATCTGAACTCAAAATAGTGACGTTTGCTAGCATAAATACTGCATTTTTTGCCATTTTCAAGCATTTTGCTCAGTGTAAGCTACTAAACAATATCAAACTACGTCATAAAGCTATGAAATATTGGAAGCAACCTAAACACCACTAGATTAGACCATGGGCCAAGTTTGGGCTCAGTCTGACGTCAAAATAGTGACGTTTGCTAGCATAAATGGTGCATTTTTTGCCATTTTCAAGCATTTTGCTCAGTGTAAGCTACTAAACAATATCAAACTATGTCAGAAAGCTATGAAATGTTGGAAGCAACCTAAACACCACTAGATTAGACCATGGGCCAAGTTTGGGCCCAGTTTGATCTCAAAATAGTGACGTTTGCTAGCATAAATGGTGCAATTTTTGCCTTTTTCAAGCATTTTGGTAAGTATAGTTGCCTCAAACTATGTCAGAAAACTGTGAATTGTTGTAAATAACCTGTTTGCCACTACATTAGACCATCCTCAACTTGTAAGGTCAGGCATAGGTAAAGGTAGTGACATTTGCTAGCACTATATACAAGCATATTATGCCTCTTTTCGCATATACACATTAAAAATAACAAGACATCATCATATCATGGCCTTAATACAAGGTGTGCAAATGCAAATCACACCAGATCGGATGACCAATGATGGGTGGCTGCATGCCAACACATCTACCAGGCTGCAGGGTGAGAGGCCACATCGCTACAAGACAGGAATCCTCGCAATTGCACAACACCGCTAGTACACTGTGCACATACCCCAAGAGGATTTGGCTACAAGCCATAAAAGTTTGGCCATGCTAACACATTCTTCATCCAAGCAAAATGCAGCCTCTCCAAACTCAACTCATTGATTTAAATTCAGCTAGGCCAGGCGTGCATGCTCTACTTGCCGACAACCATGAGTAAACTTGTCTACCACTTCATTCCATGCGCCGGTAGATGGCACCGTCTCATCTACCAGTCATCCCCGGCTCCCATTCCGCATCCTCCTCTCCCTCTCCCTCTCCCTCTTCCTCCTCCCCCTCCCCTCCCATTCTCCCCCCCTCTCCCTCCCCTCTCCCTCCTCCTCCCCTCCTCCTCCCCCTCTTTCTCCCCCTCTTTCTCTCCCTCTTCCTCCTCCTCCCCGCCTTCACTGTCACTGTGCACAGCAGGGACGGCATCGTCTATGTGGGTGCCATCACCTGCGTTCACGGTGCCAGCCTAGCTCCTGTGGAAAGAAGCGAGCGCGGCCAAATGCCTCGACTGGGTGTGGGCAGCCGCACACGAACTGCGTCACCTCCGCCAGGGCATGATAGTCCTCATACTGCCCATCAGCCCACATCGCCTTGATGAGCAGGTGACCTCCCCTTTCCTGAACCTTAGTGACCCAGCCATGGAAGCGCTCCCTCTTCCTCGCTATCCCCGGAAACAGGGCACACAGGCGCATCCCGATAAGCGCACGTGCTCCATGCTCGGCAAAGTAGGCATTGCAGTCATCCTTTGCTGCTGCCCTGGCGGCGGTGGCAGTCTTGTAATGCTCAAAGTCAATCTGCGGGTGCTCTTTCAACGCCGCCACCGTGGCAGCTGACAGTTTGCCGGTACTGATCAGCTCAGGCTGGTGCACCTCTGCCGTACCGCCCACTGTCCAGTGCTGCAGGTGTACATCAGAAATGGGGACCGTCATCCCTGCGCTGCCGCCACCTAATGTCACTCTAGAAAACTGGCCCGTCCACGACGGTGCGTAGTAAGGAGAGGCGACAATGCTGTCACGCTCCGTGCGATCGCCTTCCAGATCAAGGACCTTCACCAGCATGTGTGGTGCCCACGGCATTCCCTGCCCGCAGGTGACGGCTGGCCGCTTAACAACGAGTAGGTCGCTGCGTCGTATGAGGCTTCCATTCACCTTGAAGGTGTGCCTGCCGGAAATCAGTGTGCGCAAAGCGGGCGTTGCCGTTGATGTGCTCCCTCGCGCAGCGGGCGCACATGCGCGGTTGATCTGCGCTTGAATCTCGCGGGCAGGGCAAGCGACGTGTGAGATTACTTGTTTTATGGGCAGCCTCAGTGCTCGTGTTGCCCGCGCAACCGACTGGTCGCCTGCAGATCGCAGCGGTAAGGGTACCGCCTTGTTCGCTTGCAGTTCACGCTTCTCTTTGAGCTTTTGCTCCATGATGTCGAACAGATTCTCGTTGTTGGCACGCACATCCTCCACGGACTTTGGCACCTGCTCAATCCATCCGTCCAGCAACTGCTGCTTCTCAGCGGCGACGATGTCAGGAAAAAGGCTGTGAAGGCTAGCGCAGGTACATCTCCTGGCACCGCCCTCGTCCCATTCAAAAAGCGGCACTAGACCAGGACTTCCTTTGGGGGCCTTGCCACGCTCTATGAGGAGGCACCCATAGACAGGATCTCCCTGCGGGGTGTACCCAATGGGCGTGACCCCGTCACAAGCCTCGCCATTAGGCCCTGTGGGCTGCCACTTGTTCACCGGTGCATTTACCAACGTCTCCGATGCGGCTAGGCGCCAGCGGACATACACGGTCATATCCGGGCCCCAAAACACTTCGAGATCGAACACCTTCGAAGAGCGGTGCCTCTCCCTCTCGGCTTCGGTTGCTGGCTCATCATCCAAGTCGGCGGTGGCGCCCGCGCCCGCACCCGCGCCGGCGCCTGCGCCCCCACCCCGCCCGCGCCCGCGCGCGCGCCTTGGGTGGCGCCCGCGCCCGCACCCGCGCCGGCGCCTGCGCCCCCGCCCCCGCCCCCGCCCGGGCCCGCGCCCGCGCCCGCGTCTTGGGTGGCGCCCGCGCCCGCACCCGCGCCTTCTCCCCCGCCCCCGCCCCCGCCCGCGCCCCCGCCCGCGCCATGGGTGTGGCCCGCGGCTGGCTTCTTCGGAAATGCGTCCATCGATTTCACCCACCGGCCGTCAGCGGTGGATGCACCCTTTCGGCCACGTTGTGACATCAAGCGCGGCGTCCCCAATAGAACAGTCATGCAATATGAATAATCATTAGTATCAACGATGCGTTCATGCAGGCGTGAACTGTGAAATACAACAAGCATGCAACAACGACTCCAGCACACTTAGTAAATACTGCTCATAATATCTGTGGCACATGCAACATGGTTAAAACACACATGGATGACCTGTATGGCTGCACATGAACTGTCCACCTAGAGAAGACTAGAAATTCAGCATGATATCAAGAGCCATCCACACAAATATATGTCTTACCGCAGCTTAGGGCTTCTTCGGGTTGAGTTGGCGAATCGAGCTTGTTGAGCCCTGCTCGAAGTAATGCTCAAATGCGATGCCCAGGCCCGCCAGCACATCATCAAATGTGATTAGTTTCACAGGTGGTCCGAAGAGTTCCAAACGTGGTTGCTAATTTTCAGGCAGTGCCTGAAGGCCGCCTCGAAAGTGAAACGCGAAAGTGAAAAGGGGTCACAAACCCTATGTTCATATCCTTGACTCCCCCGTCGAGAACGAACCGAAAACCAGCGCCATGAACGAACTTGTGACGAGTAGATGACGACATCGTGGTTATGGCGTCGTACCCCCCCTGGTGCAGCTGCTGCTTTATCGCCGCCTTCCTGTCCTCTTGCTTCCGCCCGGGCGAAAACCAGGCGCTTCGCAATGCCTGGAGATGTGATATTCTAATGGGCTTCATGCACTCGTGGCCGCACTTACAGTCGAACGTCTCGTCGGTCACTAGGCTGCCGGCATGGGTGCTGCCGCTTAGCACTATGGCTGCGAACTTGCGCTTCCCATGGTGTCCCATCACCATGATAGCGAAAGCCAGGAAGCAGATAGCCACGATTATGTCCCAGCAAAGCCATAGCACACCTTCCGTTTCGACCGCCATGTCGGCCACTAGTCCGGATAGCTCAATGTGCACCTGACCTTGACACTAATCGCACAAACAGCCACAATTTTGCAAGCAAGAAGACATGGCTACCTCGGCATTTCATGAAATGTACTTCGTGAAATGCATTTCGTGAAATGTACTAAGGAACGTGATTGGCCGGCGTTCGCTCGCCAAATCTCGCAAAATGTACTAAGGCACGTGATTGGTCCCGCAAAATGTACTAAGGAACGTGATTGGCCGGCGAAGATTCTGTAGGGAATTTTAATTGCAGCAAACAGAATCTTCGCCGGCCAATCACGTTCCTTAGTACATTTTGCGGGACCAATCACGTGCCTTAGTACATTTTGCGAGATTTGGCGAGCGAACGCCGGCCAATCACGTTCCTTAGTACATTTCACGAAATGCATTTCACGAAGTACATTTCATGAAATGCCGAGGTAGCCATGTCTTCTTGCTTGCAAAATTGTGGCTGTTTGTGCGATTAGTGTCAAGGTCAGGTGCACATTGAGCTATCCGGACTAGTGGCCGACATGGCGGTCGAAACGGAAGGTGTACTATGGCTTTGCTGGGATGATTATCATCGTAGTACATCATATGTATTACAGTACATTTCACGAAGTACATTTCATGGAGGCAGAGGGAAAGTTCCTGTTCATGGTGAGTCGGGGTTAGCAATCACGGCAATGTCGATACATGTACTTGCAGTATATACAAATGCCATAATGTCCTTAGATGCAGCATGAATGTCTATTGTTCGGATTTCTTTTATCACGATGCTTAGGATGCCTTCCAACAGAAATCTGCTGCGCTACAGGTCGGGAATACCTGAACTTGATATGCGTGGCCAGTGGCCATGGCAGCCGGGGTCGGTAAGAATTAACTTCGATAGCCATGAATAATGCGGAAAGTGAACGTTGTCCACCCGCTGCACAGGGAAAATGGCTGCACAGGAACGGCCTGACGTGATACTGTCGCAAAGCAGTTCTCATAAGCCGACAATTACACATTCGACTTATGATCGATAATCGGCGCAGGCCTTCGACATTCAAGCGCGCATCGAAACGTCGTGAGGATTTCGGACATTTAGATGAAGTTGGATTGTTTTCGGCCCTCGTATTTGCCATGATCTTGGCCATCCAATCTTTTTGCTTCGTGCACAGTTTGCGTTTGCAGTTAAGCGTAGGTACATGACAAGCTTGCGTTTGCGTTTGCGTTTGCGTTTGCCTTTGCCTTTGCCTTTGCGTATACATTTGCATGTGCGCTTGCGTTGCCGTTTGCTTATGCGTCCCAATGTATGTCTGGCTTTGGGCAATTCTATTTCCTTGTCGTTGGGATATGAGTGGGTGCTGGCGGTGGTGTTACTGTCGGCAGGTAGAGTGGCAGTGGCTTCAACTTCTGTTGCTTTTTCATTGCATTTGCATTTTCATTGGGTCTCTGTAGTTAACAACTGCTTTAAATATCTTTGTTAATAGCCGGCTTCAGCTGTAATTTCGATTGCATGTTGCTTTTGAATTGCATTCGCACTGGGCACATGCAGTGGGCATTAGGCATTGGTAGTGCAATTACACATGCAGTCACACTTGCAATTGCAATGAAGTTGAAATTGAAGCTGCAGCTAAAATTTGCTACGTGCCTACTGGTACAGTCGCATGTGCAGTCAACTTTGTGCTTGTTTATTATTATTATTTCTTCTTCTTATAATTTCTTCTTATTATTATAATTTCTTCTTGCTTTTCGTAATGTGTGGTGGTTAGAATGGTGATGGCAGGGGCAGGAGCAGGGGCAGGGGCAGGGGCAGGGGCAGGGGCAGGGGCAGGGGCAGGGGCAGGGGCAGGGGCAGGGGCAGGGGCAGGGGCAGGGGCAGGGGCAGGGGCAGGGGCAGGGGCAGGGGTAGGGGCAGGGGCAGGGGCAGGGGCAATCATGAGTTGCTTTCGGCCTGGCATGTGCACCAGAACTGGCATATGTGCTCGCAATGCAGCTTGCTACTCTTGTTCCTTTTGTTTGCCTTTTCTTTTGTTTGGGAACTGTTCGTGCAGGGGGGTGGGATGAGGCCGCGAGTCTCTGGGCAGGGGCATTGACGTGGGTAGGTGTGTGTCTGGGCTAAGTCTGCAATTGTCGCTGCTGTGCTGTACTTCTGGCTGTGGCTTACGGTGCATTTGTGGCTTGGAGTAGGGGTGAGGCTAGGGTGGGCGCAGGCGCGGGCGTGGGCGTGGGCGTGGGCGTGAGCGTGGGCATGGGCGCGGGCGTGGGCGTGGGCGTGGGCGTGGGCGTGGGCGTGGGCGTGGGCGTGGGCGTGGGCGTGGGCGTGGGCGTGGGCGTGGGCGTGGGCGTGGGCGTGGGCGTGGGCGTGGGCGTGGGCGTGGGCATGGGCGTGGGCGTGGGCGTGGGCGTGGGCGTGGGCGTAGGCGTGGGTGGGCGTGGGCGTGGGCGTGGGCGTGGGCGTGGGCGTGGGCGTGGGCGTGGGCGTGGGCGTGGGTGGGCGTGGGCGTGGGCGTGGGTGTGGGCGTGGGCGTGGGCGTGGGCGTGGGCGTGGGCGTGGGCGTGGGCGTGGGCGTGGGCGTGGGCGTGGGTGGGCGTGGGCGTGGGCGTGGGCGTGGGCGTGGGCGTGGGCGTGGGCGTGGGCGTGGGCGTGGGCGTGGGCGTGGGCGTGGGCGTGGGCGTGGGCGTGGGCGTGGGCGTGGGCGTGGGCGTGGGCGTGGGCGTGGGCGTGGGCGTGGGCATGGGCGTGGGCGTGGGCGTGGGCGTGGGTGGGCGTGGGCGTGGGCGTGGGCGTGGGCGTGGGCGGGCGTGGGCGTGGGCGTGGGCGTGGGCGTGGCGTGGCGTGGGCGTGGGCGTGGGCGTGGGCGTGGGCGTGGCGTGGGCGTGGGCGTGGCGTGGCGTGGCGTGGGCGTGGGCGTGGGCGTGGGCGTGGGCGTGGGCGTGGGCGTGGGCGTGGGCGTGGGCGTGGGCGTGGGCGTGGGCGTGGGCGTGGGCGTGGGCGTGGGCGTGGGCGTGGGCGTGGGCGTGGGCGTGGGCGTGGGCGTGGGCGTGAGCGTGGGCGTGGGCGTTGGCGTGGGTAGGTGTGTGTCTCAGCTACGTCTGCTATTGTTGCAGCTGCGCTCTACTTCTGGCTGTGGCTTTGGGTATAATTGTGGCTTGGAGTAGGGGTGAGGCTAGGGTGGGCGTGGGCGTGGGCGTGGGCGTGGGCGTGGGCGTGGGCGTGGGCGTGGGCGTGGGCGTGGGCGTGGGCGTGGGCGTGGGCGTGGGCGTGGGCGTGGGCGTGGGCGTGGGCGTGGGCGTGGGCGTGGGCGTGGGCGTGGGCGTGGGCGTGGGCGTGGGCGTGGGCATGGGCGTGGGCATGGGCGTGGGCGTGGGCGTGGGCGTGGGCGTGGGTGAGAATGGGCGGATGCGGGGGCAGGGGCATGGGCATGGGCGGGGGCGGGGGCGGGGGCGGGGCGGGGCGGGGGCGGGGCGGGGGCGGGGGCGGGGGCGGGGGCGGGGGCGGGGGCGGGGGCGGGCGGGGCGGGCGGGGGCGGGGGCGGCGGCGGCGGGGGCGGGGCGGGGGCGGGGGCGGGGGCGGGGCGGGGGCGGGGGCGGGGGCGGGGCGGGGCGGGGGCGGGGCGGGGGCGGGGGGGGCGGGGGCGGGGGCGGGGGCGGGGCGGGGCGGGGGCGGGGCGGCGGGGGCGGGGGCGGGGCGGGGGCGGGGGCGGGGCATGGGCGTGTGCATGGGCGTTGGGGGGGTCAGGGGGGCTGGGGTTGGGTTTGGGTGGGTGGGTCATTGGTGCAATGTTTGGAGTTGGGGCTTGTGTGTGTGTGGGGGGGGGGGGGGCATGGGGATTGCCATGCGCGTGCACGTGGGCGTCCGCGTGATCCTCTGTTCGTGTACATGTTCATGCATGTGCCATGACGGCACAATGCATGTCAGATTCGTGACTTTATCGTGTGTTCCCTAGTTGCAAGTATTACTGCTAAAATTCATTGCAGCATTCCATTCCTTGCATAATGCTTGATTGCTTGCATCAGTTCATTCTATACTTCGATCATGACCTGAAGTGCTTAAGTATTACCAGACTCTCGGGCAGTGTCAGAATGTCCAATTTTTAGCACACATGCATGTTTGCACACCAAAGCCCTCATTCCCATGTTGATAAGGCTAAGTAAAACATTTTTTTTTTGTGCGGTGATCCACGAAATGCAGCTGTGAATGGCTCTAGGAGGTCACCAATGGTGGCCAGACCTGTTATTGAGCATTGGGAGACGTTACAGGGGCATCAATCACAGTTACACTTAGTTCAGATGTAGTTCAATTTGGTACATTATAGTATAAATGTAGTAGAAAATAGTACAACCTAGTATATTGTAGCATATACTAGTTCAACTACCTCCAGATGAGATCCAGGGGCTATGGGGACACTTTTTATGCAAAACTGAACTTGAAACAAGCAAAAAACAAGAAACTTGGAAAAACTCAAAATGTACTTGTGCTGGAGTACATTCTTAACGGCTGGCAGGGAGTCACGTGCTTATTAATTAATTAATTAATTAATGTATATGTCCGTGTGTCACACCTTCTGCGGCCACTGCGCTTGCGCCCAGCAGCGGATGGTTGGAGACGCAGTTGATGCGAGGGCCCGACTTCATCGCTTTCTTGGCCTCTTCTCCAACTCGTAGCACACTCTCCTCAACGAAACTCTTCCCCAACGCGTAGCACATGGTGTGGTCGAACTCACAATCCGTGCCCGACTGTGTGATAACGAGAGTGAGATCCCGTGAACAGGAAAGGCAAGAACGATAGCGGTGGATTGCCCAACGCGTAGCACCTGCTATGGTCAAACTATGGTCGTGGGTCGTGCCCGACTGGTCACACCAAGACAGTACGATAGTAGCGCTAGGACGGGGAACAATGATGGAATGACAGCAGCGGTTTGCCTAGTGTAAATAGAGCGTGGTGAGATGTACTATCTTTAAGTCAATAGAGCGCGGTGTGATTTACTATCTATAAGTAATTAGAGCATGGTGTGATTTACTATCTATAAGTAAATAGAGCGTGGTGTGATGTACTATCTATAAGAATAATTTCTCGTCAAGCTCATAGCCCATGGGAATATGTACTATCTATAAGAATAATTTCTCGTCAAGCTCATAGCCCATGGGAATATGTACTGTCTATAAGTATAACTTCTCGTCAAGCTCATAGCAGATATTTGTACTATCTATAAGAATAATTTCTCGTCAAGCTCATAGCCCATGGGAATATGTACTATCTATAAGAATAATTTCTCGTCAAGCTCATAGCCCATGGGAATATGTACTATCTATAAGAATAATTTCTCGTCAAGCTCATAGCCCATGGGAACATGTACTATCTATACGAATAATTTCTCGTCAAGCTCATAGCCCATGGGAATATGTACTATCTATAAGAATAATTTCTCGTCAAGCTCATAGCCCATGGGAATATGTACTATCTATAAGAATAATTTCTCGTCAAGCTCATAGCCCATGGGAATATGTACTATCTATAAGAATAATTTCTCGTCAAGCTCATAGCCCATGGGAATATGTACTATCTATAAGAATAATTTCTCGTCAAGCTCATAGCCCATGGGAATATGTACTATCTATAAGAATAATTTCTCGTCAAGCTCATAGCCCATGGGAATATGTACTATCTATAAGAATAATTTCTCGTCAAGCTCATAGCCCATGGGAATATGTACTATCTATAAGAATAATTTCTCGTCAAGCTCATAGCCCATGGGAATATGTACTATCTATAAGAATAATTTCTCGTCAAGCTCATAGCCCATGGGAATATGTACTATCTATAAGAATAATTTCTCGTCAAGCTCATAGCCCATGGGAATATGTACTATCTATAAGAATAATTTCTCGTCAAGCTCATAGCCCATGGGAATATGTACTATCTATAAGAATAATTTCTCGTCAAGCTCATAGCCCATGGGAATATGTACTGTCTATAAGTATAACTTCTCGTCAAGCTCATAGCAGATATTTGTACTATCTATAAGAATAATTTCTCGTCAAGCTCATAGCCCATGGGAATATGTACTATCTATAAGAATAATTTCTCGTCAAGCTCATAGCCCATGGGAATATGTACTGTCTATAAGAATAATTTCTCGTCAAGCTCATAGCCCATGCCCTCATGGGAAGCAAGGTGGTAGGAATGATATGATGTCATCCACCCGCAGCCGCTGATGTCAACTAATTCCGCGCCTATCCGCTGGTCGATGTTATCATGGCCCCAGTTGGCATACCCAAACCTCCTGTCACAAAAACATGTGCTTGTTCTTTTGTGTGTTCATTATTGTTTTCCCTTCTCTTGGTGCCAATGATACCTGCTGGCGTCAAAATTCCTGTGGGTGAACCGCAACGGCGATGGAAAAAGAGAGCGAAGGGGTAGGTTTCGGGATGGCCAAGGGGGGAAAAAAACTAGCAGTAAAAATGAGAAACTTGCTGGCTAAACGGAATAACGACACATAGATCACAATGTCAAGGACCTGGCCCTTGAAGTTGACCACCAGGTAGTCCTGTGTGAGGTCCTTGATGGCACACTGCAGGCCCTCGTGCGCCAGTACCCACGGCTCCCTGACGTTGATGCCGTGCACCTGGGGGGCGGGGGGGGAGGGGTCGGGCGCCGCGTGAAGGTTGCATATTTGCATGCCAAGCGGAGGGGGGTGATATGAGACACGGGTCGCGACCCAGGGGAGAGATACAGGGGGGGAAACAAAACAAGGTCATGCAAAGAAGAATGTGATGCGGTGCAAAGGAGGGATAGAGGGATATGGTGCGAGCATGAGGGGCAGAGAAAAGGGGAAGAAACAGACTACAGGGCGAACGAATGTGGGGCAGGGAAGGAGGAAGGGGGGGGAGGGATCAATAATTACCTCCGGCTCCAATGTTTGAGGACTTGGAAGACTATCATGTCCAGGAAACGGCCCACCCTGTTAGTAAGTAGTATAGTTTGATGATGCAAAATCGGCAGTATAATGCTAAACCCTGCTCGCTACCATCAGCGCCGAGAGCCGTGCCCGCTCCCATTCACTCCTCCCCCATTGATTCCGTATGTTGCGCTACCAAGCTCACATTCGTCGGAATAATCTTTTCCACCGAGTCATCGACGCACCTTGATCCTGTAGTCTGCGCTACAGCGAACGCTGAAAGTCAGAGCTTGGACCTAGCTACACTGAATGCTGGCAGTTGTGCCCGATCCTCACATACATCGATTCCGTAGTCTGCGCCCGGCTGAACGGTCGCCCCCAGGGACTTCAAAAGTGCGACCCTCGAGCCCCTCAGGGACGCGTCGTAAGGCTGCAAGGTACGGAAGACGTACCACCATGGGGTGGCAGACGGAGGTGAAGTAAGTCGGTGTGTAAGTCAAGAAGGGAGGGAGGGAGGGAGGGAGGGAGGGAGGGAGGGAGGGAGGGAGGGAGGGAGGGAGGGAGGGAGGGAGGGAGGGAGGGAGGGAGGGAGGGAGGGAGGGAGGAGGGAGGGAGGGAGGGAGGGAGGGAGGGAGGGAGGGAGGGAGGGAGGGAGGAGGGAGGGAGGGAGGGAGGGAGGGAGGGAGGGAGGAGGGAGGGAGGGAGGGAGGAGGGAGGGAGGGAGGGAGGGGGAGGAGGAGGAGGGAGGGAGGGAGGGAGGGAGGGAGGAGGGAGGGAGGGAGGGAGGGAGGGAGGGAGGGAGGGAGGGAGGGAGGGAGGGAGGGAGGGAGGGAGGGAGGAGGGAGGGAGGGAGGGAGGGAGGGAGGGAGGAGGGAGGGAGGAGGGAGGGAGGGAGGGAGGGAGGGAGGAGGGAGGGAGGGAGGGAGGGAGGGAGGAGGGAGGGAGGGAGGGAGGGAGGGAGGGAGGGCAGGAAGGGCAGTATTGCGATCGTGTAAAGGCTACCTGCACGAATAGCGACGTTGCAACAACCAGCAAGATAAGAACAAAAAATACAGCCGTCATTTATAATACCACAATGTATACATGTTTCTTAAATGCTGGTTCTGTCAAGCACTTACGGGGCAGATGGGATGTGGTTTTTCTGCTGGCCCGGACAGAGGACAACTCCCGTGAGCTTCGCAGTACATGCGGCACTGTCGCAGCTTTTCATCGTTTCCCGCTGCGTTGATGTCACTGCAGTCCTGGCAAAACTCTCGGTAGTTGCCAATCCAGCATTTCCCCCGGCAAACAGGGCTCAAATGCTTGTTCATATTCACTCGGAATGATCGGAATGAATCACGATAGATCAAGCTCATTTCAGTAGGGGGAGCGATGCATAGTGCGAGGTCGCATGAATCCACGCTTGCGTCGGCTCGTGGTTCGTGCCATCCCGAGTTGTAAAGGGACGGGCCAAAAACAGCACGGCACGCCAGGATGATAACAGCAAACAGCAACAGCTTGCTGCAACGCAAGCCGGCCATGAGCCCACAAGAATGCCGCCGGATCCTTTCAGAAATTCTCAACATAATGCTTGAAATGTGTGTAGCCCGTCATGGGGCATTTTCATTGTTACAATAATTAGGACCGCCATGTTAACCTTCCCATACTGTAATGTCACTTGACTAATCAAAATGCTTTCACTGAATGAGAAGGTACAAAAGGTGGCGGGTAGATGCTCAGTATGTCTGCAACAGGTTCGACATTCAATGCCCACCGGTCGACCTCAGCATCAGGCGAATCTGACAGATCACGAGGAATGGCCAGTAGTCGCCGAACATCACGAACGACGTGATTGCTTGCTGATCCCGGCTTGGCCGGGAAATGCAGTGTTTAGAGTTGATGTCATGTTGTGTAAAGATACATTCGAGATTGTACGAAAGCCGTCGTTTAGGCCCGGTCTATACGGGAAATAACTTCGCGGAGTTAAAAGTGGCGGGAAACAATGGACGGTGAGATTGAGGGCCGGTTTTCATCCAACGGTGAAAAATAACTTGCGGTTTTAACTCACCGGAGATAAAAAATAACTCCAGACGGGCTTGGCCACGGACCCCTGTTATTTTTTTTTCGGAGTTAAAAGTTAAAAAGGAATAATTGGCGGGAAAACCCTGGTGGTCGGGCTGCTACTACCGACGTGAAGGCTGGTTGCCATAGCTGTGTGTGCCATTGCAGTTGGTAATTCCGACCATTTCAGTTGCGTATTTAAAGCACGAAAACACTCGGCCATAATGTCTCGCCAGTCATACCACCTTATGCGCAAGCCCGACGAGGACAGGATTGACAGGGAGGACTGGAATGATTTGCAGGATTTGAAGATGATGCGAAGGCGTACAGGATAAAGACGTCTCTCAAGGCGTGGTGCACGTTTCCAAGCCCTACGTAAGTCGGTTTGGCTTGCCGCGAGCTGCTAATGAGAAGCGCACTCGCAACCACGGATGATTCGGGCGAACTGTCGCGTTTGGCCGATGGTTTCAACCAAACGACCAGGGGAGTTGTTGATGGTCCTGTTGGTGCGCTCGATGGTATCGCAATCAAGATAAAAAAAAAACCTTCAAGTCGGAGGTAGCGAACCCCAGGCAGTACTACAATCGTAAGGGGTTTTATGCGCTTGTCATGCAAGCTGTGTGCGATTCGAAATGTCGTTTTCTGTATGGCTCCAACAAATGTTGCGGCAGTACCCATGACAGTGTCGCATTTCGTGTCAGCTCTTTGCACACGGAATTGGCACGTGTTGGCCTGCCAGAAGGATTCTACATAGTGGCAGATGAGGCATACACCATCAAGCCTTGGCTTGTGACTCCCTACCCAGGAAGGGGTCTCAACGTCCAAGAGGACGCATGTAACTATTACATCTCTTTGTACAGGCAGGTCATAGAGCGTGCATTTGGGATTCTTATTCACCGCTTTGGCATCCTTCACCGTGCATTGACATGTGACCTACGACATGCAACATGCTAGCCAGTTTTTTTTACCCACCTTGGTGTATAATGCTTGAGTGTGCCACGTGTGGCATGGTGTTTGGTTGCCAGTTTTTTTACCCACCTTGGTGTATAATAATGCTTGAGTGTGCCACGTGTGGCATGGTGTTTGGTTGCCAGTTTCTTTTACCCACCTTGGTGTATGCTTGAGTGTGCCACGTGTGGCATGGTGTTTGGTTGCCAGTTTTTTTTACCCACCTTGGTGTATGCTTGAGTGTGCCACGTGTGGCATGGTGTTTGGTTGCCATTTTTTTTTTACCCACAAGCGGTGAGGATGAGAATGTTGCCTAATCCCGCTATTGTAATGTCAAAAAGGATGCATGTGCAATGGTAGTTGATGACCATCACAGTTGTCAAACTTAACCCCTAAATGGGCAGAAATACTGCCAATGCATCGGCTGTAACTTCACAACTTTGCAAACCAGATGCCATCCAACCTACCCATATCCAATGGCTGTCCTTGGGGGCCAAGCATGTCCATGAGTTGCTCTTCCGGTTGATACATCACAACCTTACATATATGCAGGGTAGGCCATGTATAACTACCGTCAAAGTCAGGGCAGTCAAGACGCGCGTTTTCAGTTTTGGTAGAATGTGCATTTTGAATCATGTTATGAGAGCTAGGCAACTACCACTTCAGGGATGATAAACAATTAGTTGCTGAGCAGTTTGAGCCATTGGGGTCATCACTTGGTTGGGTATACCAGCAGCTACACCCAGTACAGCCCATAGGGGTACCGTTGGTAAAAAGCAACCAAGGGGGTAGGGCTTGGCATACTACCTACTACTAATAAGGCCACCAACCATGCCATACAACACATTTCCCTTCCACAATGATGGGGAAACATGACTGCATCATCACACTGCCCTTACATGGCACCTATGTGCAGCTGCCACCTTGTCCATGCACGTAGGTAACGTGGTACGGACACCCTACGCAAGGCATGCATTCTAGGAGGCAGCCACCAACAAACTAGTGATGTCGAGCCTATTTCAGCTTGCCCTAGCAAGGATAAACTAGGCCTAAGCTGCTATAGCTTGCCAGGTGATGGCCTGCAGCACACCTGGTGGCACATGCTGACAATGGGAAGCTTCTACTCACCGGTTACATGCTTGATGATGCCACAGAGACCAGCCAACTGCCTCTCACTCATGCAATATGTGTGTGGGAAATGTATAACAAACATATATGGAGGTATTCAAACCCATACAACCTCTAAAACTTATCACCGTCACACTATGGCAGGTCAACTGACTGAGGGAGGCATCTATGAATGGTGTTTTAGGAAGGGGCCAGGCCATGGTCAAGAAAGAACATGAATAATGCAAAAAGAATGTGCTACACAAGCTAGAACGTATACCTAAACGTCATACGTCGACAAGGAAACGATAACTCAGCTTTACCTGGCATGGCTGGCATTACCTTAGCCCAGGCGGTGGCCGCATAATGGCGCATTGCGGCACACCAAAGTTGTGCAGCATGGTCGCTAGATTCGGCGATCTCTGGCCACCCTTGCAAGTTTACGACTACAAATCATCATAAAAAGTAAAAAGAAACCGATATATCCTTTAAAATACGCTGCTCGGATGCTTTCGTCAATTAGGACATGCCCGAAACGCGCTTTTTCTCTCATCGTCCACTTCGGCGTTTTCCCATGGGCGAATCCGCATGGCACGCAATGATTTCGCGCTTCGGGTGGCAGCAATGGTCCATCTCCTTCGGCATTGTCCGCCATGGCTGGCGACCGCGGGTCATCTTCCCCTTCCCCGCCGTCAGTGTTTTGGGTTTAATTGCCTGTAATTGCCTGATTGCCCGGGCACGGAGCTGGCGCCACGTCATCGACTTGGCGGGAACCACTCTACTTGCGGTCCAGACAGTTGAGTTTCGTATAGACTGAAATTTTTACCTCCGGACCCAATTTTCAGCTAAAAATGACCGGTTCGGTTTTAACTTAAAATCCGTATAGACCGGGCCTTAGACCGGCTCAGACATGCATTGAGCACGCAAGCCGATTCTCCCTTTCAGGTCTACACGGCTATACCTCTGTGAAGCCTCGTCACTGTTGTATAACGTCGTAATGAAGTTCTCCGACTTATAGGTAATTATCTTTAAATAATTATAAATCATGACATCCCACACTTGTCCCACATGTGAATTGTCAGTTGTGCCAACTGCCAAGTCAAAGCATGCGAGTTACAATCACAGAGACACTGACGCGCATCAGGTGCATGCCTTAGAATATTACGCGTGAATATATAAGACGATGCCAAGTTGCCATCATCCGACTGCCCTGTTCGCCAGCCACTACCCGGAACCAGCGAACCTGGTGGAGTGAAGATTTCACGTCTCCCCGAGTAATCTTCTCCAGCCACGAGAACTTACAAGTCGGGGTAAAATTGGCTCTTTTTTATCAAATTAGCAAATTAGCGGAGGCGGGGGCCGAGATTAATTAAGAGGTACCTTGAAATTAAATAAGAGGCATGCCTCTATCGAGATATATGTATGGAGGCGAGTTTCTATTGGCGTTAATTTGTAGTATTGTACGACAACTGTCAAGGGTGACGGCATGTACTGAAATCGCGGATACTTTCTAGATCGATTGCGCATTCGACGGTTAAAAGGCAGAGTTGCGGTTGAAAGTACTGTACGTGGGGGGGGACGGTGTTACAACGGGGGGGGGACGCATTTATGGGGGGGGGGGACGGTGTTACAACGGGGGGGGAACGCACTTATGGGGGGGGGGAACGGTGTTATCGGGGAAATTAGCCAATTATGGACCAAAGAGGTGAGAGGGGAAATGAGTATCAGCGAATCCTTAATGGGGGGAACGGTGTTACACCGGGGGGGAGTCGCAGTTGTCAGTTTCAAACCGAATATCTATTGGACCGTAGTTCTAGGACATTGTAGATGGTGATTAGTTCGGCACTTCCGGGCGTCAGGCCCAGTAAGGTCCTGGTGGAGGTTTTGACACCTTGCAATCTACCGAATAGCGGTTACAGGGATATCATTTAATGGAAATGGCCGACACGTTGGAAACTGATTGCGGTTACGAACCTTACGTCGTGTGTGATTGGCTGGCTACTAACGGGGCACGAAGACCAAAGGCAGAAGGAGCGGCCACGCGTCACGATTCATGTGATTGACAGGATACACGCGACAATAGGTGTGTGAACCAAGGGAACAGAAAGAAACGAAGCCCCGGGACCATGGCGGCGATGAAAAATCTGGTGCAACAAGACCTCTTCAAGGACCTCGTTGGAAAAGTAAACAAGCAGCGAGTTGATTTAACTAACGCCATCAGGGACAGAAAGCCTGGACCGTGCCAACGAAGGAGTACAGGTTCAAACAAAGAATGTCAATGCTGCTAAGGCAAGGTATCATGAACTCAAGGAAAGGGAGGAAAAGCTCTGCGAGGAGAAAGTGCGAAAGGCGTACGAGACAACAGTAGAGCCCCAACTAAAGACGCTAGAGCGGCTGAAAGTCGCCTTGGGCAAAAAGGAACAACTGTGGGAGGGGGTGGTCAAACATGCAACAAATGAGGTGCTGTCGACACTTGAGACAATAGGGCCCCTGCTCTCCAACGCAATCAATAAAGGGGCATTGGTGGATAGCGTGGATCTGACGGGGTCCCAGGCGGAGGAGGATGCATTATTGAATTCCGTTTTGTCTGCTGCCGGCAAGCTTGCTGGGGGTGGGTCATCTGTAACCCCATCATCATCAACACAAACGTCCACAAAACAACATGGCCAAGACCAAAACGCCGGCAAGTCGCCCTGGCCTGGCAAGGGGACTAAACGAACCCTCAATTTTGACGAACGCAATGAGGAAACGCCTGCACCTGAGCCGTCTCCAGATGACGACCCCGTCCATGACGACCACGCCAGCCCAGCAACCGCCAACGAGGCCGGACCTACTAGTTCATCCGCAAGAACGGGACTCGATGGATCCAGCACATGCGAACCTCCAGATTCTGGAGGACGACGTTGTGCCTGAGTTAAACTGTGCAACAAGGCAACGGCGGCGCGGGCGGCATGCTATTTTAGACGATGCCTCCGAGGATGACGATGAAGATAATGTCGACAAGGTCGAATCGGAAGACGAACCAGAAGCAGAGGAAGAAGCGGATGAAGAAGTGTCAGAGGAGGAGGAAGGGGATGAGGTTGACGAAGAGGATCCCCCTCCACGTTGGGCAAAAAGAGTTAGATTCATAGATGATGAAGCTGGTGTTTCCGGTGATGACGAGGACAGCGATGGCGAAGGGGCCATTAAAAATCAGAATTTCATGTGCAACTGTTGCGAGCCGCCCTTCGTAGCCAAGAGCCAAGGTGGTCTCACCCGTCACGTAACATGCAAGATAAAGCGTGGACGGTAAGCCGCTGAATCCTTTCTAGGGTTTTTTTTCCAACCTGTTATTCTTGCCAAACTTGTCCACGTGAGTTTTTCTTTGAAAATTAAGTCTTTGAACCAATCTTGACCACCATCCTTGCAAAAAATCTGCATTTTTTTTTTTTCATGTACCATGCTTGTCACAGCCAAGCAAGACAGCAACTACAAGAGCGTGAGGCTACCGCAACGGATGAGCAAGACAACGTCGAAAAACAGCACCAAGATCAAGCACACGAAACTGACGATTACATCCCATTGCGTCAACCCAAGCGCGCACGTGGGCCTACGGCGCTAAAAAATATGACACTCCACATCTCCATTTCAGGGGGGCTCGCGATCTTGACGATGATGAGCTTGGCAAGATAGAGGCCTTCCACCTAGCCAATGGCGGCAAGGGCATGTCAATTGTGGAGGAAGGAATACTCGAAATGCACAAGCACGTCCACATGCTCATTGACGTTGAGGCTACATCGGCCCATGCTGTGAAACTCAAGCTCAAGAAAGAACTTGGGTGGGGTGAACCAATAGATGAAAAAGGAAAACATGACAAAACCAAGCCGAGCCTTGTGGCACGCCAAGTGAAGTCCAGCCACAAATTGAATTATTCAGGGATGATAGGCTATTTGCTTAAATCGGAAGAGCAAGAGGGGTTTCCTACAAAAACCTAAAGTGACCCCCTTTTGGAGGGCTGACAGGCATGCACAATAACATGGCATTCCTCGTGGTAAAGCATGGAAATAAACACATGTAATGATATTTATTAATGAAACAATTCTTTATTCCAGATTATATTGCATGAATGGACTCTGTCACGTGTATTGGTGCTGCCACCACCAAGAAAAAGCCAGCATGGCTGTGCTGGTGCTGCCACACTACCATCATAGCTGTCTAGTGTGCATCTCCCTCGTCATTATCCTCCTCCTCATCATCATCATCATCATCACCATCATTGTGCCCATCCTTGGCATCCACGTCCTTAGGATCATCGTCCTTGGGATCATCGTCCAACGGGATTGCATTGTCCTCGTTGACACCCTCAATGGCTCGCTTCACAGAGGCCTGCCACGCCTCCTTCTCGGCACGGAGTGCTTCCAGCTCGGCCATGATCTCTCGCTGCTTCCTCTCGCTAGCCTTGAGCTTCATGCCGATGGCCATCGCAGCCCGCTGGGGATCCTCAAACATCTGGCCGTCGCCTGCGCTCTTGGGGTTCTCCCCGCCGAGCTTGCTTGGAATGGTTGTAGGGGTGCGCTCGCGCGAAACCTGCTCGGTCTTTGTGCGCTTGTAGGCAGGCTCGCTCCCCCCCTCCGCCTGCCCCGCCTTCTCCTGCATTACAGCCATCCATGCCGTTCTGATAGCAACGTGGTTCGTGCCAAACTTCTTAGCAAACTGGGCGGACTGCGTTCCAGTGAAGGTGTTGCAGAAATTGATGATCATCTCGTTGCATCCAGGCTCAAAATTTGAGATGGGCAGCCAGTCAAAACGCTGGAGCGATTTGCCCTGGCGGTTGGCCTTCTGCCTCTCCTCGTCTGTGTAAAACCACTCCACAAGGAGCTCAACAACATTGTCGACCATCTTTGCATCTATTATTTTGGACACGTCAAAGTGGTCGTACGAGTCATTCTTCGCATCTTCAGCAGGCGCCCTGCTTCCTGAAGCACGTTTCTTGTCACGATTGTCCGCCCTCACACCCCTCTCTGCAACGTTCATTTCCTTTTCTTTTGTTCTAACATCCTCGTCCAGGCGCTTGCCTACGAGAGTGAAAATCGTCTCGTAAGACGCCCTATTTATCAGCTGTGCGAGGTTGTCCTTCATCTTTGCCTGTCGACGGCTATGGAGTTTAATTCATCCCACCCATTCTTAATAAATTCCTTTGCATTGCGGCTAGGGGCCGAGCATGCATTGTGCAAGGGCCAATTGGCCCAGTGCCTAGCGCCGCTCCGTGGGTACTTTGACAGTAATTAGCATTGGTCAAGTGCGCGTACTTTGTCAGTAATTAAATTTGCACAAGTCCCGAGCACCGTGTCATACGCCCTTACTTCTGTCGTACGCAGTACCGGCGCGGCGTTAGGCGTGTTTCTGTGCAAAGTCCCGAATTTTCACCAAGTCCTGGGCACTAAGGGGGCCGTGCTAGTAAGTGTAGCTCCTAAACGGCTAAGTCTTTTTGAATTCTGTCACTTGCACCCTGTTTTGTATGCTTAGTATATGCTACGTACCTATTGCATTTGTTAATTGGCCTATTTATAATGCATGAGATGTGAGGACTCTTTGTTTACGTAAACGCTTTTATTAGAAAATAAAATACAGTAATCATTTCAACACTCCTTTTCTCAATGTAGGAGTGGAAGTACTTATTTGTACATCGCATGCGCCTTCCTCCGTTCATGGCTTGGCTTCAAAAGGCTGCACTCCCTGCAGCTGACATAGCCATTGGCCAGTTGGTTCTTCCACACGTCTAACTCCCAATTGCACAGTTCCTCCATCTTCTGCATCCGGGGGGGCGGTGGTGAGGAGCCACGCTTGTCTCGAGGGCCTTGCGCACCGCCTCCTTCATGCGATTGATGAGCTCGAGCCCGTGCTCTTCTGCCGTGCGTTCCTTCTCGAGATCCGGCACGGACTTGATGTACTCGTGAGCGACAAGGTCAGCGTCGTGTCCGAAGACGATGACAGCCCAGAACATCTTGTCAAACACATTCTGGGCAAGGCACGCCAGATGCTTCCTGTAGCAGTGAGCCTCGGCGACCCACCTCTTCGCTTGACGGAGAAAGATATAGGGCTTCTTGCCAATCAGCAACCGCTTGCACATCTTGAGATCGCATGAAGTCATGTGGCGCAGCTCGCCAGGGTTCCTTCGGCGTCTGCGGGAGCGCATCTGAATCTCCTTCTCAATGGCATTCAGCAGCTCAGTGGCTTCGATCGTCTTTTCCTCTTTCACCTTCTCAAACTGGACCTGCGTGGCCTTGTTGATTCCACACAGTTTGGGCCACGAGAGCTCCACGAGGCGGTGCACGATTTCTGCAGGCAGGCTGTCGAAGGTGGCAGCCATAGCTGGTTTTGCGGAGTCAGCCATAGCTGTTTTCGTGGTAGTGGTGGATGGAGAGGAGGATAGCTGCGAGAGTTGTTGCGTCTCGCGACTTAATAGACGAAGGGATATCCACAGCTGCCACGGGATTGGTCCGCGTCCTGTGGATAAGCGCGGCGCGAGCGCGACGCGCGCGTCCTGTGGATAAGCGCGGCGCGAATACGGAACGGCGCGGCGCGAGTACGGACCGGTGCACGTCCACGGGATTCTGCCACGTGGCACGTGCCATTTCCCGTGGTGACGGCGCCAGAAGTATAAATCTAAAACCGCGCCAAATTCAAATTTTTGCCAAGTCTCAACGGCTAAGTATTATTAAATTTGGACACTTGGGACGTGTGCAATTGTTAATTTTACTTTGATTGCAAGCATGGAAAATAAGACATGATGTTCGTGTGAATTGTTTTCATTAAAAATATAATTACTCTTTAATTGTACACAAGTCCACGGGACTAGAGAGATTCTCTGAACTATTTACAGGGCACGCGGGGCGGCCAGTTGGTTCATGACAGCTGCATAGCAGGACTCTGCGGAGTCGTAGCGGAAAAACGGGAAGCACAGGTCGTGCTTGGAGTCCTTGCCCTCGCAGATGGGGCAGGAGACACTCTTGGTGCCAGCCTCCCGCAGAGTGTCGAGGACGCACTCGCTGCAGACGACGTCGTTGTCGATGCTGTGGCCGTTGGCGGTGAAGAGGTAGTGCGCCTTCTTGTTGCACACCTTGCAGGTCTTGGAGGGCACGTCCAACTGGTGGTTGCAGCCCATCTGCTTGCTGGCAGCCTTGACGCCGCAGAACTTGTTCTTCAGATGCTCGAACTCCTTGGTGCCGGGAGTGACGGTGCTGGTGAGGTTGGACTCGGACAGCGTGAAAGAGACGAAGCTGAGGTGGGAGACATAGTTGCGCTTCTCGCACTCCCACTTGATCCTGGAGATCTCCTTGGTGAAGTCGCTCTTGAAGTTCTCGATGTCGACCTTGGGCTTCTTGATGGCGTCGTTGAACAGCCCGCAAGACCTCAGGTAGTCGTTTGTGTCCTCCTGCTTCCTCTTGTAGCCACCGCGAAGAAAGGGCTGGTCGCGCTCCTCGACCTTGACGTTGACCTTGCCAGGGTCGGTGGGGCCGGTGAGAGCAAAGTTCGGCTCAGAGACGGTGTAGGTGCCTGGCGTGGGCCACTTGATGAACTCGGCGGTGTCCTCCATATCCGGGTAGATCTGGAGCAGCTCGGGGAACCTCTTCTTCGTCCGCTCGTGCTCGAACGCGAACTGCTCGAATGCGGGGTCCCAGCAGCTGATGCAGTGCTCGGCCTTGCCGTTGCAGTCGATCTTGAGGAGATCCACACGAGTCGGCTTCTTGCACTTGGCGCAGTCCTTCGTGGGGATGCTCTTCAGCATGTTGTTCTGCTGAAGGTACTCGCACGAGTCGCAGAAATGGCCGTCGCACGGGGAAAAGCTGTGATTGTTGCGCATCTTGTAATCCTCGTCAAACTCGCAGAAGTGCTTGAGAGACCTCATCTTGTCGCAGCCGACGCAGCGAATGCGCTTCTTGTTCATCATGATGTTGCTCGTCTCGTAGTGATCCATCATGTCGTTCAAAACGCTGCGAGAAGCCTCAGGAAGGTGGACT
The DNA here is from genome assembly GCA_009746045.1 of Mesostigma viride. NCBI lineage: Eukaryota > Viridiplantae > Streptophyta > Mesostigmatophyceae > Mesostigmatales > Mesostigmataceae > Mesostigma > Mesostigma viride. The sequence continues at coordinate 1,038,596 of RPFO01000080.1, read as the reverse complement.
TCGCATGCATGCTCGCCGGTGACTGGGTGGAAAAGAATGTTGAAGTGGCGAGTTTTCTTGACTTTGGGAGCACTGTGCGGCCCACGCTGGCGAGGAGCAGAGATGGCGGAGGAGGTAGCCATTGGAGCTGGTTGGTTTTGGTTGCTGAGAGAGCTGGGTGGATGCGAGTGGGATGCGAGGCGAGGTGGTGCAAGTCCTGCATTTATACCCACGGGGCTGCAATTCCCGTGGTCTAGAAGAATTCAGCAGATCGACGGCTCGTGGCGCCACGAGGTTTGTAACGGGAAACGGTATGACGGTTACGAGGAAAATTTCCCGTGGCCATACATTTTGAGCGTTATTTTGCCACGGGATTTGTAACGTAAAAAATCTTTCCCCGTGGCAAAAATATCCGACAGTTACTTTGCCGCGGGACCGGAATCGGATTTTTTTCTGTCCCCGTGGACGGATATTTTCGAGCGTTATTTTGCCACGGGATTTGTAACGTAAAAATTCTTTCCCCGTGGCAAAAATATCCGACAGTTACTTTGCCACGGGGCTCGAAACCGAAAAATTGTAATCCCCGTGGACGGATATTTCTGACCGTTACGCTGCCACGGGACTTGTAACGTAAAAAAACGCGTCCCGTGGATAAGGTTTCGGCGCATAAACGACGAACGCGCTTCCACGTAGCCAGATTGCCCGTGCAAGACCACGTAGATAGCCTGCAGCCACGGGACTGTCTCGTCAACCAAGGCCTGCGCAGGTATAAAGACCAGACTTCCTCGTCTCCTCGCCACTCGCTCACCTCACATCAGCTCAGCACACCAAAACTCTCTCACTGGATATGGCTTCCCGCCCCAGATACGCAGCTAGCTACAACTTTGGCCGTGGTGTTACTGGAGCTAGTGGCAGTGGCAGTGGAAGTGGCAGGGGAAAGCGACGTGCTGCGAGGAACACGGCTACTGGAGAAGCAGGTTTGTGACGAGCCTTTGTTTTTTTGCACCCAAAGCGCTTTTTCTTGTCGTTTCCGCCTTTTGGTACTCATTTCTTGTTATGTTTTCTTGCCCCCACACACCCGTGCATGCAGAACTGACCGCTGAACAACGGCAGCTTCACAGGGCTAACAAGCCTGTGCCCGTGCACGATAATCACGGGGACTTCGACACAAGAAACAACGTGTTTCCCTATCTGGAGAACACTTTCAAGGTGGCGAAACTCGTCCTGGACTTGAGCAAGATCGAATGCGCCATTTGCGCGGAGGAGAGAGACAAGTATGTCACTCTCATGCTGGAGAACGAGCCCGCGCACGCATGCTCCATCATCATCTGCGACACCTGTGCCACTACCAAGCTTCACACGTTCAGAAACCAGTGCCCGCAGTGCCGCAAGCCGCTGAGCTCGTCTGGGCAGCTGTTCGTCCCCAACCCGCAGCTCAACAGCCTGGCGTCGAGGACGCAATACCGGGCCTGCGAACACCCCGGCTGCTTTACGATCATCCCAAGCAACATGATGGCGGCGCACGAGGAGGAGTGCGAGTACAACGTCTACACCTGTGGCAACACCGTCTCGTTCCGCCTGCTGGACAACGAGACGCTTTCTTCCAAGATGTGCTGCGGCTATGAGGGCAAGAAACGCGCCGTCGAGGAGCACATGGAGACTTGCCCGGAGGCTGAGTCTGCGAAGAAGCTTAGCGCCATGATGGGCGTGTTTGACAAGGTGGAGGCGCTCTCAGCTGCAATGGAGCGCGACAGCCCAGACGTCTTCAAGCGCATGGCTCAGTTGTTTGGGGTGACCACGGAGAAGGCCAGGCGCATCCTTGCCAGCCTGCCTGGAGCGAGTGGTGCCGGCCCTTCTTCCCAGCGTGCTCCTCGTCCAGGGGAAGCAGTGGACACAGCAATCCCCGTCGACGCCCCCACTGACCCAATCAGTGATCTCGTGGACGCCATAGACGCTGACGTTGCTGCACAGGGCGTCGACGACGAGGCTGCAGACCCCACCTGGACTCCGGCTGGCAACCAGGACGACTGAACAGTTACAGCTGACAGCATTGGATGTCAAAAACCCCTCTAGTTTAGAGACAAGGGCCATAGTTAGAAACCAGCCCATCCACGGGGTTTAGGTGACAGGCAGTAGAAGAAACATCCCCACACACTGGGGACTTGGACAGGAAAGATGTGGATGTTTGTAATAAAGATGTGGATGTTTGCAAAACCAGTTTGAAAAAATATCTAAGCTGCACATTAGTATAAGTATGGTAAGTTTCCAGCAGGCCACGTGGCAGCCACAAAGCCCGATCCCCGTGGTAGCCGGCGCAGTACGGATCCCGTAGGAATCCACGAGATATTTCCGAGATATTTCCGAGATATTTTAGATATTTTCAGATATTTTGAAAATATCCCAGGGACCCCGTGGACTCCCAGGGGAATCGTAACCGAAAATCGGACTCGCGGCCGGCGATCGGAGGAGCCACCACGGGAAAATCCCGTTTTTTTTTCGGGTGTGTCCTCAGAACGTGCTGGTGTCAGTCCTGGTCATGCCAGAGGCCTGGTCCGTTTCTGGTTGCTGGCCCAACATGGTGCCTGTCACATTGTGCCCAACATGCCACACGGACGCGGGTTCTCAAGATTTTTAACAATATCGCTTTAGACCGAAAAGGTGAAAAGGACTTGGCAAACGCTCGACTCGTGAACAAGGATATCAGCGCTATTGCCACACAGGCCGCGTTAGACACGTCGAATGACCGGATCAAGGCCTCGGAGGCTCGTCTGGCTGCTATCGAGTCAGCCATGGACACACGCGATCAGAAGATGGACAGAGATAGACAATATGCATTTTCGAGAGACGCTAACGTCTATCACGCGATGAAGAAAGGATATGACATAGCCGATAAAGCTCAAGAGAGAGATCGCGTTGCACGCGACGAGGAGGCAAAGTTTCTACAGAGATTGAAGCTCCGAGACGCTTCAAAATATGCCGAATTGAAGGCCACCGAACAAACACAGCAAGAGTCTACATCTGTCTCGCATGCTTCGAGTGCTCATCGCTCCGTCCGCTCAAAGTCGAAGCGTGGCAGGCGGCGTCTTTAGATGTACGGTCGTGGTACCCGTACACACCCGTCGTGGTACGGACGCGACGCCGTACATACCGGAGGTGGTACGGACTAGGTTGTCGTACATGGCGACAGGTACTTACGTCCACTATAGTTAGTATGTTAAGGTACGGATAGGTCACCATTCCTTCCCAGAAAGGGCATTGGAAAAAATTTTTTTAACCCCGTGGTCTTAAACACCTATTTATAGCATGAGATTGTACGGAAATGCAACCGTACACACTGGTGGTGGTACGGACATGCAACCGTCCACGCCGGTGGTGGTACGGACATGTGATTGTACATGTTATCGTTTACTATCATCCAATGTAATGAGTATGTTATGGTACGGAGAGGTCACCGATCCATCCCGAAACAGACCTTGAAAAAACTTTTAATTGCTGCTGAAGAGTAGCTCCGGAGAGCCATCAGGCGACTCCTCTGACTTTGGCAAAATCATGCCGTGTCTGTACACGTGCGTGTTCGTGCTGACTTCTTCACACATCCTTATTCGTTTAACTAGGTCTAATTGAAACAAATAACAACGATATTTGATAAAGAACGACACAGGAGTGTTCTTAAAGAAATCCAGGTATACAACAACTCCCTTGCGAGCATACTGTCCGAGGCAGTTAGCGATCAGCAAGCCTTCCGGATGCAGTTCTTCGTTTCCAAGGCGGACACGGATATCCTTATCGCTCGTAATTTCGTGTATAATATCCGAATAAGGAAGCTTGTCGACTACGTACATCAACTTGTTACTTTTTTTATCAAATTCAAGAGTCGATGGATCATGTATCACCACGTGATCGAAGATTTCATATTCGACTGCACCACAAAATGGAGGTTCGGAAATAAAACGCAGTGCTGTCATTGGCGAGTGAACCTGTCCAGCGTCGTACGCGGGAAAGTCCTTAATTAACTCGTGGAGATTCATGATTCATTATAAACCAAGGAGATAAAGTAAAAGGTCGTCAGCCGAGCGGGTTTGTCAAGCCCATGGAAAAAAAAGTTTTTTGGAGACCCTTTTCGGGATGGATTGGTGACCTCTCCGTACACTAATATACTATTTACATTGGATTGAAGTATGTATCAACACAGACGGAAACCATATCCGTACCACCATCAGTGTGTACGGATACACGTCCGTACCGCCACTGGTGTGTACGGGAACACATCCGTATGACCACCGGTGTAGAGGAATGCGCGTCCGTCAAACAACCTCGATCAAAAATAGGATCTTCTAACTGCGACTGTACAATGTTCGTGCACACTTCACGAAAATGGTTCGGGAAACGAGATCCCGTACACCGACCGCATCTTTGTCAGGATATGCCCCAATATGCCTGACAGTCTTTTTATTGAGTGTGCTGGTTTCGGGTATACCGGAACTTATATGACTACTTTCTCCTACATTTTACTAAGTATATTAGTTAGCTAAATATATTAGTTAGCTGACATCCGTACCCTAGTGGTACTGTAACCAGTGGTACTGTAACCAGTGGTACTGTAGCCAGTGGTACTGTAGCCGTCTGACAAAATTTGCCTGGCTCCGCGCTACGCGCCGACCCTATGTTCACTAAGTGCTGCCCTGGAGGCGCAATGTCCTTGTACTTGCATACTAGTGATCTGACGCATCATTTTAGTGTTGATGTAAGCCACCCACTTGTGTGTGGCGGCTGGATGCACTTTAACTTATACCGTAGATTATTTCCAGATCGACGGATACTGCGACAGTGTGTTTTTCCACTTAATGTTGCCCCTGCAATTGTCATGGCTACCCGTTTGTACGCCGACTCAAAGTCAATATATAAAATCAGTAAAGCATTATTCGATCTTTAAGCCTGCCACCTGTCTTACATTCTGACATGGTATCGAGCGGGGTGGCCTACTAAATTGCTGAAACTGGTCCGATTTATCGGGCAAATTGACTCCCTGAATCCGACGTCGGCACTTTATGCCAGTCGTGCATATCCTAGACGGGCTTCCCTGTATCGAAATTCAAGAACTCCAGTATTTAGACGATCGTCTCTACCTCGTATTTGCTGTTCTCAACCATCGTCGCATATTAGTCTTAATCTTTACCATTACGGATTGAGCGTCTCCGGCTTTCTCGGCTGTCTCCAGATTTTCACCTTGCCGAGACTCGGTTGTGACCAGTTTTTAACCTTGCCGAGACAATCATGTCCGCAGCCGCGACAGCAGCAGCTACGAAAGCGACGAAAGATCTCAACATTCTACAGGCCTGCAAAAATATTACACAGTTCGACGGCCTCGACCCAGTAAAGTGGGATAACACGAAGATTCCTTTTCTGGCCGTAGTGACAGCATTCGGGATGCTGTCTGTCCTGCTTGGCACCGAGGTCAATGAGGAACGCGACCTGATTCTTTTTGCGGCCCTTTGTCAGTGCCTCGTTGGACCGGCACTCAAAGTGGCAAACAGTGTTACTCAGAAAACTGGCCGCGTGGCATATCATCGCATCTGTGAAGAATATGAGCATCTCAAACTGCAGATGAGCAACCGGCGAGCACTACGCCGCAAGCTAAATCGAATGAAGCTGGAACCCGGCGTCACAATGCGGCAATATATAACCGACGGGGAATTAACTTATAACGACCTGATTGCCACCGGCGCCAAAATGGCACCGGAGGATCTAGCCGAGAATCTGCTCGCCGGCGTGACCGAGGAGTTGCTTCCGTCCCTTGCCCAATTGAACCTTGGGGACGGTATCACCCTACAGGAAACTAAGGCGGCACTTCTTAAGGCCTGGGACCTTGTGCACGGTAACAAAGATTCCGCGGAGGCCACCGGGGTGTATCATACCTCCCACTCTGGACGCGGTGGCCGTGGCACCGGGCGTGGCAGGGGGCGTGGCGGTCACAATGGCGGGACCCAGCGGCCCAGCTGCACCCACTGCGGTCGCACCTCTCATCAGGAGCCCACCTGCTGGTGGAAGTATCCTCACCTACGGAACACTCGCGGCAACACCGGCGGGCCCGCCGCCCACCACACCACCGACACCCCGGCGCCCTCCCACGAGGCCCCTGACCTCCCCCCCGGTTTCTGCTTCTAAACGCCTTATCCAGCTCCCCCGGGACAGGGAACAAGGGGTAGCAGCCAGCTGGGCCCAGCTAGCACCAGACGTGGGCCCTGGAGCTTTTCAACCTGCACTGCAGCAGGCGACAGCAGCCAGCCCCCCAACCCGTCCTCTGGCCCTCCTGCATCGCTAGCGGCTAGTAGCCCGCCCTGCCAGACGTGACAGGTGCAGGTCTTCATGCCAGCAGCCAGCAGTGACCAGTACTGCAGTACCAGCATCAAACAGTCCACCTGTGTTCTTTTCTCCTGTGGCGCACTCCCAGGGACACCTGGGGGCCACCGGATGTCTTTCCAGGGTCCCAGCATTTTACCAGCAACAGCAGCAACAACCAAGTTTTTTCGAGGGTCCCCGGCATTCTCCCAGCAACAGCCACTGTGGCGCACTCCCAGGGACACCTGGGGGCTACAGTCATCAGTCTCCTCTCAGCTCCAACCAGATAGCCGTGTAAGGGGGGTGCCAGGGGAGTGTACCCGGCTATACCCTCACTAGCTATAGGTCTCTCTGAGCAAGGGGGGAACAGGCACATTGTATGCAAGGGGGGTGTCAGGATATGCCCCAATATGCCTGACAGTCTTTTTATTGAGTGTGCTGGTTTCGGGTATACCGGAACTTATATGACTACTTTCTCCTACATTTTACTAAGTATATTAGTTAGCTAAATATATTAGTTAGCTGACATCCGTACCCTAGTGGTACTGTAACCAGTGGTACTGTAACCAGTGGTACTGTAGCCAGTGGTACTGTAGCCGTCTGACAAAATTTGCCTGGCTCCGCGCTACGCGCCGACCCTATGTTCACTAAGTGCTGCCCTGGAGGCGCAATGTCCTTGTACTTGCATACTAGTGATCTGACGCATCATTTTAGTGTTGATGTAAGCCACCCACTTGTGTGTGGCGGCTGGATGCACTTTAACTTATACCGTAGATTATTTCCAGATCGACGGATACTGCGACAGTGTGTTTTTCCACTTAATGTTGCCCCTGCAATTGTCATGGCTACCCGTTTGTACGCCGACTCAAAGTCAATATATAAAATCAGTAAAGCATTATTCGATCTTTAAGCCTGCCACCTGTCTTACATTCTGACAATCTTATCCCTGTACATCTTTACCAACGCATCGTTAGGCGTCAACCGGTTGCGCCACCAATCGCCGACAACCACGTTCGCGATGATTTCGTCGTCTTCGAACAAAGGAAGGGCGTTCAGCCCGTAAAAGATCCAATCCCACCGCGGATCAACCATGACACTGCGAGAAACGCGGCAAGTCAACAGAGACTTGCGTTCCTCGAACGGCTGCAAGCTGAACCACAGCACGAACACAGCACGGCTTTGTCCAGAGACCTTGAACCGCAGACTCGCGGTATAGGGCAAAAAGAACTCGTTGTCAACAGAAAGGGACAACGGGCCTGTATCTGGAACCGAGAACATCTTCCGGATCCATCGAGCAATCCACGCGTTCGTGATAGGATACGTGTACACGCTCTTCCCGCTATAGAGGGATGACTTCTCTGTGGTCACTTCTGTTTGCTTGGACTCGACGATCTTTACGCGATGCACGTGCTCCAAGTGCGCGTGGTCTAGCAGATTTTCCATCACGATCATCGGGTGACCGGCTACCGCCCCCGTGTATGAAAAAGTCCGAAACAATGGATCTGTGAACTCCGGAATCGAAGGAAAGGCCGAGTCGCCATCTCCTATCCCTGTGTTGACCCACACCAAATCCTCGTCTTGTTTCGTGTCAAGGTATCCGTTTGGGTTGTTCTGTTTTCCCCAATACATGCCGTGGTAGGCACAACGAATGCACCCGTCCTCGACTCTCGCCTTGTGAGAAAGACGCGCACCGCGGTGAGGACACACGTTGCGAACGGCGAGGGTCTCGTTGCGCTCACGGTGCGGGTACATGAGGATTTCTTCGTTATATATTTTTGTCACTTTGACACAGGACGGTTTGCGTCCGACGCAGACCCATTTGTCCGGAACAGAATCGCATCTCGCAGGGAGACACGCGAGAAGTTTTACCGCGTTCGCCATCGCGACCCACTATAGAAACGCAAATTTTACCGGTCTCAATAGGCGAGTTGGCTAAGAGTTTACGGTTTTCTCTTTATCAAAAAGTATGCTACAATGGGCACAAATGGTATACTTGCAACCATCAATCCTCCGGGGATCTGCCACGTTAGTTTTTTATCCTTTCCTTGATGGTTTCCACGGTAAATCATATAACCTCCTCCTCCCGCCAAAGCGAGCATGAGCACAAGAAGCCCAAATTCTACTTTGTTCATTTTTATTTTATACATAACAAAAAGTTCTGTGTCACTGAGGAACTAGCCACCAAACCAAGAATGTTAAGATCAACAAACATAGTAAGAGCAATAACCCCCCTGCCGTTTTCGTCCGCGTGGATTTCTCTTGTAGCCCCTCGTGAATCTTGTAGCCTCCCGCCCCAGCGGATGCAAGAGCACCAGATACAAAAATACCGATAAAAAGATATTTGACCCACGGCTTCATGTGTTTTGATAATCTTTGTCTGCATTTTTTTTTCAAGGCTTAGGTCCGCTTTTTTATGATGTCATACACGTTGGATTGGTGAAAGATTATAGTGTCGCCGGCATCGTATTTTTTCGTATGTACAAGGTAGTTGTCGACTATGCCCTCTAGGTGGGGGCGGCGAACGCGCGTTACCTGCACCCAGAAACGATCTTTCGTGTTAGATATCTGAACGAAATCGCCCTTCTTTATAGACGACAACCTGTTCTTTGACGGCACTTTGAAAGTGCGCGGGTGTAAGCGGTGCATCTTCTGCGCGTCCACCAATGGCACGCTGGACTTTGTCATTTTCTACCTATTAAAAAAATAAGTTTTATATGGCACGCGAACTGACGCCCTACGCCCGGGCTTCATATGTTTTGACAATCTTTATTAGTATTTTTTAGGTCTTCACATGGAACGTGTAATCCACTGGTATCGACTCAATGTCGCCTAGCGCCACGCCGGCAAAAAAAAGGCGCGAATTCGACTTGTCAGGATATCCTGCGCCGGCGTGAACGAGGTGCGCGTGCCAAATCAGAAGGTCCCCGGCGTTCAACGAGATTTCTAAAGGGTACACGCGGCCCGTGAGATCGTCGCCCGTCTCATCGATCGGATTAGAGTGATGTTTCGATAAGAACAATATGAAACGCGTGTCATCCTCTAACGCGAGCATACAAGATACGGGAAATCCTGTTCTCCAGCGCATAACGGCCGGCGAAAAATCGCGATGCGCGGACTGGACGTCGCATCCCGGATCAGAGTACAAGAAGCTCGCTTCGATCGTCCGATATTGTTCTGAAACGAGATCCCACATCAGACGGACGCAGGTTTTCCACGTGTTGAGTTCGCCATTGGACCAAGATTTTGTCAAGTTGTATTGGCTCCTCTTTCCGTCCCCTTTATCCGATCGGCCGCGTTCGTCTTCTCTTTGAAATATCGTTGTAGCGAGAGATCGTCTGTCTTGCGACAACGCGAAGATTCTTTGAACCTCTTCCTCTGGCGCGGCTCCACGGACGACGGCGTACCCGGTCATCGCCAAGCCTTTAAATACGTCTCGAATCACGGGGTTTTGTTCGGCCGCGAGAGCGTCACGAACGAACTCAGAAGCAAAAACGAGTTCCTCCTCGTTCGACATCAAATCGTTCGCAGCGCGCTTCCGACCTCGACGAACGGCGCACTGAATCATCCGAAAAGCGTCACGCACGCCCTCTTCTACGGAAGACGACATCCATAACGCGGGTTTTGAAAACATTTGACGCTTTCATGGCGCGCCTGCGATCCTGGATAGCGAGAAAGCGCCCCAGACCGGGAAAAACGACTCAGTCGTATCGAAGATGGGAAAAAGACAACAAAGCCAGCGTGATTCTGTTTGCGCAAGGAAAAGCAATCTCCGAGCAGCCTACCTTGCGTGTGAAAGATCTCAAAGAGGAAGCAGACCGCTGGTCTCGGGCTAACTATTCAAAGCGCTGTCTGTTCGTCGCACGGGTCCGATCTTTTACAGAGATCAGCCGGCGGACTCTCGATCTACAACTGGTTGCAGAAGACGATGCGCGTTTTTCGGGACTCATAAGCCCTCTGCTCATGTTCAACGTGGACACAACACGGGAAGTAGCGATCGCCATCGTGTACATGGCCAAAGCGAGAGGGCTTTCTGCGGACTACTACACCCCAAAGATGTCTCACGCCTTTACGGTATCGGCCGACGAAGGACCCGAGAAGGATCCGAAGTGGGCTCAGAACCCCCTTTTCGTCCCCGAGTCTATCGATGTAGGAATCGGATCCTCCGTGAGTTTCTTTGAAGGTTGCATGAACTTCAATTGCGTATACAGAGGACGCTGTATGTACCGTTGCGAGAAATGCAGCGATCCGACGTATTGCAGCCGCGAGTGTCGTGATGAAGATCGGGAAGCCCACGGTTGCCTCCGGACGCGTGAGTGGCCCAACATGATGCCCCTCACGCGCCCGGCATGGCCCAGCTTTCAATCCGTTCGCCAGGCCTGGACAGCAGACTGGCATGACCTGGACTGACACCAGGCGAACGGCAGCTCCGTTCGGCCCACGGAGGCTCAACTCCAGACGCGTCCAAGTCCAAAAAATAGTTTTAACCCCTTCAATACTGAAGTTGTAGCGCAGGCTATTTCAGGGGGGAAAAATCCGTTCGCAAAACCTTCGACCGAAGACGACATAACACGTACCACACAAGACCTCATGGCACAAGTTCAACAACAAGCCAGCGAAAAGGTAGAAAAATTGCCAGGCAATCAAAACAATAGTTTTTACCCCCTCGATACTGAAGTTGTAGCACGGGCCATTTCAGGGGAAAAAAAACCGTTGGCAAAACCTTCGACCAAAGACGACATAACACGTACCACACAAGACCTCAAGCAAAGGTTATCCAGAGCCGTAGGCGTCTATAATCAGCCAGAACTAGATGGCATCGAACATTCGGCTCAAAAACTTGTATCGATGTCAGAAATTTCACCTGATTTAATAAATGACTTGGTAAAAATACAAGACGCTGCACAAATCGCTAACACTTATTACAAGGGAGGTGATGTTTTAGACCTGTTGACCTTGAAGTACAAGGATAAGGATAATATACAAGAGAAAACAAAAGATCTGGAAAATTCCTTTCCCTTTATGCGCACAATCTTTCACAATATATCAATAGGCGCCAAACCTAAGCAAACTCTAGATACCGAACCCCGGAAGGTAACATTACCAGACATTAGTACGGAAAGCAGAATGCAATCATTGAGGAAAGAACTATCGATGTTATCGGGAATTTGGTCGAAGAACAAAAAGTGAAGACAAAGATCCGAACAAATTTATGTGTGTCCTAAGTTGATAGTCTCTATGCCACCTAGTTTAGACACGACGCCTTTTCGAAACCGCCCTATACGCATATCGCCCTTTCGTTTGACAGGAAATCTGAACCCATACAGCGAAAAGCGACTTCATGGCGCAGGCTGGTTTAGCCGGGTGTCGAACGAAGAACTCGTAACTGCAAGTAGCCCTTCGCTGATACCTGACTCGCCAACAGCATCTTCCTCAAAATCCGCTTCCCCCAAAGGACATTTGCCTGATTTACCCAGGCCTCCCTCGCCTACATCTTCTTCAAAACCCGCTACCCCCAAGGGACATTCGCCAGACTCGCCCAGGCCTCCCTCGCCTGATTTACCCCCCTCGCCTACAGCATCTTCTTCAAAATCTGAGTCGCGTGACCTTTCGTTGCCCGAAAAAACAGAAGTGCCAGCGCCATCTACCTCAAAATCTGATTCTCCTAAGGGGCGGTCGCCTGACATTTCCTTGCCCGAAACATCAGAGACGCCGAGCAAACCTGCTCCCGAGGAAAAAAGTGCCGCTAACCCTGTTGAAGAAGAAAACTTATCACCATCAGAACCAATCCTACAAGAAAAAGAAGAACCGAAACATATCATCGAAGAGCCGAATGAATCAATAAAGCCGTTAAAAAGAGTCGATGAACAGTCGATAAGTGGGCAATTACAGAACCCATGAGTGAGCCTGCCACGCTGCACCCATTTCATGATTGATTGTAGTTCTCGTTACCCTAGAAACAAACACAAGAAGAGGGAGGGAGGGCGGGACAAGAAAAAGAGACCTAGAACATCGTGCAAATGGCACTTTAGGGCGGCGTAGCCCGGGCTCGCCTCATGAGCCGTCAGCAACAGTAACTTAATTGCTACTTAACTTAACGAACTAGAAATGGCCATACAAAACTGGCCAACTAATTCTAACTCATGGAACCGGTCCAGCCCAAGGCCCACCGTCCCGTAGTACCACTCACATAGCGGCGTTCATTCTCATCTGTTATAAAGAAACTACGTTCAGAGAACACCGATTCTATTCCCACTATTACCAATCCACCAACATTTGATTAAAACAATAAGTGGGCAATTACAGAACCCATGAGTGAGCCTGCCACGCTGCACCCATTTCATGATTGATTGTAGTTCTCGTTACCCAACCCCCCTTTCCTGGTGCTTTATCTCCAAAGCTCCGCCAACCACTTTCGCTCAGTGGCTCTCGAGGCTGCCCTGCCGCAACGGTCACGACCATTACAATCGCCGGCGGCTGTAGCGAGCCTCATGCACGATAACCCTTCGCAGGGCCCCCCCCAGCCTTCCACCCTCGGCCAGTAAAAGAGGGTGTTGAATGTGCACGCAAAGACAAGGAAGAAGACGCCTCGTTTAACGATCACGGACCTCCCTCAAAGGCCAGTGCCGCCCTAACGTGACGACAACTTGTAGGACGACACCCGATGCCACCATATCTCGATTACTGTCAACGTTGTCACCTGGGGGAGTAACTTTCCATATTTCAGGTTTTAGTTGATGAGCAGGCTCTCATCACACACCCCAGCGGCCGATAAAGCGCAAGCGCAACTGGGCCGGCCAAAATATTTGGTCCTGCCCGGCCCAGGTCCGTCTGTTAAACTGGCCCCTTAAGTCTCGGTCTGAATCGAAATATTGCATAATTCCGGAATTCGTCCCCACCACATTCCCGAGACCTCACGCACCCATAAGAGCGGATGCTGGTAAATATTTTTCTACTTTCGCGAGGGCCGACAGATTTGTCGTCCATCACAGTGCCCACTAGAAGTAACCCGACCACCCTTCCTTCGGCAGTCAGCAGTCAGGAACTGCAACCCTGCTGCGACATTCCGCAGCGAAGCGGTAGGCACTGCAGCGTGGCACGGAAATCTTACTCATGGTTTCAGAGTTCCGTACAGGTGCCACGCGCAGGCAAACGCGAAGTATTTTATAGTCTCTCGTCGGCCAAGAACCCAGCTGCGGGGAGAAAACCGACGAGGGTAATTTTAATTTCTTTTTCACAGTCACGTGACTGTTCAAGCTATGTCAGTCACGCGCCATCTCTAATCGGCCACCGCCAGCCAAATAGGCTGACGCGATTAGGGCAGCATTAAATTTCTTGTAATCCGCCATACCCATACCCCATACATCCGATGAACAAGAAAAAGAGACCTAGAACATCGTGCAAATGGCACTTTAGGGCGGCGTAGCCCGGGCTCGCCTCATGAGCCGTCAGCAACAGTAACTTAATTGCTACTTAACTTAACGAACTAGAAATGGCCATACAAAACTGGCCAACTAATTCTAACTCATGGAACCGGTCCAGCCCAAGGCCCACCGTCCCGTAGTACCACTCACATAGCGGCGTTCATTCTCATCTGTTATAAAGAAACTACGTTCAGAGAACACCGATTATGCCAAACCGACCGGAAAAAATCGAAAACGAAGATGACGAAATTGAAGAATGGTTTGCGGATGGATTCGAAGAAGTCGATCGGTGGAACGAAGAGTTGAAACAAACTATGGATTCTAAATACGAAAGAATATTCGAAGACATCGTAAACGAGAAAGGAAAGGATTGGTTGACAAGCGGAAAAGGCGAGGCGTTGACATATAAAATTGATGAATTGAGACGACTTCAAACAGATATCGAATTCGACACTGAAATATTTAGAGAGGAATTTCCTTTCATGATAGACAAAATAGAAGAGTTAAAGGAAAAAAGAAGCCAAGAATTGTCAGAAAGGCTTCGACAATTGGACTCTGCATTTTCAAAAAGAGCCATTTTCAAAGTTGACCCGAATAACTATGACGAAAAAACTAGAGATCAAACTTTGGCGATGCACAAATTGTCAAAAAAAATCATCGAAAACATTTTGAACCAAGAAAAGACGCGCATTGGAAAAAAAGAAGAAATCAAGAGGTCCGTCACAGCCGATTATGAGATGGCAAAAGGCTTGTACACTTTTGACGATTTCGCAAAAAATATTTTAGATGACCGAACAAAACAAGCTATTAATGCACTGGAGAAAATGCTCAAACGAGAAGACTTGAAGACCCAAAAGAAATCACTTCAGGCAATCGAAAAACGAATCGATGCTTTACGCAACCCCGTTCCCGACAAGCCAGAAGTCTTGGAAGATTCTAAACCGACAGGTACGCCTAGCGTGAAAAATTCGCTAAACTCCACTGGTCAACCCGGTCCATCTAAACCTCCTCCACCATCTGACCCTCCGGCTGGTCCACCTAAACCTCCTCCACCACCTAACCCTCCGGGTGGTCCACCTAAACCTCCTCCACCACCTAACCCTCCGGGTGGTCCACCTAAACCTCCTCAACCACCTAACCCTCCGGATGGTCCACCTAACCCCCCGGGTGTGCCTCCACCGCCCAATCTACCAAAGCCCCCGGGTGCGCCTTCAAAATCCGGTCTGCCTAGGCCCTCACCACTCGGAGCAGGAAAAACTACTTCAAGTAAGCCTACTTCGGGAATGTTCTACAAGGGCCTACCAAACGACGTCGAAAAAGCTTTGAATGATATTTATGCCCGACTTCCGAAATGGGCACAACTTACACCGGAACAGTGGGAAATTCTCCACAAAGAAGACGCAAAAAAGGAGTTGCCGTCAGCAACTAAAGAGAAACAGAAAATGAAACCGCGCCCTGAAAAAGAACTAGCAATCCTGAAAGCCGCGGTTGAAGGCGATGTGACTAAAGTCGACCCTACTTTTAAATTCAGAGACAAATCCGACGGAGACCCGTCCGACTCTGAACTGTTTCAATACATGAGATCAATCTTTGCGACTACGGTGAAAACCAATGCAAAATATCGATCCGGAGGCGACAAACCCGTTGAATTCCCGCAGACATACTCTCAAATGGCGAGCAGGTTGTATGAGGATATACAAAAAAAGCCTGTCGAGTTTAAAAAGCTGAAAGCTGCCGTGGATAATCCAGACATTAATGTGGAAACAAAAGACGGATTCACCGATTTTTACCTGCCTCCAAAAACCCTCAATTATCTAGCTGACCGCTTAAAGAACCCAACCGATTTGAAACCCCAAGATTCGATAGAAGTCAGAACGATTATAGCCCAGTTTCGAAATCCAGACAAGCGCGAGTATATCCCGCCGAACAAGGAAGAAAACAAATACATCCCAATCAATCAACTAAAACCGACTTTTGATGAAATCAAGAAACGACTAGATGACGCATGGATTGCTGACATGCTTTTAAAAAACGAAGGTAAATACCTGGTTCGACCTATGATTGGTATGAACCGAGGGTGGGTGGGTGGGACAAGAAAAAAGACCACAACAATGTCACTACGCCGCCAAAGTAGTCAAACTGCCCTAGCACGGGGCTGACATCAGCAACCGAGCTTAACTTAACACGCCAACCTGAGAATGTAACGACACCTACCGTACCACAAAAACAACAACCAATCAAATACCCTTTCCGAAAGGTTCTAATTATCATTCAACAAACCGGTTCAACAAACCCGGCCCTGTCAAACTTTAAGCATAAGATTGTTTCGAGAATGTAGCACAATAGGGCCACTGCCCCTACTAACAATTCCAGGTCGCCAGCCATTAGCCAAATCCGGTTACATCTGCCAAACCCGCCCGGTTCAGCCGACCATCCAGGCGGCTCCCGTGAGCGGCCTTATTCCCCGCCTCACTTCGAGAAACTCTTTTCAAAGAAATCCGATTCATACACCCGTTTGCTCACCATAGTCACCAGCATCTTTGTTAAAACAATAAGTAGATGCATACAGACAGGTAGCGGTTACAGAACCGCTATTAAGAACTCCTTAGGCATGGCTCGCGATTACCCAACCTCCCCTTCCTGGCCCTCCGGTCCGCTAAAGAAGCACCATTTCCTTTCCCGTCAAAAGCTGTCCTGTCGCGATGGGCGCTCTCCGTTGCCAGAAAACAGATTTAATTCCCAGCGACTGTGAATGCACAAAAATTCATGCACTGTCGATCGACACAGCTCGCATTTTTGACCCCACTCGGGGGCCCCCGCTGACCTCGTTGCCGACCTCTTCTCTGGTCCGCTAAGGGGTGCTGTCGCGGAACACAAAGTCAAAGCAAAAGCTGCTGACTGGCACCGCTGATTCCAGCCGACACCCAGTTTACAACTTTTTTGAAGAGCAACCAACCTAGTGCCGAGCACATAAACACTCCTTCCGTACAAAAGAGTGGAAATACCACTGAATACGAAATCAAGTTGGTTTTCAGCCCTTGCCTCCTGCGCCGAGGCTCCGTGTCCCACAACGGTGACTTAAATTTTTTACCCCCCCGAGCCGCGGCGGCCCTCAAGCCAAGCCCAACCCGGAATGCAAGCATTTCCAGGTACGAGACAACTCAAAGGCAGGCCAGCCTGCCGACAGCCCAACCCGAGGCGCAAGCATCCCCAGGTACGGAACCATCAAGCAAGCTAGCCCTTGCCCAACCCGGCCAGCTGGCCGTTTCTTTCAAACAAACCAGCCATTAAATAATGCATCAGCCCCCGCTTCGCATTTAAACCCCGATCACCCGGACATTAATTCCGGGCCAGTGGCAGCCATGAATCCCAACCGCCTTAAGCAGCCAGGGTTCATGGATGCCGGAAATTTGGTTAACAAATTTTAGCCCCGCACCCATGCTGAGCGCAAGGCTGGTGAGGCACTTCTTGTACCGCCATAGCCTCAGCCGCCGGCGCTCAGCCAACGTTTACAAGAAAAAAGACCACAACAATGTCACTACGCCGCCAAAGTAGTCAAACTGCCCTAGCACGGGGCTGACATCAGCAACCGAGCTTAACTTAACACGCCAACCTGAGAATGTAACGACACCTACCGTACCACAAAAACAACAACCAATCAAATACCCTTTCCGAAAGGTTCTAATTATCATTCAACAAACCGGTTCAACAAACCCGGCCCTGTCAAACTTTAAGCATAAGATTGTTTCGAGATTGTAGCACAATAGGGCCACTGCCCCTACTAACAATTCCAGGTCGCCAGCCATTAGCCAAATCCGGTTACATCTGCCAAACCCGCCCGGTTCAGCCGACCATCCAGGCGGCTCCCGTGAGCGGCCTTATTCCCCGCCTCACTTCGAGAAACTCTTTTCAAAGAAATCCGATTCCGATTTTCAATTCAAAAATGCTCGAGTATCTGAAAAATCATTTTTCTACGACTGGTGCGAGTGAAAAGCTAGAAATTCCAAATTTATATAAAAACGAAGATTTTGCGCTGGAAGGAGTGTCAAATATCACTTTTAAGCCAAATCCTAAACCAAAGATGCCCACTCCAGGCCCAGGCCAAACCCTCAACAAAAATGGCCCCCCTCCGCCCCCTCCAGGTGTGCCTCCGCCCCGACCAGGTGGCCCTCCGCCCCCTCCAGGTGGGCCTCTGCCCCGACCAGGTGGCCCTCCGCCCCCTCCAGGTGGGCCTCCGCCCCGAAAAGTCGTCCCTCCGCCCCCTCCAGGTGGGGCTCTGCCCACTCAATCTAAAACGCCTGCTCAAGGTCAAAAGGCCATAGCCAAGGACTTCGGCCTCCTTGCAATTCTTAATAAAGTTCGCGACGTGATCGCTAGTCAGCTGATGGAAGACTTCATCACTCGTTACGCTGGCGAAGATGTCGTCCGGGAAACGATGACGCAGAAGCCGGACAAAAAAGACGACGGGACTGAATTATCCAAACAAGAAAAAGATTCATTGCCGTCGTTTATCGAAGACAAATACGACAAGCTGACAGGAGCTGTTACAAAAGAAATTGCAAGCTACTTGGTAAAGAAAGAGGCCACAGAAAGAAAGGAGAAAGAGAGAGCGGCACAAGGCCAAAACCCCCAAAGCACTTGGAAGGCAAAGATAGCCGCGGACCCCGAAGCACTCTCTTTTCTCTACAGCGGCGATCAGAAACTTCCTCAGGATTTAGAAAAAATCATCTCGAGAAAAGATTACGATAAAGACAAACTTGTGGCCGCGATAGCGATCTCGCGTGGTAGCGAATCTATTTTAGGACAAAATACAAGAGCTTCTAACAAACTTCGAAACTTTAGTCGAATAGCGTTGGCTAGAAAAGGCGACCCAAAAGGTATAATTGACACCGCGTCTCAAGGTCTCGTTTTTGGCGGGAAGCAATTCGCTGGTGTCGTACCATTGAGCGACGACATTGTCAATGCGTATATGTACGTCGCCAAAAAGAATCCCGGGGTTTTTCACCCTACTAAATCGACAAATGTTCAAAAAAAGAACATGATTTACATCGACGTGGACGGCCTCCGCTCGCTCATATGCACCCACCCCGACGACACAGTCACGATCGTCGACGTCACGGGTGACTGTAAGGCTCTCGCACGCTATCGCGCGAAAACTTGTGATGTTTGCGTAGGATTAGACGCTGACGCGGGCTCGAGAGACAACGGTGTGCTCGTCCGCGTCTCAAAATCGCGTTTCGCGTACATCGGGGCGCATCGGTACGAATTCGAGACGCTATCGGGCGGTCATGTGATCGACTTTCTGGCGGACGGAGGGAACAACCCGATCGCTATCGACCAGCATCTGAACGCGTACGCGCTTCGGGACAAGAAGACGTTCAAGTTGATGGACCTCAACACGTGCGAAAGGGACCGTTTCGTGCGCGTGTACAGACGCATGCGGTTTCAGATCACGAGGAAGCAGCTGGTAACGAGCGAGCTCAAGGGCACAGCGAGTAGGAGCGCGTACGAGACTCAGTGTTGCAAAAAAAATGCATGATTTATTCAGAATTTTAATATCAACCGGCCCTACCGAAGTGGTCTATATTGCGAGGTCGCAGTGTCACGCAATTCCTCGTTGTCCTGGTGAGCACCGTACCCGCCGGTCCTTGGCGGGGTGTTTAAGTTAGAAATCGGCACGGTCGCCTCGCCGTCGGGCACGGCCCGCCGCTGGAGCGACGGTTGGCGAGAGCTCGATGGGCGTCGCGCCGACTCATGAGATCTGGGAGGGATGGGTCGATCAACGAATTGTATCTCCCCGATATTGTCTATCTGGGTATTTGACATTGGGAGCGTTCGGTTGGAGTCGTGGGAAACGTTGGACATCGGGACGTTCGCGACCGTATTGCGCGAAACAGGCTCTTGGTCACTTTGTACCTCGTATTCTTCGCGCGCCACGTGTCTGATTCGACGACGTTTTGTCTTTGTGCTCGCCCCGCGGTGTTTCGGCTTCCCATGAAACCGACATTGGCTCCCCTTCTTCACAACAATCGCGCATCTTCCTCCCTTAGCCGTCGCGCGTCCGCACTTCATGATCGCATACTAATTCACTTCGAAAAAACTACACGTGTCGGGATCAGACGGCCGACTCTTGCGCGCTTTTGATCAAGGCGCGCCTCGTGAACCTCTCGACGTTCAAAGGGCGCGTGACAGACAAATCGTCTTTCATGTCTTGCTTGTTCTTCTTCACGATCTCTTTCGGTGTCGGCCCCGTCGAAGGCGCGACGAACGTCGCCATGTCTCTCTTCACGTCGACTGCAATCTCGTGAAGGTCGACTTGATCCCCAGCAGCTTTTGCGCGTCTCATGACTTTGCGCATGAAGTAATCGACGTTTTCGAGCTGCTCGTCGTTCATCACGTCTCGGGCACTGCCAGTGTTAATACCATTAAGTCGCTTAAGCGCACTCGCCGTGTCTCCTGTTGCCGCCTCGCAGGCCTTGTCTCCCAAGAACATCATCATGGTGCCGATTCGTTCTTTAGGCAGGACGGAGGACACGAAGTCGCCGAACTTGTGTTGGGTATCCTTGGCAATCACGCGCATGCTCGGAGGGAGCGTTCGGACAGGCTCCACGTAGTTCGGACGCTTGCGAGACTCGCCGAATTCGGTTTTGATTGCGACCGTCGTCGTGGTGCCGTGGACTGCGTCGTGAGCGTCTCGCACCACCTCCATCATGGTGATGTCGCCCGCCAGGATGCGGTCTACCCACGACCCTGCCTTGACGGCAAACTTGGGACTCAGCCATGCTGCCATCTGGGTGACAAGACGGGGATGAATCCAAGTCCCGCGCTCGTCGTTTAAGCCGGTAGTGACCTCTTCATATACCGTGGTGGAGGTCGGATCAGTTGTGATCCGACCCTCGATATCGGACTTCAATTCTTCAGCGAACTCGCGCACGCTGTCAAGCCTCCACCAGTTTTTGAATAATTTTGTACCATTCGAAGCTGCGTGGCAGAGGTCCTTCCCGAGAATAAGTCGGTCATCTTTCCTGACCTTGATTTCCTTGTTTTCATCCACCGTAAAACCCGGGAGGCTTTTGAGAGTAAATATCCAGTGCTTGGCGTTTTCACTTGCGAGTACAAAAAGCGGATGGGTAAAAGAGGCTCGAGCGGTGAGAAGAGCCATTTCCGCTCTGTTTGGATGAGAGAATGGTGAAGACTTGCAAAACCACAAGACAAACAAATAGTCTCATTGTCCGAACACGCTGATGTCATCGTAGGCGGACATATAACCGGGGGCGGAACGAACGTGTTTAAAATATGTATAATGCGTTACTTGGTCAACATGATAATTGACGTAATTCATTAGAATTAATTAACGCATATTGGCAGCACGGCTATGGCATTGCCCTTGCCATCGGGCAGCCATTAGCCTAAATTGCTACATTGTCACTTGCTAGCAAGGAAAAAGGGGAGAGTTCGTGGAGTTGCCAACCCTAAAATCATGCACGGTGGCATGGGGTCGGCACTACCCTTGGCGACAATCTAACGGCTGGCACAAATGACAGGTCAGCATCACTAGTGGTGTCGAATGCATGCATACGGTGCACATTCTAGAAAGTACTGCGCACAGGTGCAGGCGCATCATGACGTGGACATAGGTACGGCCACTCTAATTATCGCCACACATATTGCACGCTCAGTGCCGGAATAGGACCATCGGCACTAAATATCTCACTCGCCACTTTATAAAATGTGATGCGATAAGTTGGAATAGCACACGGCTAGACTACCTAGCATAAATACACGGCAAGAGGTGGGCATAACCTCAGACACCCCCCTTGCACAGCTCATGCGTGCTCAAAAGAAACATGACACTCCTTCCTCTCCCCCCTCAATAACTAGGTAGGATAGCCGGGTACAAAACACCCTGGCATACCCCCCTTACACGGCTAACCATGGTGGGGATAAGGAGGTTCAAACTCAGTACCAGCAAGAAAGATGGGGAATCAGGCACCCCCCTCAAGGAGAAGGTCCTTTCAGGTCAACGGCCAACAAAGGACTAGCTCAACTATGACAAAAAACAATGGCCGGCAGGTCATAAATAATCCAAACTGATTATCAACGAAATCTCGACAAAAGGCGCTCGGCTCATACACCCCCTGGCTCTTGGCTCTAGGCTCCTTGGCTCGGCGGCTCCTGGCTCAGCGGCTCTTACGGGCTCTCCCGGCACTGGGCTCACGGCACGTGGCTCTCGGGCAGGCACTGGGCGCTCGACATAAAAAGTCGAGTATAATAGTCTAGCGGATCAATGCCGCTTGCCATAGAAGGCGATATCAGCTCGTAGACTCTGCGAAAATGGGCTTGAATCCTCACGGCTCACTGTGCCAGCAGCGGAATCAGCATCCGGAACAATAAATTTGCTGTCGTCGAAAAAATAAAAAAGTTGGCTGTCCCCGCCCAGAACCAAACACGGACTTCAGGCATCCAGCGTCAACGCTTGCACACCATGCACACTGGCAGCTGCGGGTGTGCTCACGAATCTGTTTTACGCAAATATATGCAACACACCGAATCCAGGTCTGCTGGCAGCAACGCCAGCGGCACCAAGTGCTAGCTGCGCTGTCCTCGTAAATGGCTTGGCGGACTACAACGGCCGTGGCCAGACTCGCGCAAAGGCGAAACTCCAACGAAAGTGCCGGCGATGCAAGCACACCTCGTCCTCGAGGTGGGAAGAAAATAATGCTCGCCAGGCAAAGGCTGAAAGACCATGAACCATCAGCTCCGATACCATGTTTAAAATATGTATAATGCGTTACTTGGTCAACATGATAATTGACGTAATTCATTAGAATTAATTAACGCATATTGGCAGCACGGCTATGGCATTGCCCTTGCCATCGGGCAGCCATTAGCCTAAATTGCTACATTGTCACTTGCTAGCAAGGAAAAAGGGGAGAGTTCGTGGAGTTGCCAACCCTAAAATCATGCACGGTGGCATGGGGTCGGCACTACCCTTGGCGACAATCTAACGGCTGGCACAAATGACAGGTCAGCATCACTAGTGGTGTCGAATGCATGCATACGGTGCACATTCTAGAAAGTACTGCGCACAGGTGCAGGCGCATCATGACGTGGACATAGGTACGGCCACTCTAATTATCGCCACACATATTGCACGCTCAGTGCCGGAATAGGACCATCGGCACTAAATATCTCACTCGCCACTTTATAAAATGTGATGCGATAAGTTGGAATAGCACACGGCTAGACTACCTAGCATAAATACACGGCAAGAGGTGGGCATAACCTCAGACAGAACGCGTTCTTACACGAAGTTGCATACTTTACACACAAGTTGTGTAGTATACTTTGTCCTTTGCTTATTGGTCGATAGTAACTCACAAATTCTGAAGAAGTCAGTGTTTTTTTTTGCTCTACTTTCTATAAATGTCCAGGTGTCGCGCGTTTACGGCCAAAGGGCGTCAGTGCACGCGTTCCTGTTGCGGAAAAAGAAGCATTAAATGCACACAACACGCTACTATGAGCAAGCGATCGAAGCCTCGCAGGCATCGCGTAAAAACAAAGGGCCCTATAGCTGGGCCCTATAGCTCCGAACGTTCCGACCCTATAGCCGGGCAGTCACCGCTTGAGTTGATGAACCCCGAACCGTTTAACCAGGTCGTCGCAATTCTCGACCCCGAAAGCAGAATGAACTTGCAAGCGTCCAGCACAACGTTAAGATCCCGCGTTCCTGAAGCGATGCTGTTTAATAACAAACAAACCCAAAATGCGTTAGCCGCTGAGTTGAATGAAGCGAGAGTTGCAAGAGATACAGCTCAACTCGACTTGGAAGATTTTTCTGCCAACCACCCGCCACCAGAGCCGGGGTTCCGCTTCGTTTCGCAGCGTCCTCCGTTTCGTCTCTTGCAGCCCCGGACTTGGTTCCAAAGACCCGTAGCAAGCATGCAGGAGACTGAAGATCATAAAAAATGGAGCGCTGAACATGATTTATTACTTAACCAGGTCGCAAGTCAGTCAGAACGCACGATACAAAATGTGAAAAATCAAGCTGCTTTAGCCGAACGGCGGTCTGCTTTGGAAGATATGTACAAACAAATAACCGGGCAACACTATTAACCCCAAACAGGACTTAACGCCTCCTGGCATGGCGTTTCCTCGTGGCGCGATTTTGATGCACGTTCATTGTAAGATGACCCGGAAGTGTAGTAGAAGCCCGGCTTTCTGTGGACGCCGCACCCAAAAGTTCTGCAGAAGGGCGATAAAGTCGACGCGCAGTCACAGGCCTTAACGGCAGCTCGGGAAGCATTTGGCCCAAAAGGGGCATGTTATCAACGGGTCGGTGGTGTGGATCCAACAAATTCCCTGTAACTGGGAGTAGTGCGTTTATGGATCGAGCGGTGTGAGAGGCGTGCACCGCGCAAACGCCGTTTTTCCCGGCGTTGTTTTTGCATTTTGTCTTTCGCGCCGTGAGCTTTCCGCACTTTTTCGGCATCGCTGTATATAATTATATAACAACGAAACTGTTTATACACGCGGCGTGGGCCTCGCACCCCCTTCCGGAACGTTTGCCCTTTTTCGTGATAGCTCGGCAGGCGCGTTTAGGCATATATACTTTACAGGGACGAATTTTTATCCCGAAAATGATTTAGGCATTCCGAACATTACGGTACAATTTTGTGAACCCGTACACTCCCGTCAGCGCCAAAAGCAGCGTGATCACGATCATAAACACCAACGGCGTTCGAATGAACACGTGAAAATTGTACGTCGAATACGACTCGTCTGGAAGATCCCTCAAGTCAAGTCGCGAGTTCATCACGTACTTGTTTATTTCCTGCCACGTCCCCGACTTGATCTCCACCCTATCTCTGAGCCCCTCGGACGAGAAATACAGCGTGTTATCCAATCCGCACTTCTCTGGAATTCTAAATCCCACGCCGTAACCCCTTGCAGCGTTCACAAACGCGAGATAATCGATCAGGGACTTTACAATTCCTCCCGTGCGACTCGCTCGGATCATGAAATCACTGTATGCTTCCCTGCCTCTGACGTGCACGACGGTGGAGAGGCACTTCGGGTCGAGAAAAACCTCAAAAACCTGCACCAAACGCCGATGTTCTAGCTTCTCAGTGAACAGTCCGCGGTGAAGTAGAGAAGAGTGAAACACGAGCAGGTCTCCGGGATTCATTTCTAGTTGCAATCGGCTTGCGTGCAGACTCGGGAGTTCAAGCCAAGAATAGGCGACTCGTTTGTGAGAGCCGGGGATGAGTTCCATCACTGTCGTGTCCAGATACGTGAGACACGTGTAAAACGGCGGAGTAAACGGATTTTCGCGACCCTGATAAATGATATCTCTGTGGAAACTCGACGCATCCGCAGAGTTGTTGTTGTCGCTCACTCGAAATTTGACGAAATCGACTTTGCCCCACGCGAGCCGTTGTCGAACGCTCTGCAACATTCTTTGACGGATGAAGGACTCCATAGCCGCGTAATCGACTTCATTCTTGCGAATGCACGCTACTCCTTCTTTAATATCCGATTCTCCCAGCGCGCCCCTCATAACGAGAAACCCCCTGTCGTCCAATTCCTCCATCGCCGCAGTTACAACAGAATACGTGTTTTTAATTCCCTCAGGGCCCCCTCCAGCCCCCCTTGGGTCCCCTCCTGGGTCCCTGCGGTGTACCGGCTCTGGGTCGTCCCGTGGCCCGCTGGTCGGCCCGTGGTACCGTAACGGCTGGCGGTCGGCGCGTAACCGCCGTTTAGTCCGTCCGTAACCGCGGCCCGGCACGGGGATGTAACGGTTTTCGGAGGAGACGTGGCGCGTCTCGCGCCGGAATAAGTGTCCACGGACACGTAACGGAACCTAACCGCCGACCGCGTAATTTTTTCACGCGGCGAGGCGAGCACCGCGCGGGTATAAAACCCCGCCGCCCTCCTCGTCGCACGCACTCTCGCTCTCTCTCTCACGCTCTCGAACCCTTTCCATTTCCTGCCATGGCGACTGCGGCCTGCCGCGATTGCGGCCTGCAATTCCCGAAGGACAGCGCCGAGTTCCTCCCCAAGCGCGGTTGCAAGCGCACGAGTCGCTGTTCCAAGTGCCGCTCCAAACGCCTCGCCAACGCAAAGCGCAACAAGGCCGAGAAGCAGAGGATGGAGGAGGAGCTATGGCAGCGGATGAAGCACGAAATGGGGCTCTTCGAAACGCCCCGTGAGGAGAACTTCCCCGCCCCCAAGAAGGTGTGCGTTCCCTCCCGCCGCCGCCGCGATTTCAAGCCTCCGCACGACGGGATGGGCGCCAGAGTCAAGGATCTGCCCAGACTCTCCATGCGGTGCTCCGATTTCTCTCGCGGCAACCCGCTTGCCGCCTGGGTGGTGACTCGCGACGAGATTTTGGGCCGCGAAAACGCCGCTCGCGAGCTGGAGAATGCCCGTTTGGCCCGGATGGACAGGGAAAATCGCGAGGCCCCCGTTTCTGTCGACCAAGTCGAGGAGGAGGAGCAGGAGGAGCAGGAGGAGGAGGAGCAGGCTCCTCCCGATCACGACATGAGCGATTTCGAAGGCTCCGTCCCCTCGTACTCTTACACCTCCTCCGAGGAGGAGGAGGAGGTGGGGAGCAAGTCCCCCCGCCAGGATCTGGACGTGGATGACACGTTCTTCGGCTGCAACTTTGACGATCTGGACTTGGATGCCACCTTCGATC
Source organism: Mesostigma viride (assembly GCA_009746045.1). Lineage (NCBI taxonomy): Eukaryota > Viridiplantae > Streptophyta > Mesostigmatophyceae > Mesostigmatales > Mesostigmataceae > Mesostigma > Mesostigma viride. The sequence goes on along the minus strand of RPFO01000080.1, from coordinate 1,012,157 downwards.
CGTGCAAGAGCCTGCACGACATGGCCGCCTCTGTCAAACTGTGAATACTGTGGGGAATAGACCTCTGTCAGCCCCTCTCTCCTATTTATTAAACTCGTAATCCTATTTTTAATGCAAACTCGACTTGTGTCTCAAACATGCGTGCCCACAATGAGTCTCCTCTAATTCTGGCATAGGGGGTGGAGATAGTGGAGATAGTGGAGATGCATCTCCATACCCCCCCCTCCCTTCTCCCAAAACTTTTCTGGCAGGAAATACTCATGCAAATTCCAATATTGTCCCGTGGAATTCTAACTGTCCAATTATAAGTATTTTACGCGATGGTGACGAGTGACAGCATAAGAGGGTGCGCGGGGCGGTGGAGATAGTGGAGATAGTGGAGATGCATCTCCATACCCCCCCCTCCTCTCGAAAAACTTTCCCGGGCGGGGACGGAGTGGAGATAGTGGAGATAGAGGTGGAGATAGGTACCTCCACGACTTTGACCTTTGTTTTTTGAAAAGGAGAAGGATTTTGGAGGAAACGGATAGCGGGATGCGTTCAGGCGACACTCTGGCTTTCCGTGCCCGCCCCTCTCTCGACCCAGTTCCCACCGGGTGGGGAGAATTCTCGGCATTCGACAGAGTGGAGATAGTGGAGATAGTGGAGATTCATCTCCATACCCCCCCCCTCCCTTGAAAAACTTTTTCCTGGACCAGAGTTCTCGCGTCTGCCGCCAAGCACTGTCTCTCTGCTGCCCATAAAATTTTGCATATTTACGACTATTTCTCTCTGCTGCCCATAAAATTTTGTATATATTCCACGGGAAGTATAAAAGTTTCCCTTTGCTGCCCATAAAATTTTGCATATATTCCACGGGAAGTATAAAAGTTTCTCTCTGCTGCCCATAAAACTTTGTATATATTCCACGGGAAGTATAAAAGTTTCCCTCTGCTGCCCATAAAATTTTGTATATTTACAACTATTTCTCTCTGCTGCCCATAAAATTTTATGTATATTCACAGCATTTCCCGGCACCTGCCACCGCAGAGACTGCATTCCGTTCCAGCCAAAAAAGTTTTTGGAAGGAGGGGGGGGTATGGAGATGAATCTCCACTATCTCCACTATCTCCACTCCGTGGAATCCCGAGGACTGGCTCTCGAGCACCGAGAAACTTGTCATGAAACCCGGTTTATCAGAATCCTAGAGACTCCCCCGAACCGATCCCGCTGTTCCTTTCCTCCAAAATCCTTCTCCTTTTCGAAACACAAAGGTCAAAGTGGTGGAGGTACCTATCTCCACCTCCATCTCCACTATCTCCACCCCGTGCCGGCGTCTGTCACGGTCGCGTAAAATACTTGGAATTGGACAGTTAGGATTCCACGGGACAATATTGGAATTTGTGTGAGTATTTCCTGCCAGAAAAGTTTTGGGAGAAGGGAGGGGGGGGTATGGAGATGCATCTCCACTATCTCCATCTCCACTCCGCACTGCCGCGGGCCTCGTCGCGCTTCTCGCATCCGTCACCTGCCGGACTATGCTTGCGTCTGTCACTCCCGTGGACTATGCTCGCATCTGTCACCTGCCGGACTATGCGTGCGTCTGTCACTCCCGTGGACTATGCTTGCGTCTGTCACCTGCCTAAGCTGTTTAGGACTTGTGTTTTTTCGCGAAAGTTTGGGTGACTCATTGTTGAGATTGGGCTCATTGTTGGACTTGTGTTTTTTCATTAAAAAATAAAGGATAGATTACACCCCGTCACGGGGCTAGACTAAGTGTGTACGAGGACATCCTAATTTACACAACCCTGGCCACCTTGGCGCGAGAACGGGTCACCATCTTCTCCATCTCCCCGCGCTTCCGCGAGGAGCTGCGCAGGATCATCTGTGTGATCTGCACGACCGGCGCCGCCTGCTCCACAGCCCGCACCACTGGCGCCTGCTCCTCCTGGCGCCACATGCAGAAGGCGGACGGAATGCCCTCTGCCTTCCTCCTCTCCTCCTGCAACATCTTCTCCTCGCGCTCCTTCTTCTCCTTCTGCCTCCTCTCCTCCTGCAGCTCCCTCTCCTCCTGCTCAAACAGCCTCGACAGCATCATGGTCTTGTGCATCAAGCGCTCGGCACGCATTTCTGCGACATCCTCCTTATCCATATATGTTTTCTTCTCGAAGTCCCCAGCTCCTCCGAGAGTTCCTCCTGCAACCGCGCGTGGTAGACCGGAAACTCGTACATGACCCTCTGCTCCAGAGGGATCGCAGCGCGCTCCTTCTTGATATCCGCCAGCACCGGGGTCAGGCACCAAGCGGGCAAGGCCCTGAACCCCTTGTGGACCCAATAGGGGACGTGCTCGGAGGCCTTCTCCATCCTCTCGGATTCCATCGGGTCCCGGGAGGGATTCCGCATGTGCACCTTGAACCGGATATCCCTCAGCCTGCGAACGACTTCCTCCATGTTCTTGATCGCCGGCTTGATGCTCTCGCTGGTGTCGAGCTGCTCCTCCGAAGGCGCGGACATGTTGAATTCCATCCTGGACTTGGTAAGCATCCAGATGGGGTTGGAGTGCATCCTCGGGTTGTGGTTCACGAAGAACTTCAAAGCGGAAGGCCTGCCCCCGTCGCAGTCGATGGAGTACCTCGACGGAGTGTTCTTGAACTCCATCTTGGCGTCTTCCGCCTCCCTCATCTCGAGCCAGATGCGCCTCTCGTCGAAAAAGTCCTTCCTGCGCACCAGCTCCTTGATGTCCAGCTTCTGGCCCAGCTTCTCGGCGTCCTTCTCGCTCCTCGCGTGCATAAAGCCGTTCCAACAGATCTCCTTGGTGGTGTCGCAGAGGAGCTCGATCGTCTTCTCCCTCTGCATGTGCGCCTTCGCCACCAGCTCGTCGTTGAGGCTGAGCTCGATCTTGTCGTTCCAGTTCTTGGCGTCGCATGACCACGTAATGAAGGTACCCCGCGGAGTGGGCGTGGTGTGGATTTTGGGCGGATCGTTGAAGAGCTGCACGGACTTCTGGAAAACGCTGCGAGCATTCTTCAAGCCGTGAAGGGAGGTGCGATGGCGCTTGAACTTGTCGGTGGAAGGCCTCCCGCTGTACTCGTAGAGCAGAAAAGGGATGGGCTTCTTGTACTTGCCGAAATGCGCCTCGCCTCTGGCCAGAAAAACTTCGCGCTTGAGGAAGATATCCCGCTCGCACAGGAGGATGGCGACATCCGAGGGGCCTTGGTATTCCGCCATAGCTGCGAAAGTGTGAGAGGAGAGTGTTGGGTGCGTTGAGCGAGTGGGATGCGAGTGGCGAGACGAGGTAGGGAGGCGGCTTTTATACCTTGCTGCCACTTCTTGACGAGATCTCCCGTGGTCGAGTGCTGAAGTCCGCATATCGCTTCGTGGCTCGCCACGAGCCGCTAGATAGGCGCGTGCAACCGTAACCGTCGTCGTAACCGCGTAAAAGTGCCCCGTGGACACTGGCGACCACGGGAATTTTCTTCTAGAAGCGTAACCGTAAATATCTTGTCCACGTGGACACTGGCGACCACGGGATTTTTTTCTTCTAGAAGCGTAACCGTAACTGTCTTGTCCCCGTGGACCGTGGAAGGCCACGGGATTTTTTTCCGCGGCGGCGTAACTGTAACTATCCGATTCCGTAACCGCGCAAAAGTTTCCCCGTGGACAAAGTAACCGCCGGATATTTTTTCCCGTGGCTGCGTGGCCGCGAAAACCCTGTCCCCGTGGACAGCGTAACCGATAGATATTTTCCCCCGTGGTTCCGTAACCGCAAAAACCCTGTCCGCGTGGACAAAGTAACCGCCGGAAAGTTCTCCCGTGGCAGCGTGGCCGCGAAAATAAATACCCCCGTGGTGGACCGCGGCCCAGTAACGGCCGAAAAGTGGCTACGTGGCTAATTCAGCACTTTGTAACCGCCCGGCGGCCTGGAAGGTATAAAACCCGGTGCACGACCACGGGGCTCTCACCTCGCTCTCACTAGCACCTGATCTCTAACTCTCTCTCTCTCTCTCAGCTATGGCCGACCAGATCGTTTATACAGTGTACCAAGTCCCAGAGCTTTACGAACTCCGTGAGAAAACGGATCCATTTGGTGACTTCTCCGAGTTCAGGGTCTTGTGCGTGGGGGAGTTCGCTGAGGTGGGTCAACTGGTGGCTCAAACCAAGCTAACGGGGATGAGGATCATGACCAAGGTGACAGCTCACGTTATGGATCAATTTGCAGTAATGGGGGGCTTTCCAGACTCTTTGGAAATGCTTTTTGCCCACTGCGCGCTCGTTTCCCCGACTCAGCTCAAGAACGGCCGTTCTGTGCCCTCTCATGAGTGGACCATGCTGCCCAAGAAAAAAAATCAAGAGCCCGTTCTTCAGAAGATAAGGCCTTTCGCCTCTGAAGCGTTTTGGCATCATGAATTGGATCCGAATGGCAACCCGATTCCGCTCAAAGTCAACTTCCCCGTATCCGCCAAGCAGCCTCATCCGATTCTCAAGGTGGGCATCATCTGGGCTCCGGCCTACTCCGTGCTGGATTGGTCTGTGATGTTCAACGTTGCCCAGGCGGATATGGTTCCCTCCGCCCCCGGCGCGCCGAAGACGCGCTTGGAGAAAGTTCATGCCAAGTTTCACCTCCCCATGCCCGGTTCATGGACGCCTATCACCACGTACCTGACTTCCGCTAGCCAGCTCGAGGAAACCCCTGCAAAAATCAAGGAAATTCAACTCAAGACTCAGGCGGCTTGGGGGGAGATTCAGGATGCTGAGAAACGTGCCTGGCAGGAGCAGTGCCAGAGGATCCGGGAAGACCACATTGCTAGGATGCACGCCGAGATGGCCAAGGCCAATCCTTCCACTGAAATTGTCGTTGCTGGAAAGCAAGTGGATGTATCTCTGGTTCAGTAAATGATCCTTGTGTATTATTTTTATTAATGAAAAACCATTTTCACACAAACTTGAATACCAACAATGAGTCAAACACAATTGCATGCCAAGTGGCAAAATACTTCAAGTAGTATTTTAGGACGGCGTCCGTACACTATCCGTAAGTCGTAACTGAAACCCTGTGGATAAGCCCGTACGGCGTCGCGTCGTTTGTAACCGAATTCCCGTGGATAAGGCCGTACAGCGCCGCGCCGCTCGTAACCGAAATCCAGTGGATAAGTAACCGAAACTCTGTGTCCCCGTGGACAGCCGCTCCCGAGAGGTACAAAGACTCCAAGTTTGCGACTTGTTTCCCATCTCGCTCTCGTTTTCTCTCGCGCAACCCCTCTCGCACTCTCATCCATCCATGGCTCCCGCTACCAGGTCCTCTGTTCGCCTCAACAACACCCCGCTGTTCCCTCTCTCCTTGGCAGCCATATCCAAGCGAAAGAAGCACGCCTGCAAGAAGCCTGTCCTCGTGGAGCACAGCGACGAGTCGAACCCCGTCAAGGACTCCGCTTTCGACTTGGTGAGGCCGCGTATCTGCGACACCTGTTTCCACATGCCGACGGACTTTTTCTACCTCTTCAAAAACGACCAAGGCTCCGTCGAGTGCAAGTGCGATGGCTGCGTCAAGGCCATCCCTCAAATCGCCGACTTCGTGCACAAGTACTCGGATTCGCTCATGCGCTACCGAGTCCCTGAGCAAGATACGCCACCTCGCCGCTCCTATTGGTGCGTGGAGTGCATGTCGTACGTCACTGGAGCTGCCTTCGTCCACGATACGCCTGCAACGCAGCATATGCGCAACAAGACCACTCTGTGCGAGCCCTGCTACCAAAAGAAGGTCGTGATCGCAATTCGCAAGTTGAAGGTGGCCGACAACGAAGTCAGAACAGAAAAGGAGAACGAGCTCGTGCAGAGTTTCGTGAGGGACTGGAAGATGGACACGCAGGCCGGGGAGCAAGGGACTTCTCTCTACCTGCAGAACTCGAACGTTGCGAGCTGTTGGCCCCCGAAGGAGTGCTCCACCTGCACGGTGAGGTTCTTGCACGACGTCATGTCTGCCTATATTGTCCCGGACCAGTTCTCGGACCAGATCCGCGTCCGCTGCCACAATTGCGCAAGGAACGCGCCCTTCAAGGCGAAGATCCTCTTGGAGGGGTACAGCCAAGACAACGGCTTGAAGAAGCTCCTGGAAAAACCCAAAGACCAGAGGGACGAGTTTGTCCCCTTTGGAGTCAACTTGCAGCCCATGAACAGAGCCGAGGAGAAGCAGTTCCTCCGCGGCGTGCTTGACCTTCTCATTACTGAGGGAATTCCTACGCTCTTCGGGCGCAAGTGATGCAGTATAGGAAACACGATTGAGTGATATTATTTATTTTTATAATGAAAAGACCATGATCATTGTGTCCATCATCAAAGCATTATTGCTATACATTTCTTGTTTTTGGTCCATTGGAGTTCCTTCCCACCAAGAGAAACATTTATTTTACATTTTTGTGTGCTAGGCTTTATACGGACAGCCTATACCACACCTTCAAACTCAGTGCACATCATTATCAAGTTGGTTATTGTAGCACCATGCTGGGGGCCCAGCATACTCGAACACAAGGTGTTGCCCCTCTTAGCAGCGTGGGTGGGTGGGTGGGAGCTGAAAAGAGGCCTCCCTACGTCCCCTACACCACTCTAAGTACTGACTATCATTCACATTGCGCCACGCAGGCCTGCCGGCTGGCGCAGGTACAAGGTGTACTGACTGCCAATCACAGTTGCGCCACGCCTGGCGGCTGGCGCAGGTAACAAGGTCTAGTGACGTACGTTAGAAGCTACCTAGGCCTGCACTCCGGAACCACACTCAGCCTAGGCACAAAAAGGGCCGGCCGGTGCAGTACCCTCGTGACAAGCGCTAGTCTTACGCTACCTACGGCAGGTCGGTCCCCTTTGAGCCCGTCCACGCGTCATATATAAAATGAGCGAAGCTCAGCAAATACATTTCTTGTTTTTGGTCCATTGGAGTTCCTTCCCACCAAGAGAAACATTTATTTTACATTTTTGTGTGCTAGGCTTTATACGGACAGCCTATACCACACCTTCAAACTCAGTGCACATCATTATCAAGTTGGTTATTGTAGCACCATGCTGGGGGCCCAGCATACTCGAACACAAGGTGTTGCCCCCACACCTCCTTCTTGGCCACCAAGGCTGTCGCCAACCTTGGTGCCGATTTTCTTTCCGCCCATGGCCCCCCTCCTGCACGCTGCCACGGCTGTACTGCCGCCCCCGTGTGGCCGCTACGGTTTCCCGGCGGACGCAGGGCGGCACCCATGTCGTTCCCCCCGTTAGGGGGCGGTTTCCAGCGGCTGCTCATTAGGCCTTACGCCCCCGGACCGTCTCTCACAAGCCCAGGACCCATCACCAGCCCCACCCCCGAGGCTGGGATTTCCCGGCATTGAAACCTTTGTGGCGATAGGCCCTCTACCCTACCAAGGCCTTGGCTTGGAAACTGCTTAGCCAAGGCCCTGACCAGGGCTTGTGTTGTTGTAGGAAATTTTTTATGGCATAGATATGCCCCCCTGGCTGAACCGAACTCTTTATCGCTTTTCCTATAATGCATCATACAGGATAAAAACAAGGCGATAAAACAGCAAGAATTTCAGCCCCGCCAGGCGAACATTCTTTGCTGAAAAACTGGGCAATGATGAAGAGCGCGCTCCTCCCACCAAGATTCGCTCCAGCCCCGCATCCTCCCCGAAACTCCCGTCTGGCCACAGGCCGAAAGATCGGGTCCGCTGTCAGGCTCCTGGCAGTTATGGGCTACCCTGGCACCCCGCGCTAGCCATCTCCACGTTTAAGGCAGATTCGCCTCCACCTGTGATTCTTTCCACCGTAGCCGCTGGCCCTGGCCTGTATGGCTCCTTCCCTGACGTTGTCCGACTAAAATCGCAGCTTCCCCAGTGTCAGGAAGCCGCTTGCCGCACCCAGGGGTAGAGGGGAATCGTCAGTGGGCCCAGCGCCGGAAATCACACCATTTTACTCAAAACGTAGAGCCCCCCACCCAACAACCATTACCGTGGCCTGTAACGGTGGGTGGCGAACATAAAGAATTTTATTCCAGGCCTCTCCACGCCCGGAGAGGCCGATAGCATCGTCTTACATTCAGCGCAGCCGCCATAGCGGCCAGCCGACCTTGCCAGCAAATGCTGGGATCAAGTTGCGAAGCTGAAAAGAGGCCTCCCTACGTCCCCTACACCACTCTAAGTACTGACTATCATTCACATTGCGCCACGCAGGCCTGCCGGCTGGCGCAGGTACAAGGTGTACTGACTGCCAATCACAGTTGCGCCACGCCTGGCGGCTGGCGCAGGTAACAAGGTCTAGTGACGTACGTTAGAAGCTACCTAGGCCTGCACTCCGGAACCACACTCAGCCTAGGCACAAAAAGGGCCGGCCGGTGCAGTACCCTCGTGACAAGCGCTAGTCTTACGCTACCTACGGCAGGTCGGTCCCCTTTGAGCCCGTCCACGCGTCATATATAAAATGAGCGAAGCTCAGCAAGTACTATCTCATTTGCGTCAACCTCTCCTTAGCATGGGAACACTTGTACATGGAACACACGCGCAAATCGTTTGACAAATTCCCTTGGAATAAGCGTATTCTCCTAGTGCTGTTGTTCTCCCCCGTAGTCCCGTTCGGGTTACTCGGCTTTTAGGCGCAACCCCGATTGACAAAATTATGTCCATAATGAAAAGACAATGATCATTGTGTCCATCATCAAAGCATTATTGCTGTACTATCTCATATGCGTGAACATCGCCTTAGCACACGACCACTTGTACGCGGAACACACGCGCAAATCGTTTGAATTCGCCACCTTATCACGGCGTCTTAAACTAATGCTGTTAATCCCCATCCTAATTCCGGGCATGATCCTATTCGGAGGGCCTTGGAGGCGCTAAAACCCCCACCCGCTGGAAGACCACGGGACTTAGCCGATTTTCACAAGTCGCGCAACCCGGGAAAACGGGTCACTTTCGCGGAGCGTAGTCAGATTTTGTATTGCCATGGCATTGACGAGGACGAGAAAGAAGAAGGGCGGATAGAATATTTATTACACGGATCCCCCACTCTCAAGGGACAGTGCTCCTTGACCGCCTACAACTTACTAGAGCGTGCGGCTGTATACTGGCACCACAATAGTATTAGCTTGCGTCCAAACTTGATTAAAACCCTCGCCCACATGTTCAAGACGGGGCGATACTCCCTAGATGCTAGATTTCTTGCAGGTAGGGGCCTTGATTACCCACGTGTACAAGCTGCATTCGAGATCATGGTTGAACCTAGGCTTGGTGAACATTCTTTGTCTGCTATAGCACGCGGCCTTGAAAGAGCCCTGTTTAATCCGCGTGAGCGGTACTTTGAATCAGATGATGTAGATGCAGTTTTTCCAGATGCACGCGCGGCTCAACGCCAGGAACGCGCTGCACGCACAACTGAGGAGCCACCGGCCTCTGGGTATTTTGACATAGATGCCATCATCGAAGAGGTGCGTAAGCCCCTTCGTGATGATGATGAATTGACAGATGAGCAACTCCTTGACAAAGTCCTGCGTGACGAACGAAATAAGGATGCCCCAGATATGTTGTTGTCATCGGACTCCGACTCTGACATAGCATTTTATGAGTGAATTTTCATCATATGGTATGTATGATTTCCATAATTAAATTGCACTATGTTGCTTTCTTGTGATTTGTGTTAATTTGTTAATTTTGGTAATTTTGTTAATTTTGATAATTTGTAACCTGGGGACAACCTAGTCAGTAAAAAAAACACGTGGGAGTTACAAGTCGGGGTAAAATTGGCTCTTTTTTAGCAAATTTAGCAAATTAGCAAATTAGCGGAAGGCGGGGGCCGAGATTAATTAAGAGGTACCTTGAAATTAAATAAGACGCATACCTCTATCGAGATATATGTTTGGAGGCGAGTTTCTATTGGCGTTAATTTGTAGTATTGTACGACAACTGTCAAGGGTGACGGCATGTACTGAAATCGCGGATACTTTCTAGATCGATTGCGCATTCGACGGTTAAAAGGCAGATCGAGCTGCGGTTGAAAGTACTGTACGTGGGGGGGGACGGTGTTACAACGGGGGGGGGGACGCATTTATGGGGGGGGGGGGACGGTGTTACAACGGGGGGACGGTGTTACAACGGGGGGACGGTGTTACAACGGGGGGGCGAGATTAATTAAGAGGTAAGTTACCTTGAAATTAAATAAGACGGCCTAGCAAACGGGAACGAAGGTGGAGCGCAGATGGCTATGGCGGCGTAAAGGATAGTAGGCGATAGCCTCGACCATTCGCGACCGGGAAGATACCTCCAGATTCGTCGTTAAAAGGTGCGTCTAACGAGCTCCCTCTTGCCCGCAACCTTTGAGGCTAGCCGCCATGCGGTCCATGTCGGTCACAGGCTGTCTTACGTGGGTACGTAAGCACCTGCAAACCACATTGTTCTCATGACGGCTAGCCCGGATTGCGGTTGGATTACGGGTAAAGTGCTGTTCGTGGGACGGTACAAGCTATGGTCAGTGCATACCCGGCAGGTGCTGGGTTTCCTGATTATGCAAATACCCCCTTACCGCAGGTGCGGACGACACACTTTAACCCCTGGTTACGGAATTACCATGCACTGGCGGTTTAGTGGAGGAACCACTAACGCCTTCCCTGGCGATTCGACTTCGCCTAGAAACCCCCCCCTGAGATCTGCCGTCATTGCTAGACACGGCAAGGCAATGAGGCTTTCACCCATGGTCATCACCCATCAGCTCAATTCCGGCACCCCACCACCACCCGACACTGACATTCTTCCTCGTTTGTGGTTTGTCTGCGCTTTTCCATGGTTGCCCCGCAGGCCCCGTACGCCATGAGCCACACCGACCTTGTCCATGGCAAGTTCCACCGTCCCCTGAATTGAAAGCTGCGCTTCAAGCATCTACAGAGAAAATCTTGGTCATCATCCTACACGGCATGGATGCTTCGGTCTCTGACAGGAATGAGCTGAGGAAGCTGATGGCCGATCGGGGCGGTATAATAGTGGGCGGCGTAAAAAACCAACCAAACTTCCATGTACGCTTCCCATCCGCAGAAGCTGCTGAGGCAGTTCTTAAAGCTTACGTCCACGGCAAGGGCAACCCGTCCATCATGGTGGGCCCCAAGGTCTTCCGGCTTCACAAGTACCAGCCCGAGTACAGTGGTGCCGAATTCACCCTCACTCTGTCGCACTTACCGGCAGAAACACGCGACATTGCGGTGATACCTATGCTTATCAGACCCTGGGGCACGCCGTCGAACCCGGCGCTCTACGAGGAATCCGTCAAGGCAAAGCATCACGGGCCGCAAAAGAAGAAATCAAGGTGAACTCCGCAGCCATGGGGTTCACACCCAACTTCGACCCGGCACGTGGGCTTACAGGAGACGGTCTAAACCTGATCTACGGCATGCCGGGCGGCTACTCGGAGGATAGGCCCCGCTGCATTCCGGACATCATCACGGTGCAAACTCACGACAACTCCGGCAAGATCGCCAGCAACCACAAGATCACCACGCAGATCGACATGGAGCGCCCGGTGTGCACCAGCTGCATGAGGAGCCGGGAACATGAGCCTAAGGACTGCCCGCACAGGTCCACGGCTAACAGGGCTAAGAAGGACCGCATGGCTCATGCCAACCTCGGCCCCACACCGCGCCCCGATAATGCCCAGGATCCCAACGGCAGCCGGAACACAACCATGGGAGAGGATATCAACCGCTTCCTCTGGAACGGACTGGCCGACTGGAGGGTCTGTCACGACCTGGGTATGCCGGCGGGGGCAAGGATTGCCCTCAAGCTCCACCTTCTCATCACCTCAACCGGCAACGAGGACTCCATTTTCTGCCCGCTCAACGAGGCCAACGAACCCTACCTGTACGTCTGGGAACCTCGTGGGTACAAAACACAACGCCCACTCGACTTCTGGACCGACGCGCAGATGCACATTGACAGCCTGGCACTGAACCCACTGGTCACACTCAACCCGGAAACCCCCACCCTTCACATGGCCCACGTTGAGAATGGGGGTCCCAGGAGGGGAATTGACCTAGTGAAGATCCTCCTCCCAGGCACATACCAGCCAGATGACACGGGCAAGATACCGGATGCGGCCGGGCGATGGCTACTAACGTCCAAGAAGCAACTTTTCGAGGGCAGCAGCACCCCCTGGCCACAGTACAGGCCTGTCCGCCGCAAGGACCAGCCAACCGCGGACACCGAGCCACCGGGATCGCCGCTGCACATTCCCAACGCCGCCAACGGGGCAGAGCTCAGCCTACCGGAGAATCTTGAGGAGGGGGACGAGATCGGGGAACACATGGACACGGAGGCGCCGGGGCAAGGAACTAAGCGCGCCCGGCCGGCAGCCACCGGGGTCACTCACAACACCGGCCTGGACATCCGTGGCGGCGCCGGACGCAACGGACGTGGCGGCCGCGCCCACCGTGACTAGGTAAGACCTGCCTGATACGCCACTAACATGAGCCAACTCACCATAGTATCATGGAATGTACGTGGTCTCAATAGCTATGGAGTACGTACTGCTAATGGCATTCCCAATACTACTCGTATCAAGCAATTAACCCTTCACCTCGCATCATTACTGCAGGGCTACGGCGGCCCAGCCCATGAGATCTGGCTGGGCCTGCAAGAGCATAAAATTCAAGGCCCCGGGGTCACGGCCAACAAAGCAGTGAGAGCACTAGCTCCTAATAGTGAGAGTCGATGGGCTGGGCGCGAGGAACCCAGGGGGGCACAGCTTTGATTCAATACCGTAAAACGGCTTCCTCACACCTCACCTGCCACACTTGGTCCCAACCGGTAGATACGGCGGCGGCTCAATGGCAAGGCCGCTGGGTACGACAGCACATCACCTGGGGTAGCAAGCAGGGGTACCTTCTTTCAATTTACGCCCCAACCGACCCAGCTGAACAACATAATTTTTTCAAAGACATGTTTCAGATGATCCACGCCATTATTTCCCACGGCCTGGAGGTCATATTGATGGGTGATTTCAATCTAGACATGGCGGCGCACCCTCAATCACGTACAAACCCCTTTCACGAACAGCTACTAGAGCTTAACCTACACGACCTACTGCGCTCCAGGGACAACGACCACACTTGGCTTGCAACACGCGACGGTCACCGCATCACACGCCGTCTAGACAGAATCTATGCCACGCACGCTTGGGCGGACCTTGTATGTCATGCTAGGGTAGATCGCTCTATCACTCTTTCGGACCACTACCCTTGTATTATCACCTTAACGCACCACACCCCACCGACGCGGGGACCCGGTATCCCCCGCTTCAACCGAGACTTATTGAGGGATCAAACATTCACGGCTCAAGTAAAAGCTTTTTGGCGAGAGTGGGTGGCCAGCATCCCTCACTATACCGATCATTGTCGATGGATGCAAGCCGGCCTACAACATGTACTGCAACTTTCTAAGAAATACACTGCTGAGCTTAGACAACAGAAAGGCCATGAATACCGATGTTACGAACGTATTGTCAATCGTCTACAACTTAAGCAAACACTCACTACTTATGACATGGCGAAAATGCAACAAGCCCAGCTAGCCTTGGACAAACTACGATACGAAAGACACGCTAACGCCATAGATGCGGAAAACCTTTGGTGGCACACAACGGGGGAAAAAATGAATAAAGAATATTTTGCACTCCTCCCGAAGCAACGAACACACACGCTGATAACTGAAATTCACGACGACCAGGGCATCCACACCGACACCCATTCCATACTAAACAGCGGTCATCAATATTTTACGAAGCTATTCCGAAGTAAACCGCACCCTCAAGCACCTCAAGCTATCCACCAAGTCCTTCAGGCGATACCACGGCGCCTCACCACCACGCAGCAGCAAGAACTAGATCAGACACCCACACAAGCTGAGACACAGGCTGCTATGCTCAAAATCAAACTCGGTAGTGCACCCGGAGTGGACGGCATCCCTGTAGAATTTTGGAGGAAGTTTTGGCCCGACCTTTCTGCCGGCTTTTACAAATGCGTCCTCGAAGTATGGCGCACAGGTATCGTCCCTGGCAACTGGGCAGAAACCGCACTAATCCTCATATTTAAAAAGGGGTCTAAAACTCAATGGCAAAACTACCGTCCCATACGACTACTCACGGTTGCGTACAAAATCATCAGTAAAATACTACAACTACGCATTTACACAGTACTCGACGACCTAATCGGTCCGGAACAAGTCGGCTTCCGCGCTAACCTACACATAAACGATAGCATTACCATGCTTATGGACATAGTGGAAAAAGCGTGGCGCCACAACATACTCGGCATCATACTATTCTGGGATTTCAAAAAAGCTTTTGACCGCATGTGTTGGGACTACCTCGAGAAGACATTGCGCGGTTTCGGATTTGGGGCACTTTCACGCATGTCACCATCGGTATGATTCAATCGCTCTCATGGACCCTACTCCTAAACGGGCACTTCTCACGCACAGGCACTAGCTCTAGGTCACTCCCACAAGGCGACTGCATGTCCCCGCTCCTGTTTCTTCTTGCGCATGCCGGGCTGTTCTTTTTGCACGCTCGCGACAACAGGATCAGGGGCTTCCCCATCCAAGGTAAACCGCGAGGTTTGTTCCAAACTGCTTATGTTGATGACACCACTAATGTCTGCACCTCCACTACCGATGTGCATGCTATCATGGAGAATATCACGACATACTCTATGGCCTCTCAACAGCGGTGTAACGTGCAAAAGTCCACGGGGCTGCACATCGGGAGAGGATCCTCCCCCCGCTTATCACTCCCTAATCTGCCTGTGACATGGGTCCAGCCAGACGGTCACCACCTATTACACAACTGCCCTATCGGTTGCACTATGGATGGACGTCTTGCTGAACACCCCACCTTTTTGTATGACAACACAACACACAGTGGCAAACTCACAGGCATGCTCCAAGCGGCATCAAGATGGGCAGCGGTTCCCCGTCTCAGCCTACGGGGCAGGGTCCTCATCACCAACCAAATGTTATTCTCCAAAGTGCTCTACTACTGCCAAGGTCACCCACCTAACGAGTACACCACCAAGATCATCCAACGAATCGGCAGCAATTTTGTTTGGAAACAGCAGGGTATCATAACACACACGGTGCCGGGATGGATCGATCGGGACATGTCCTATATGCCATGGGTTCAAGGAGGCTTGGGCTTACATAATATGGAGTGGCGCTTATGGTCAGTGTACACCAAACAGATCCTAACCGCTTTCATAGGCGTAAACGCACACCCTGGTTGTATGTTGGCACAAGAAGCTTTCGCCACAACCTATACCCACAACAATGGTACATCATGGCACTTGGGGGCAGCAATACTTACATGTGCGCTCACTTCGTATAAAGGCTTATCATGGTACTGGGCACGTATGTGGAAAGGTTATAAGAACCTAAAACCGGACAGAATTGCTCACCCTACCACGCGGGAAGAGGTGGCACGCCAACCATTATATTTCAATGATTTGCTGCGCGATAGTGAGCATAATGTGTTTGGTGTTTTAAGCGGCCGCAACCCATATGAGGGCTTTTTGACGGCCAACCCGCCGGTTACGCGAATCATCGATTTATACGCGGCTGACGGTGACCGATATCGCCTCCTAACATACACGGAAATCAGTGCGTGGATCGCAAACATGCCCAGCCGACCAGCTTGGGACAACCTTCTACAAGCAATTCCCGCAGGATGGCATACCCTCATGACAACCCCACGCAAACCCCTACAAGTCGGGGAATGGGTGAGCTATTACCCGGATCGCGACACGTCCATACATAAGGGTCTAGGTCATCTAGTCGCTCCACACGTAAGCCAGCCATAATTTCAATGCACAAGGATACACATTTCCATCACCATTCATCTTCATCATCCTGAACGACTCGAAAACGCGGAAAAGATAACGGCAGGCTCGAGCTACCATGGTCCGGATTCTCCCGATTTCTGGCCTGCGCTGGTTGTCTCTTTGATACATAAGGGCTGCATCGTTGCGGTCGCGTCGACGGGCGTTACCATACAATTGCTCCAGGAGACACCCGACGGTCAAGGACTTCTCGGCAAATTGATTACATCGTACGCCTACATTCCAGCATTTCAATGTCACCGCATTCGAGTGGTCCCGTGGTCACTGTCACAGGCGTGCATGTTACCCTTGGACCCCACCACAGTGATACGCGACACCACATGGCTACATGTTGGCAAGGGGCGACTGGACACGCTTGCTCTAGACCCGCTAGAATTTGGGTGGGTCCTCACATCTGGCGGCACCCCCATGACGAAGTGCCTTTTCGAGTACACGGCAGACTGGGGATACCGGCTACTTCTACATAAAAATCATAGGATGCACCCGGGTCGCCTGCGCTGGCACCCCGAGTGGCCGGGCTACACCTGGATCAAGAACATTACCTTGTCAGTTGATCACCCATTGGTTGACAAACGGGCCACCGACGTCCAGCACCTGCTTATGCATCGGGCCATCGGGGTCAATTCCCAATTGCACCACCGGTACTCCCACGCGGCGGCGTGCTTATGCAACTTTCCAGATGAAACAATTGAGCACAGATTTCTGGACTGCCAACTCGCAGGGGTTTGGCAATGGCTGCTGGGTATATGGGCCAAGTGGATGGCCATTACAGCTCCCCCCACCACCGTCACACTATCTACGGTTATTTTCGGCATCACGGGATTACGGGACGCGAGCCTCACAGCCAACCAGATGGCATGGATATGGCTACGCACGACGATGCTTCACACCATATGGCAAGTTCGCAACGAGACCGTATTCACGTTACGTGCCGCGTACACGAGAGGTGCCGTGGTCCGCCGGTTTATCTCCTCTTGGAACCTGGCTATGCGTCGTTACTGGCTCCTGGCGACGGAACAACACAAAGTATGGGACCCGGGCCCTAACAATGACACCCCCAGCCCCCTGGAAGTCTTCCATGCACTCATGGGCATGAACCAGGTCTTTACACGTATGCCGGATGACGATATATCTACAGTACAATGGCTACCTTGGTCGCAGGGCGCGCCTTATTAATGCGGGCACCCCAATTTAGGCAAAACTAGGCATTTCAGGCTATTTTTGGCATACCTGGGTCACCTTAACTGTTATATGGAAATAAACTAACACCCATTTCACCGGAAATTAAATAAGACGCACGCCTCTATCGAGATATATGTATGGAGGCGAGTTTCTATTGGCGTAAATTTGTAGTATTGTACGAAAACTGTCAAGGGTGACGGAAAGTACTGAAATCGCGGAAGTGTCGCGGGGACGTTTCTACTTTCTAGATGGATTGCGCATTCGACGGTTAAGAGGCAGAGGTGCGGTCGACTGGCAGTACTGTACGACTGTGTTGGACGGAATTTCCGGTTAGCGATGCGGTATAAAGCTTTGCATGTCACGTTGTCGGATCTTAGCCCTTGCGTCGCGCTATGCTGTGGCGAACTTATTCTCCGCCGTCAGATTGCACCGTCGATGAGCGTCGATGCTCGTCGATGAACCCAACGCAAGCCATGTGACGGAAAGAAGTAAAAATTGGTGCGGCGGCCTCTAAGCCTGAGTTTGGTAAAGTACGGAACTTGTAGCCCGGCGACTCCGCGTCGAGCAGTCCGCAGGTAGTCCGCCGGCGTTAATTTGTTAATTTTGTTAATTTGTAAACTGGGGACAACCTAGTCGGGGTAAAATCATGGTATAAATCATGACATCCCACATAATTATTGTGAATTGTCAGTTCTTAAAAGTTGTCTTGACGCCTCATCCCAGGGGGTGGGCTGCTATTGAAGGCCTAATTCTACCACTCCTTTACGTTACCGCGTGACGTTTACGAACTACACCGTCCGCATTGGAAGTTCGTTACATATTATGGGTCAATTTTTGCCGTATTTGCATTACGAATAACCCTGGATTGTTTGTTGGGGAGCCAGTCAGAGTCCCGGGTTTTTATTATTTAATTAAAACCTTTTGTTTGTTTGTTTGTCCTACAGCCGTTCAAGGCACATGGGTACTTATCAACTATATTAAAAACCATCGGGCATCCTGTGGTCCGTACGCCGTAACTTTCCGTACATTTCAGTGGATAACTCGTGATCGACGGGTGTCCTTTTCGCCTTTTACCGTTGGGCACAAGTCGTCGGAATTTGGAGATCGTACAGGCTTCCGTGCGTGGCTGGATCGAAGACGGCGTATCTTGAGCGGAGGACGAAAGGCGTTTGTTCAGTGAGACGCTATTGGCGTTCACTCGCGGGCATCTTTAATTAATTAATTAATTAATTAAACTCGTGCTCCCGTTGGGGAGTCACGGAGCACCGAAGTGCTTTTAATCCCTGTGTGTGCACTACAGGAGAAAGGGCAGAGACCCCCAGTCTCCTTCATGCCAAAGGCATGCCACAGCTGCAATCGGGCGCGGCTAGCTAAAAGGACAGGCTAACGATCCGGCAAACTGTGGGTGCAATAAGACCCATGTGAGCATAGCAAGGAGCGTGGGCAAGTAATCTGAACATAGCCAGGGCGTAGCATGGCTGTACTAGAACTAGGCTAAGGCTATGGCTGGTATCTTTAATGGGCATCTTTAATGGCTTTAAAGTCGTCTCGCGACATTTTGACGTTAGCGAGTCGATCGAGCTTGACTGGCGCGTAGTTGGTCGAACTTTTGCGACTTGCCACCTGTCGACTCATCGAAACTGGGTCGCCTACTAGAGTGACGGTCGGCTTGACGGCTTTCGTCTTTTCGCCGTTGCTATCGCCGGGTTCGACTTTCCACCCGTTTCGACTTTCTACCTGTCGGAATGACGAAACTGCGTTAGCGGCCGGACAGGTTCGCCAGAAGTTATTCCCCTGCACGTGGCGGCTGCCCATATACCAACCTACGACGATCGTCGTAGGTTGGTACATCCAAACTGCGTCGTCTACTGAAGTGACGGTCCAAAGACTGACGGGCGAAGATACTTAAACTTTTTGTTGCTGTTAAAATTCTCCGTCTTGAATCCATGCACTGAGGTGCCTTTCACCTATCACACTACTACGTGACCCTCAGCTGGTCGATACGTGGTACCTCTTAACCTAATGATATTCCTATTGGTTAATAAAAATACCCATTTACCCGGAAATCCATGCAGGTGCTTCAGTAAAAGGGACCAATAGACGTTAGGTTTGAAACTGACCAAAGTTTCTAAGTCGTCGAAAGTTGCTAATTGGGATTTTGCAACCGACTGTATCCAACTATATTAAAAACCATCGGACGAAAGCCGTCAAGCCCTGCATGTAAAGACCATCGGGCATCCTGTGGCCCGTATGCCGTAACTTTCCGTACATATTTTCAGGGGTCCTCGTGATCGACGGGTGTCCTTTTCGCCTTTTCCCGTTGGGCGCAAGTCGACGGAATTTGGAGATCGTACAGGCTACCGTGCGTGGTTGGACCGAAGACGCCGTATCTCCAATAGCATTCGGCAAGGCTATATATCAAAGAGACAACTATATATCAAAGAGGCTATATATGTTGTCTCTTTGATATATGTGGCGGATCTCCGTAGTTTTCGCTCCTCGTCCGTCGTCGACCCCTGTCCTCAGTTCGCGCCGCGTTCACTCGCTCGCATCTTTATGGCTTTCAAGTCGTCTCGCGACATTATTGTTGACGTCGGTTAGCGACTCGAGCGAGCTTGCGACGGTTTTCGCCTTTTCGCGGGGGGGGGGGAGGAACTCCGGGTGGGTGGGCGGGGCGGGGGGGGGAGGGGGGGGGGGGCGGGGGGGGGGGGGGAACTCCGGATGGAGGGGGGGCGGGGGGGGGGAGGAACTCCGGGTGGGGGGGGCGGGGGGGGCGGGGGGGGGGGGGGCGGGGGGGGGGGGGGGGGGGGGGGGGAGGGGGGGGGGGGGGGGGGGGGGAGGAACTCCGGGTGGGTGGGGGGCGGTGGGGGCGGGGATCCCGCAGACTCTGGCGTCTTGCTCGCTGAGGAGGGCGGGGGCCCTGCGACCTTGCCCGGCCGGGGCGGACCGTCTTAGTGTCCTGGGGGGGGGAGGCGGGGAACCTCCGGGTGGCGTGTGGGGGGCGCGGGGCCTTGCGACCTCGCCGTCTCACTCAGGCGGGGAGGCATCCTGTGGCGGATCTTCATACTTTTCCGGTCTTTTTCAGGGTCCTCGTGGTCGACGCCTGTCCTTCGCGCCACGCCTTTTCGCGGGGGGCGGGGGCGCATCATGCCGGCCGGCCGGGCTGAGGGGGAGGGCGGGGGGGGGGGGGGTACCGACCTCCGGGTGGGTGGGTGGGCGGGGTAGGCGGGGGATCCCGCAGACTCTGGCGTCTCGCTGAGAAGGGCGGGGGCCTTGCGACCTCGCCGTCTCACTCAAGCGGGGAGGCATCCTGTGGCGGATCTTCGTACTTTTCCTGGGCCGGTCGGCCGGGCGGGGGGCGTATCATGGCTGACGGAGGGGGAGGGGGGGGGGAACCTCCGGGTGGGTGAGTGGGGGGATCCCGCAGACTCTGGCGTCGACTCGCTCAGGAGGGTGGGGGGCCTCATTGCGACCTCAATACATGTAAAGACCATCGGCTTCAGTTGCTGAGGGGGGGGGGGGTGCGACCTCGCCTGGGGCGGGGCGTCTCACTGAGGCGGCAAATGGCCTACGGGTGGGTGGGAACTGGGAAGGGCGGACGGACTGCGGTGTTACAGGCCCACACAGCGTGTCGTTATTTGTCTCCCGACTTTTTCCTTTTTTCAGCCCCCTTCATAAGCTTCAGTTGACTTGAATCGAGTTGCCATGTGTCGGCGGACGGATCGAAACTCGACTACTAGAGTTACGGTCGGCTTTGCGCCTTCTTTTGGGGGGGATGCGAAGCATCCCCCCCCCCTTAAGCTTGTTTAATTAATAAATTTCTTTTGTTTGTTTGGTAGATATCGTACACGCCGCCCCCAATTCGGCCGGCAATCCGGCCCGGCGGCCCCCCTTCGGCGGCCATACAGTACTGTAGGCTAGAGTCAGTGGAGGTCAGTGATACCCAGAGCCCACATGAGTTAATTAATTAATTTTGCTTGTTTGTTTGTTGAGTCCAGTCCTCAGCCCCCGGAGTTAATTAATTAATTTTCTTTTGTTTTTTTTATGGTTTTCAGCCAGAACATTTTCCAGAAGCTAATTATTTAGTTAGAACTTCCAATGCGGACGGTGTAATCAGTAATCACGAACCACGCACGAATAGTCAACGTGCTCACAGCGGCCCCAGGCCATGCTCGTGATTAATTAATTAATTAATTATCAACATCACTCCGTTGGGAGTCAATGTAGCACATATCCCTGAGAAGGGGCATATGGCTTTAAATACATCCTAGGCTACTTCATGCAAGGGTGGGAATGTAAGCAACACTTGCTCTAGGTGCCGCAAGGGCACCGGCACCACCATGCTGTCTCAGGTTCAACCCAGCTAAGGGGATCCTGGCACGGGGGAGGAAGATCATCATGGCTATGCAAGGGCTAGGGCATGGCTTCTCGACAGAGAGCATCTCTCTGCATGGCATAGCATGGCTAAGTTCTTAATGCAACATCCATGGGGGTCCCATTATAGACAAAGCATGGCTAAATGTTGAAGGCATCATCCATGGGGGCCATTATGGGCGCACATGCGCGTGGGCCACATGCTAGGCTAAGCCTTACTAATCTACACTACTGGTATATATATTCCTAGTCTGAGGTGGCAGGAGGGGGCTGCCAGGGCTTGTGGTCAACGTGGATGACCGCCCCCCTCCAGTATACCGGCTTCCCCCTTGCGCTCTGCCGGAGCTGAAGGTAGGCCGGCCATAGCTCGCGTCGCCGTTGTTGCTGGGCCAGGGTCAAGTCGTCGTCCAGCGTGAAGCGAGTCTCCGAGAGCTTCTTGCGGCATTTAAGGAACGCCAGCTTGTCCGCCATGTACTTAAAGGTGAGGAGCACGGGGGCCGGGCCAGCCTTCCCCCGCGCGCGGGGGAGGCGGACAGCCGACATGTCCAGCTCACCAGTGAGTAACATGGGGGCAAGAATGGCGCGCTTAAATGCCTCAAGAAGGCTCGTGGAGGTCTCACCTGCCTGCTGGTCGAAGTGCTTGACGATGACATTGTGGCTGCGCCGGGCGATGTCGGCTTCCTCGCGAAGGTCGAGGGCTTGTTGCTTGAGTTGTGCCGAGATGGTGGAGGTGGTGGAGGTGGTGTGCTGCTTAAGCAAGTCCGCCCAGGTGGAGGGAGCATCGCCGGCCGAGCCAGCAGGCGCCGGCTGGGCGGCGATGTCCTTCACCGCCTGGGCGGTGAGGCCGGCGGTGTCATGCAAGCTCTCAAGGGCGTTGGCGGTGGCTTGAAGGCGTTGGTCGAGGTCGAGGAGCTGGGCTTTGATGTCGGCAGTGGAGGCGGAAATGGCCGTGGAGGTGGAGGCGGCGGCGGTGGAAATGTGAGGAAGTTCAGCAGTCAGCGTGCCGCCGATTGCTGCTATGTCGGCAGCAAGGGGGGTCACGTGCTGCTGAAAGGCTTCCGTGAGGATGGAGCGGAGGGTGGGGACGGAAAGGGGTGGAGCCCAGATCTCGCCGTCAGAGCGCTGGAGAAGGGAGTTGAGGATGGCGTGCTGGAGATGGGGGCGGACGCAGCCGGACAGCCCGTAGATGTTGGCCCAGCGGCTGCCGTCCGGGGCGAGGAGGCGATTGATGGAGTGGAAATGGAGGCACAGGTCGTAAAGCGAAGCGTAATCCCCGAAGAAGATGCAGCGCAGAGCATCGGTCGGAGAAATGGTGGCCCAGTCGTAATCTGCGACCTTGAAAGGCCGGGGCCGAAAGCTCGGTTCTGGGCGTGAAGACCCTCCTGTGTCGTCGGCTGGGCGGGTGCGCTTGGGGTCAGGCGATGCAGATGGCGAGGCGTTAAGCCCGGGGGGTTGCTGGACGACCACCAGTGCACGACTAGTGTCATCGCCGCCTGCCGGACCTGAAGGCGAAGCTGCAGCCTGAGCTGCAGAATTTTCATTGCCGAGCGCAGCCGCCAGGCTGCGTTGCGTCGAGGCGCGTTTGTGCGCCATATATTGCGTTTTAGATTCGGAAAATTATATCAGCATGTGCGTCTTAGAAAGACGAAGCGATAGTGATATTCACGGCTAAATTCGGTGCTCAAACGTGAAAGTTATGAGCTCCGACAGCCATGGCTACCTCGTGGCCGGAAGTTTGTGGGACCGAGTACCGGGATCGTAAACCATGCTCGTGATGAAGGATTTAATAAACCTAAGTATTGGGGTAAACTAATGCCCAAGGCGATGTTGAACTGTTGGGGAAATTGGGGCTAGCGCTTGTAATACGCCTTATTATGCTGAGACGTCGAAGCGTCATTTTTCATTTGCATGGCCTGTATGCAGCTGCGCGTGGCGGCCGGTTGCGGTACTGGGGCAAATTGCTAGTGTTTGCGGTTGCCATTCTGGCCTGCCGTGCTATTTTAGGCCCCTTTGGTACCCCCGTCGGGATTTACTGGCGACGCGGGCACCAACCTATACCGTTAACTGTTGCGACGACGAAGTTGGATTCCAGCTGCAATCCTGCTGAATGTATCGCAGCCCCTACTACGATGCGTTTGATGAATGGGCGCGGCCTTGCGCTTTTTCGAGCTTGGATGAACGAGCAATTGAGCCCTACGTGTCAGGGAAAATGCTGGATAGGCAACTTTCGGTCATCCTGCCAGGATTGCAGTGATCTCGACGCACCGGGGAATGAGCAAAAGCGACAGGAATGTGGCATATTCTGCAGCGTCCACGGAAGTTGCCCTCTGTCCGGGCCATTGGAAAAACCGCACGCGATTTGCCCTGTGAGTTCTCGACGTTTAAGGCGGAGGATCGGTGAATAGCCCAACTTAAGTCGTGAATGACCTGGTACATCTTGTTGCAGTATCTAGGCAAATCCGTTCGAAGCTCGAAATTGCGCAAAGTAAAAACAACATCTCGCAAATGGGCAGCACGAGTAC
This sequence comes from Mesostigma viride, assembly GCA_009746045.1. Classification (NCBI taxonomy): domain Eukaryota; kingdom Viridiplantae; phylum Streptophyta; class Mesostigmatophyceae; order Mesostigmatales; family Mesostigmataceae; genus Mesostigma; species Mesostigma viride. Next base: position 988,199 of record RPFO01000080.1, on the reverse strand, counting down.
TACACGCAAACAGAATATTCCTGCCCTTGCTAGCTCCTTGGCAAGCTCTGGCAAAAAAAGCCCACTTTAGACACAAAGGTGTACCCCATACGACTTTTTTGGAGATCTTTTGCCATGCATGGGTTATGTTGCCCTAGAATGGATTGTGTTCCAAAACACAAGTCTTTGGATGTGGCTAGCTGAAGTTCAGTTTTGGGGGTGAAATTTTCACCACTTTTATGGGTTTTGCAACTTGCCAACCCTGGCATACGCACAAAACTTTGTTCGGAGGGCTGGTTTTTGCTGAAAACACTTTAAACACGGTACATGTAGAGTTAGCCCATGCATTTAGCCCGATGCTTAGAGGTGGCTGGCTCAAGTTCTTGATTCTAGGCCCACAAGTACCACCCAAAGCAGATTTGGCACCCTAAGCTAGCGAATTTTCTCTGTTTGATGTGGGTTTGGGTAGGAAACATCTATTGCTTGGAATGACCCAACAAGCTCATGCAAGGATATCTGAGAAAAAGTTCTGGCAGGTACCTTTTTGGGCCATGTTTGCTGTTTTTGGAGAAGTCACTTGTTACTACCTACAAACCAAATTACTGCTCGAATTTTTGCCGTACACACGCGTCTAGATCCTTTTTATGATGCCTTTCGAATGGGCTATCGCGACCTTTATTGGATCCTGCTAGGTATGGTGAGACGGAAAACCGCCTGGCAGGTGTATTTACCGATCCTCCGCCTTAACCAGAATTTTTGGCTCATTAGATAATTTTATGCGGTTTTTAATTTTTTTTTTTGTTAGGCAAACAGTAGGCTTACTTCTTTAATATATCCTTTGAATTTCGCGCTCTCTAAGCTCTTACCTTCTGCGCTCTTGTTACTTTTGTCCGCTAACATTCTATTTCTGCTAATACCGATGCATCGTTCCTGAATCGATCTGGTGATAGTCTTCGCACTCAACCGTCTGACCCTTGCTGCCCCTGCATGCCTGCCGACCCTTGTCACCTGGAAACTGATGTCACGCAGCCATACGACGCATCTCTAAGGGACGCCAGGGTGGCGCTTCTCAGGTCCCTGGGGGCGACCATGCAGCCGGGCGCAAACTACGGAATCGATGTGCGCCTACCTGCCGAGTTTGTTAACCACTTACCCGTGGCAAGCAACTCTAGCCATGCATGTATATACGTGCAATTTTGTCAGGGCTAATACTGGTTACTGCCATTGTGCAAAACAAAGTATGTTCTATGCTTTTTTTGTGCATGCGTGCTGCGTCCGGTATCACATAGTTATGTACTGCCGACATATTACAGTCAGTCACGCTTTGGGTTTGCAGGATGATCGGGTAAACCCAGCTTACGGAGTGAATCCTACTCGAGGCGTTTCTGACCGCACGTCTGTTGTGCTAACTTGAACGAAGGGTACTAAGAGGAACTTACGGGACACATATGAACTAAGTTCTAGTAGGCCGCCGCCGATCCGTGGGTGCCCCGACTTAATGCGTGAATCGAGCTTCAGGAAACCCACCTTAAGCAAACCCAACTCAAGCAAACCCAAATTAAGACGCGGATGACTGTAGTTACTGCCTACGGCAGCAATGTAGAGAACAAAGAAGTGAAGAATGGCATGGGCTACAAAGGGTCCAGAATCCTCAGTACAAGCCTCAGCCTTGTTCAGACCATGCAAGGAGCGAGCCACATACTGCTGCCGCTCCCCCATGCCCCCCCCCCCCCCCCCCCCCCATGCCCACCCACCCACCCACCCACCCACACCAACCCCCACCTTACCCACCCACCCACGCACCCACCCACCCACCCACCCACCCACCCACCCACCCACCCACCCACCCACCCACCCACCCACCCACCCACCCACCCACCCACCCACCCACCCACCCACCCACCCACCCACCCACCCACCCACCCACCCACCCACCCACTCAGCCCACCGCCACTACCGCTTCTTCAACCAGTACCATTGATACAATCATGCAAGTTGCACTTGCTCTTCTAGATTTCATTTAATATTTCGTGCTACATCGCGCTGCATCGTGCTAAATCACGCTAAATCATGCTAAATCGTAAATCGCGCCTCCTGTTTGTGTCATTTTGTTTGATCGATTGCACCACTTCTCTTTCTTTGCTCATGCGACTCACGCACATGCATGCGCATTGTGTGCAACATCTAGCGCCATTTCCCCGCAGGTGCACGGCATCAACGTCAGGGAGCCCTGGGTGCTGGCGCACGAAGGCCTGCAGTGTGCCATCAAGGATCTCACACAGGACTACCTGGTGGTCAACTTCAAGGGCCAGGTACATCGGACGTTGCGCCGTATCTGTCATGCTTTCATACAACTAACATGGTAGACAGCGAGCTTGTCTCCTTGATAGCAGACAGCCAGCGGCTCCTGAGCACCCACAGGAAGCATGGAGGTGGATATGTGTAGCCGTGGACATTACAAATTATGGCTGGCTAACGTTCATCGAGACCTATACGGTTTAGCTAAAAACAAACATGTATGCCATAACACATCGATATCGCTCAGTAGCTGACGGCTTGAACGTCAATGACCCAGTGCTATCAAACCTTTTTATGCCTGCGTTCCATGCCTGCCCTTTCAACCTCTTTATGCCAGTGGCCTTACTGTTCCTTAGCGTCCCTGTTCTTCCCTATTCTTCCCTATCCTTCCCTATCCTTCCCTATCCTTCCCTATTCTTCCCTATTCTTCCCTATTCTTCCCTATTCTTCCCTATTCTTCTCTATCTTCCCTATCTTCCCTATTCTTACCTATCTTACCTATCTTACCTATCTTACCTATCTTACCTATCTTACCTATCTTACCTATCTTACCTATCTTACCTATCTTACCTATCTTCCCTATTTTCCCTATTCTTCCTGGTGTGCCTTTCTTTTCTGATACAATCCTGTTTTCTTTTCTGATGTACTTCTGTCCGTCCATTTCTTCCTACAGTTGCGATCCTTCCTTGTTTTTTTTCTGACGGCGAGTCTCTTGATAGATCCTATCTATCTTTTCGCTCGGCTATGCAGGAGGCAGATCTTTGTTAATGGACATTGGCCAGTGGATTGAGATCTGTGATGCACCAGGCAAGCCGGTGCGATTGCCCTATAATGCTAGCTCAATCTTCCTATTTGTCCTGCCGTGATGTCTTTTCATCGCGCTGGGTCCTTCGGTGCCGGAGTGCACGGACAAATCGTTCGCTAACAAGTTGCCTCCCGCTCATTCTGTAGCAAGCAGTAGTTTCAGTCTGTGGGGCTGCAGGAGGCCACTGGTTGGTTCCACATTTCTATTCATATAAATCATATTATGACACTTGAGCTCCCAAGAAAACCAGCATTTGATTGAAGATTCAGAAATCCTATTTATACCACCCCCGCTGTTGTGGCGCAGGTGGGCACTGGTTGTGTCCTTGATGGGGAGATGTGTTATGCCTTGGGCCGGCAATACGAGGGGCGCGACACCCTGCCGTCAGCACCCTTCGTCAACACTATCTCCAACCACCCGCTGCTGGGAATGCATACCGTGTCTTCAGAAGGTACCCTATTCAAAATATAGAAGGCACCCGATGAACCATAAATATCTACTGTAGGTGCCCCGCATCCACCCCACACTTGTCTGCACAAGGTGCCCCGCATCCACCCCACACTTGTCTGCACAAGGTGCCCCGCATCCAACCCACACTTGTCTGCACAAGGTGCCCCGCATCCACCCCACACTTGGCTGCACAGGGTGCCCGGCATCCACCCCACACTTGTCTGCACAAGGTGCCCCGCATCCACCCCACACTTGGCTGCACAAGGTGCCCGGCATCCACCCCACACTTGGCTGCACAAGGTGCCCCGCATCCACCCCACACTTTCCTCAGAAGGTGCCACTTTGTCTGCAGAAGGTGCCTTGCTTGTCCCACACCATATCTCGCTAGGGAAGCTACCCCACACATGCTTAACAACGATGCATCACGTCTTTATACCGCACATTGTACCAAGAGCACCTCGCCAACATTACTGTACCTGGATGGCACCTACAGGATGCTTTCACGCCAGTTTCATGATTGTGCGCTGTGGTTCTTGCCGCAAGGGGCCATAGAAATCGTGACACGCCCATTGCTGAATCTGAGCAATCATTTTCATCCAGTCTGCTGAATTATAAGCTGGGCCCATTTACTTGTCATTTGACAACTTCTGACCAGACATACCGAATTCTCTGGCAGCATATGAACTGCGCGTTGGTCTGTTTGACCCATGCTGATCTGTATCTGACTCACTTTTCCTGCCTAATATGACCCACCTTTTTGTTGCCTGTCTCCTCATGGGCCTGTACTATCGGCGGACATGACGGCGTTGGCGGTGGGCGCGTTGTTGTAATTCTCAATCCCCTGGCTCTCCAGGCTGGCACGTCGATGCCTGCGGAGAGGTGTGTCGCACTAGTGAAGAAAAATTATAAGATCATGAATATGAGTTGAATGGTCATGTTCTCCATCCCCCCCCCCCCACCGCCCTGCCTCCCTTTTAGCGTCACTCCGCTCTGTATAGGACTCCTCACTTCCTGGTCTTTCTGGGTTTCTGCTCTACCATTGGACAGACGAGTATGCTTCTTTTTCTTTATATTTGCTCCTTTTTATTTCCCGCCTGCATTACGAGAACACAAAACGTAGAACACAGGATTCAGAGTATATAGCTTTGAATGTTACAGTATTGGAGTAGAGAGTAGAGATGTAGAAATATACAATATGGGGGAGAAGTGCTCATTGATATTGGGGAGAGACACATTTCTGATAACCGTTTACTTGAAGCTTTTGAATTTTCGTGCCAAGTGGTAGTGTGCGGGTGGGGGTGGGGGTGGGGGTGGGGGTGGGGTGGGGGTGGGGGGTGGGGTGGGGGTGGGGGTGGGGTGGGGTGGGGTGGGGGTGGGGTGCCAGGGGTGGGTGGGCAGGGCGGGGGCGGGGGCGGGCGGGGGCGGGGCCAGGGCCGGGGCGGGGGGGGGCGGGGCGGGCGGGGGCGGGGGCGGGGGCGGGCGGGGCGGGGCGGGGCGGGGGGGGCGGGGCGGGGCGGGGGCGGGGCGGGCGGGGGCGGGGCGGGGCGGGCCGGGGCCGGGGCGGGGCGGGGCGGGGCGGGGGCGGGGGCGGGAGACTGTGCAAGGATATGCTAGCTTACTGTCGTGCATTGTTGCATGGCCAGCTGCTTTGGCTGGTAATAATCATGAAAGTAGACAGGAATTGGTTATTTTTTTGGGGGGGGGATGGATCCGTGTGAGCGGGTTCACTCAATTCGTCAAGGGATGCACGGTTTTGGCGCGTGGAATTCACTGGGCATTTCATGTGCCACCCCCTGCATGCTAAGAAAGCTATAATTTCGTCATCGTGACATGGCGCAAGGAAGTTTGTAACATTAGGCCAGCAGCAGGCCAATTGTGCTGCCAGCAATGCGAAAAATGAGTACCATTAGGAAAGAAAAACAGAAGAAAGAGGGCAAGCCATTTCTCGAGTAGGCTTGAACTCAAACTTTCACGCCAGGGTTTGACCCAAGTTTCCATGCCAGGATGGCCCCCCCAATCCCAGGTCAGGCATCGCTCCCTTGGACCATGGTCACTATCTTGGACCATCGTCACTATCTGCCTTAGTATCTGCTGGCCCTCAGCGTGCCTTGCTGGGGGGTCGCCCCCAAGGTTGAGTAAGCTGTGACTGTAAACACGTCTAGTGACTGCGAGCCAGCTAGTCATGCCCACTAACGTCGGCGTAGGGTGTGGTTTTGCTGACAAGTGGTTCGCAGATTGGGCTTGTGTCCTCCGCGCCACAGGATCTGTTGTACCAGTACATGTCCAAAGTGCAAGGACTGTACCAATTCTCCCCATCATCGTGTGACACATGCGCCCTCTGGAAAGGGCACGTTGCATACTATTTATTAATGTTAAACTCTATTTGATATGAAGCTCTTATCTTTACACTGCTATCAAACTTGTGTGTTGAAAAGGCTTTGATTGAACTGTTTCTAGTCAAGCCCACTGACCTGCTGTCCTGGGGTTTTACCTTACCAGGGGTTATCAATACTGGATGCTTTTATTTGTGTGGCATCCAGTTATGTACTCACGGCATATTCGACGTGGTGGCGGCTAAACCACATGGGGCCACCGGGCTGAGTGTCGTGCGCGAGGTGATGAAGAGCCTGTCAACGGAGAAGCTGGAGTATTGGAGAAGGTGAGCCCATCCTGTGCTAATTAAAGACCTAGTCATTCTTGTCTCTGTTAGTAAGAGCCTATCGAATGAGAAGCTCGAGTATTGGAAGAGGTTAGCCCGTCCTGTGCTTATCAAAACCTCTGTATTAGTAAGAGCCTGTCCATGGAGAAGCTCAACAATTGGAAAAGGCGAGCCAGTCCTATGGTAAACGATCGAGATCTAGTAGCTGTTCTTGCCTGCATTTGTTAGAGCCTGTGGAAGGAGAACATGCCCGGGTATTGGAAGAGGTGAGCCTTTTGATTAGCACCTTGGTGCTAATCAAAAGATAGCACTTGTTGTCTGTATTTGTTTGAGCCTGTCAAAGGAGGAGCTCAGGTATTGGACGAGGTGAGCCTTTTGTGAATGTTACTTCGAGTTTTTGACCTAGAAAGGAATTTACGTGGAAGTGTGAGCCTGTCAGAGGTGAACAATCTCGGGGATCGGGAGAGGTGAGCCAGGTTCTAAGGTTATTAAGAGCTTGTGATCGTTCTTGTCTGCATTAGTAAGACGTTGCCGAAGGAGATGCCCAACTATCGTCAAATAAGTTTTGAACCAGTCCCATCGGCTAATCAGACCTAGTAGTGGATCTTTCCGGTACCAGGAAGAGCCTGTAAAGTAAAAGCTCACTCTTATCTGAATAAAAGGGTAGCAATATATGCAGTAATGAACTTGGTCGATCAAGATGCAGAAAGTCTTCGTGGTTTGGAGAGTGTTTGAGGTTTGTATGGGAAGCCGTTGAAAAAGGGACTTCACGTGTAGAAGATTTGATGGACATGCGCTTGCAATGAGACTTACTGGTTGCTCGTGTGTCCGGGAAGAGTCTTGTTGTAGTTGTTACGAGGAGCATGGATTTGCAAGATGCCAGGGCTGTAAGAGTATTGAGACTTAGTTCAGTGGACTCGACGCGTGGACTAGTAGACTCGAATATATCATAGTGTATTAGGTGTGTAGAGGAGCATGGACTCGTCACTCGCACGATGTCAGGGCTGTAGAGTGTCGAGACCTAGTGGCTTGTCCTCTCCAGTTAGAGTAACAAACAGCATGACTGATTATCTGGTTGTCCCCCTTCTCATTTCTAGTATGGGAAGGGGGTACCTAAATAGAACTACTATATATGTTTACTTGATCGCCCACTCTATGAGAACCGTGGGAATGGGTATTTGGCTGGACATGTCGCATGACTTAGTTTTTACTAATTAGTTAGCCCTTTTGCTCCCCCATGCTCTAGATAAACTATCCTCGAACAACCAAGCTCTGTTCATGGCCTTGATTCAGCATGATAGATGGGTATCCAGGACCTAGGCAGCCTTGGCCATGTGTCTCTTTATATCTCTTCTTGACCATCTGTTCATCGCTACCTGCCTAGGATGCATAGCTGCATGTCTCATCGGTGGTAGGACAGGTATTGCAAGTGAATCTTTCAGCAAAGTAAACCTGGTTGAGGATGGTACACTGGCAGTCTGACCATAGGTGCCTTCTTATCTCTGGAAGTGCTTGCCACTCGTTGTGCCTGTGATTGGCAGGATCTGGTGGCGGTCAACAAGTCTCATACCAGGTCTTGCATATATCAATAATGCAAATCTTTGTCTATAACTGCTGGCCATTGTTACTTGTTTGTGATGGCAGAATTTGGTGGCGCTCAACGACGTTTGAACGGCTGAAGGCAGTCTTCCCTCTCATCATTGAGCATCCCATTACGAATGAGCCAGTTGTAAATGTTCATAGTTTTGTGGCGTTTGGCATTGACATGGATAAGCCAGATGGACGGATGTTTGACGCCGCGGAAAGCAAAAGCTTTCAGAACGAGCTCGACTCGGCCCTGTTGGCGCATTCATTCAATATGTCCTGGGAGAAAGGGGATTTCGCGTATGCGGACAATCTTTTGCTGACACACAAGACATGGCCAGAGAACGCGGAAAGACCGGATGCTGCGCTTCGTGTGTTGCGCAAAGCCACTTGCAGCTGCTTTCCGCTAACATCCTTGCCATTAACGGACTAATCGGCCACAAGCCCTGGCAAGCGACCTCCGCTGCCACAGCACCCTCAGCATCCCCAGCCTAGGGGACTACAGCAGTAGCAGTGTACATAGAATAGTAAGGCTTAGCCAACGTGGCCTTGTACATGTATGCATATGATGGGCCCCATACCAGCTGATGACTGAGCATTATTCAGCCATGTACCTGTGTGCCTATGAGGGGCTCCACACCAGATGACGCATAGCATAAGTTAGTCGGTCATGCTTTGCCCATGCAGAGAGTTGCTCTCTGCTGAGATGCCATGCCCTCGCCATTGTTTAGCCATGACGATCTTCCACCCTATGTCCGCACCTTAGCTGCATGCTGGAACACATAGTGGTGCAGGTGCACTTCTTAATTAATTATCCATATTATACAGAGAAGTAGTGGTGAGGCTACTTCTTATTCAACTAATGTGCCACCCACATCGCAATGGGCTCACGCCAGGGCAGCCCCTTGGCATGTCTGTAATCTAGCGCACGGCAGCTGGTTCGCAAGGATTGGTGCATGGCAGGTAGTGAATGGAGACCACCCCCAAGCCAGTGGGGGCTCCGCGTGTGACCACGTTTGGCATTCACGTACAGTGATTCGAACGGGCCGTGGTGCCCACAACTGACCCTGTACCTAGGTCTTAGATAGTTAGCTCCATATCCATCCGGCTATCCTATTTCATCCACGCCCCCATGCCCTTTACAGAAGGGTGTGTGGCAGGGCTGCGTGCTGTCGCCCTACCTAATCATTATTGTTGTCGAATACGTAATGATTCAGGCGCGCAAGCGATTTGCCCGCATCGTGGGCAGGGAACCAGGAGTGCAGGTTGCTAACAAATTCTGGCATGGCGGTGCGGACACGGAGATTCGGCTAGCAGACATCATTTATGCAGACGACACCACCCTCTTCGAGGACACTGAGCACGTGCAGACATGGCTTGACTGCCTGGCTCTCGAGGTCCGTGCAGTGGGGCTTGAGGTCAGCAAGAAGACAGAGGCCCTGGCGGTTGGGCTCACCAACTCACCGCCGCCCCTCTATCTCCTAGACGGCTCTCGAGTCCTGTATCGGGACCGCGTTAAGCTGCTGGGCAGCCTGCTCCCCAGCTGCGAGGTTGATGTGGACCATCGCATCTCCCTCGCCTGGCACGCTTTACGTCAGTACCGGGCCCTGTGGCGCAAGCCCCTGGGCAAGATCGAGAAACAGGACCTGTTCAAGGTCCTCGTCCTTCCTGTTCTCACGTATGGCGCCGAGACGTGGACCCTCACCGCCGACCTGGCCCGCAAGCTGGACGGCGCGGTCACCAGCATGCTGCGTTCCATTTTCAGAGTAGGATATGCTGCTCATGTCCGCAATGAGGACCTGTACCAGGGCATGCCCTATATCACCAGCACCATTAAGCAACGCCGCCTGCAGCTTGTAGGGCACCTAGCTCGCACCAACCAGGTAGACACCTCACGTGGCCCCCCGCAGGACTGCGACCAGCCCAGCCTGGCCGGCACCTCCTGACGTGGGCTGGGCCTAGTGATGTTAGACGCCGCAAGGCCCGCACCTTCAAGGAACAGCTAGTAGAGGACATGGGGGGCCTCGGCCTCTCCGTGATTTGGAAGAAGATGATGGACAAGGCCAAGTGGGCCCAGGTCATAGAGGACAATGAGCCCCCCCCAGTGGGGAAGCGCCCGCGTGTGCAGTCCCGCGGGAGGCACGCCAGATAGCTCCCCCTCGGGCAGCGTGCGGCTGCCTAGATAGATGTTGTAGTTATTAGAATGCTGTTAGGTAGATGTAGTATGTAGCCAATGTAGATAGATTAGACCGGTAGGAATGTTTGCACCCATCCATCCATCCATCGGGGTTAATGCTCCGTGACTCCCCAACGGGAGCACGAGTCTAATTAATTAATTAATTAAGTAGCTTCCATCATCATTCCGTCATCATTCCGTCATCGCGACTAGGAGAAGTGCACCACCCTTATGCTGGCATCTGCCACCCCTATAGTGACCCTATAGTGACCGCGGCCTAGGATGGGTCTCACCCTAAGCCCTAAACCCTAAAACCCTAAACCACTTGCAAAAACAGAAGTGCCCCCCTGCCACCACTGCTCACCAGGTTGTGATATTTAGGCTGGCATCTGTCACCACCCCGGCAGTTGTGATGGTGTGTTTGGGGTGTGACAAGGATGGCGAAAAATTGTCCTTAGTTACTCTTAAGAGAAAGAACGGACAATTTTTCGCCACCCGCCACCCCTTGGCGCGGGTCATGGGAGGTGTTTTGTCAAGGTGTGAGAGTGATGGCGAAAAATTGTCCTTAGTTACTCTTAAGAGAAAGAACGGACAATTTTTCGCCACCCGCCACCCCTTGGCGCGGGTCATGGGAGGTGTTTTGTCAAGGTGTGAGAGTGATGGCGAAAAATTGTCCTTAGTTACTCTTAAGAGAAAGAACGGACAATTTTTCGCCACCCGCCACCCCTTGGCGCGGGTCATGGGAGGTGTTTTGTCAAGGTGCGAGAGTGATGGCGAAAAATTGTCCTTAGTTACTCTTAAGAGAAAGAACGGACAATTTTTCGCCACCCCCCCACTGGCCGGCGCTGAGGTGGCGTGGGTTGTTGGATGTGGCGAAAAATTGCACGTACTTACTCTTAAGAAAAGACCGCCCAATTTTTCGCCATGTCCTCGCAGGGTGAGGGAGCCGGCGAGGGCCGCGCGGCGGGGTGTGACCGGAACCGGATCGACGTCTACTCGAAGACGAGGAGACAGTGAGCGCGACGTCTTGGAGGTTGTAAACCGTTTTTACAAAGAAATGCATGGCAGAAAAACAGGCTTTAATATTAAAACTACTTATCCGCTCCCTGCAGGAAAGGAGCGATTTCATCCATCGACAGGCCAGACAACGACGTGATCGAATAATCCTTCTCATCGCCCCACCACGAGGGTTTATACCTATCAAGAAACGCATGCATGTCCGCCTTCGAAATTTCCAAGCAACCACCGCCACGGCTATTGCCCTTCGCCCCCTTGGCATAAATTCCTAGAGTCGGGTTCAACAAGCTGTTGATGAGACCGCTGCATTGCGCAAAAGACAAACTACCAGCCTCGCCTGCCCTCCGCCGGTATCCAAATGTTGAGCGCATGAACCAGGCCTTGTCGGCAATTTCGCTATCAATTTTATTCCCTAGTGCAATCGTCTCGTCGCGCGTCAACTTCATTGTGAGATTGGACGGATCAGCCGTCGTGATGAAGTCGATGATAGGCGTCCCTTCTAGTAGCTTGAGCGTAATGGCCAGAGACTGTGCTAGTCCAAAACGAGAATACGCCTTCAAATCAAACAAGGACTCTGACTTCTGCAGAATCAACAGATTGTCTCTGAAATGCTCCTTGGTTCCTAGTCCCGTCAACTTCGAATATTGCCGAATGCCAGCGTACGCCTTCCTCCCCATCTCCTTGTCCAGAATTTGAGGGAGCTCGTCGTCGATGAGATCATACGGAATCATGTACAACCGGTGAACCAGTTCGTACACCGCCTTCAGACGCATTTCGTACGGTGAAAGTGGAACCGTGCCGCCGATTCTCCCCTCTAGATCCTTGTACTCCTCCTCGCTCAGAAGCACCACCTCCCTGTCCTTGTCTGGATCTTCTAGTACCGGAAGCGGGGGGCGTCGATGTCCCCCAACTCCTCCACTGCCGACACCTCCACGCCGTAGTCCTCCGTCAGTATCTTGATGAGATTTCCCTTGTAGTGGGACCTCGACACCGCGAGATCTTGCTGGTTCCGGCAGAAGAGACGGAACTTGGGGCAATTTCTGTCATAGATACGCGACTTGTCCGCGCTCCAGTCGCAGACTACGTCGGCGTTGTCGAACAGCAGCTGGATGAGCGCAGTGTCCCCCGCGATCATGTTCTCGACGATCGTACCGTAGTCCGTTGGAGGCCTGTCAAGAAGCGAAGTCGTGTCTCGATAGAAGATGACCATCTCTCCCTTGACTAAGTGGCGCACCCTGAAAATTTGCTGGAGGGTTGTCGTGTAGCTCGCGTAGTAGTCCCCGTTGATGAAGAGTCCCACCATGCTGTCGAACGTGTGCTCCGTGTAGCTGACTCCAACCGTGATCGTGGGGCTGAAGATCAAAAAGTCCAAGTCAGCCCACGCAGCATTCGCGCCAACCTCCAGATCCTCCTTGCTCGTCAGACTAGTGTAGAGACGCCCGTTCTTGCGCTTGTCGATGAAGGGTTTGAGTGCCTCATACGCCATGGCGGCCTCTTTTTTGCCAGACATTGGGCAGAAAATCCTCTCTCCGGCCTCTATCCTCCTCTCACACTCAGCGACAAAGCGGTCCACGCAGACCTTTCGCCAGTTCTTCTCTGAGGTCACGTCCACCCATCGCAGAGTCCTGTTGGTAGGGCGCCTGAAGGTGTTGCAATCCACCTCCATAGTGTCCGCCGCGCGATAGGCCGCTATGAAATCGTAGACCTTTCGAGTAACAGTAGCGTCTAGCGCGATCACGACCTTGGACGTTTCGATGAGCCTGACGAATTTTCTCAACACCTCGCGACGGTTCTCCACGTAGCGCTGTGAAAGGGCAGTGAGGGTGTTGTAAATTTCGTCCAGGATGAGGAGGTCGAACGGTTGGTCCGTGAGGCGCAAGATGCTGTTCAGGACTATCAACACCCTGTCGTCAGAAATCATCCCCTTTGAGCCGCTGAGATAGTGACGAAAATTTGGGTCACTGTACAGGAGATGGAACGCGTTGCCTTCCCATACAATTGTCCTCCCACCCTCGCCCAGAGACTTGTAGTTGCGATCCTCCTCCTTTGATAGGCTAATGTTGGCAACGATGCAGCACACGCGAATACCTGGATCCCTCCTCACCGCCTCGTTGACGAGTTCACGAATCCTCTCAGATTTACCTGTCCCGCAGTTGGACTGGACGAGGAAGGTGCTCTTATGCGGTCCCCCAAATAGCGCATCCCAGCTGAATGGCTTGATTTTTTCGGACGAATACGTGTGAGTGAACGGCACTTGGTCAGATCCCGGTTGCTGCATCACGGGAGGTGCGATCTCGATCTTGCGAGCGTCTGGCGATTTCCTGTAGCAGTCATAAAAAACTTGTCCTGACGGGTATTGGAGCGTGAATGGGCCGTTCTTCTCGTGCACCTTGTTGCATATGAGGCAGATGTGATCGTCGCATTGCTGGTACTTCACCCTCACGAGCTTGACGTCTGGAGACAACTCAATGTAGCCGCACTCGAGATAGTCACACTCCGGAGCCACCTTCTCCATCGCCGCGAGAGATGCAGAAACGTCAATGTCCTTGCCCGCCGCCTTCACCGTGCACTCGCGACGTCCGCGAACCCCTCTCCTCTTCAACGATGCCGCCCAGTCCGGGGGCGCACTCACCAATACCCCGCCCGAGACGTCGTCCGGCGAGTAGATGTTGATGAGATGGTCGAGGAAGTCACTAGACGAGCCTTCACATGTGCGCAGAATTCCCAGAGGGTCAGTGTCCCCGAATTTGTGCATCCCGACGCATCGGAAAAGACTGTCTCTCCTGTAGACTGCTTCGTCTATCACCGTGTCCATTTCACCGAAATAGTCAGCTGGGTGGCGGCAGATCTCGTCGAATTGCTCTTGACCGTTCACTTTGAACTTCAGCAGCTCGTGCGCGTCCTCGTGAACGGGAGATGACAGGTCGAAAGAAGCGCGCTTGATGAAATCGGTGAGGCCGCTGTACCAAAACACTCTCGCGTCCAGGTCGGCAAGAACGAGACCGCGCACGACGATGTGGAAAGACGACTTGAACAAATCCTTCTTCATGCGAGACGCCGTGCTGACCTCGTAGCGAAAGTCCTTGGTTGCGATGTTCAGGACGACGCGGCAGTACTCGTCGTGAACACGGCGAAAGTGTCCCGGGTAATCGATGTTCGCCAGACGCTCGTCATCTGGGTCGACCTTGTCGTCAATGTCGACGTACGCCCACGACGGGTCGTCGGGTTGTATGACTTCGTCGAGCGTGCGGCGAACGGGATGAGCAGCACACTCCGCATAGATCCGCGAAAAGTCTGCGAGGTTGCCATAATGCGCGTACTCGTTGGCGTCCTTCGTGTTGATGCCACGCGCGCAAATGAAGCGATGGCCGAGAGACACCCCAGCCTCTTTTGTGGGAGCCTTCTTGTAGCGCCACTGCGTGACGACCTTGTTCATGGTCTCATGGGTGGCCTCGGGTGGTGGGTGGAGTAGAGCCAGCCACGGAATGTCAACGTCCTTTATACTCCCACGGTGCTTTCTAGAAGGTTCGACTGTGACGACACGACTCGGTTCAGACGACATGATAGTATATTAATTGTTTAGAAAAAAAAAATTCAGATTATAAAATGCCAAACCCTCGAACCTCGACCCTCGAGAAAAATGTTCCCATGGAACTTTTATATTCCCTGTATAATGCATGCAGTTTAGAATACCCTTTTCGACATTCATGAAAATTTCCCACGGGAAACTATCTACTTTTTCCTCGGCCTCAGCCGACGTCCGCCAGTCTCGCCACCCTGCCTCTCGTAAACGGCTCCTGTCAGTACGTCATGGCCCATCATGTCGCCAGCCCATTTACGTTTCTTAAATGAAGCGCCCTTCAGGAAACGAGTGATGTATGCTTGTCGCGTGGCGTCGATGCCTCCGTAAATCCGGTTGTAACGGGCGCTGTAGAGCTCGTGTTTGATCGGAATGCCAGGCTCTGATTCGAAAAGGAATTTCTGTCCAGCCTTAGCACGGGCATCTAACGCTTTGATGAGCTTTCCGTACTTCTTCGGGATGACGACGTCATAAACTGGCATGCTGTGCTGCGTTTTGAAATTCTGGATGTAGAATCTCCTCTCGCTCGGGATGTAGCCGTTCTCGTGCGGTCCTAGCTCAGCGACCGAGTCGACGATGCGCATCTGGTCGTGATTGTAACGCGTCGGTGGTAGATCTTCACCCGAGAGATAGATCAAGCCCATGAGCGCGGCGTCGGACGTGGGATCGGCTTCGTACTCTGCTTTGGCGATCTTCTGGAGCTGTTCGTACGTGTACCTCAGCGGCTTGTTCTCGGCACGGTCAAACCGTCTGTCCAGGTCACCAACCTTCAGCTCCCTGACGCGAGCAGTGTACGCGTCCGTAACGTGACTTGGGAGCCTCTTCTCGGGCGGCATCATTCGGTTCACGCCGTTGATGACCCCGAGGAGCTGCTTCTCATTCTCCCTCCAGGCGTCGTCCTTCGAGTGCTGGGTCTTGCGCTTGGGTTCTGATGTCTCGTGCACCACGCGAAGAACACGAGCTGTGTCGGCAAGGCAATCAACGGACTCGTACTGCGAGCACCCCAGTTTGTCGAGCAGGACCCGCATCCTGCCAATGTATCCCAAAGCGGTCTTGCGAGTCGCCCCGCGCTCCTTCGATGGCCTGCCACGCTCGTGCTGCTCTGGTCGCGCTTCCGCTGCGGCGACGGCCTCGTTGAACGTCCAATATCGTCCATCAGTAGGTCGCGCAGGCGGTTCCTCGTGGTGCGGTGGCTCCGGCGAGGGTGGAGAGGTCGCCTGCAAGCCGATTTTTTCCGCACACTCGGGGTTATTTGCGATCCATCGATCACTGGGATTCCAGACGCCCTTCTTGACCTTGCTTTTCGCCGAGATGCAGTTCGTCTGGTCGCGAGTTACGTTAAATAGTGCCGGAACCTTTTGCCGCCTGAGGCAAATCGGTCCGTAACACTATTTTGCCCGGAATAACCACTTCCGAGCACCCAAGTTAATTCGGCCGAATTAACTTGGGTGCTCGGAAGTGGTTATTCCGGGCAAAATAGTGTTACGGACCGATTTGCCTCAGGCGGCAAAAGGTTCCGGCACTATTTAACGTAACTAAAACCTGGCCTCGTGGAGGGGGGACGAAGAGCCCGAGACATCCGCCTAGGCCGCTGAGCACGCACCACTAAATGCGCCGGAGCTGCCTCAGTGAGGATTCGAACCCCTGACCTCCAAGGTGCACAGGTTTTAGTTACGTTAAATAGTGCCGGAACCTTTTGCCGCCTGAGGCAAATCGGTCCGTAACACTATTTTGCCCGGAATAACCACTTCCGAGCACCCAAGTTAATTCGGCCGAATTAACTTGGGTGCTCGGAAGTGGTTATTCCGGGCAAAATAGTGTTACGGACCGATTTGCCTCAGGCGGCAAAAGGTTCCGGCACTGTTTAACGTAACTAAAACCTGTGCACCTTGGAGGTCAGGGGTTCGAATCCTCACTGAGGCAGCTCCGGCGCATTTAGTGGTGCGTGCTCAGCGGCCTAGGCGGATGTCTCGGGCTCTTCGTCCCCCCTCCACGAGGCCAGGTTTTAGTTACGTTAAACAGTGCCGGAACCTTTTGCCGCCTGAGGCAAATCGGGCCGGAACACTATTTTGCCCGGAATAACCACTTCCGAGCACCCAAGTTAATTCGGCCGAATTAACTTGGGTGCTCGGAAGTGGTTATTCCGGGCAAAATAGTGTTCCGGCCCGATTTGCCTCAGGCGGCAAAAGGTTCCGGCACTGTTTAACGTAACTTCGCGGGCGATTGCTCGCCTCTTCGCCTGGGCCCGTCGCCATTGCTCGCGACGCTCCTCTACGGTCACCGTCATCTGATGACTGAACATGAGACAATTTTTTGGCTCGAGGCTTTTTATACCCTACGGGGTGGATCCTTGGGCGCCCTCGAGGCCGTTTCGGTTCGTGTCGTTTTTCCGTTTTGGAGGGTGAGCGCCCACGTGGACGCCTGCGATCGCCCACCAAGGCGAGGATGGCCAATCGGATTTCGGGGCTCATGTCGTGACAGGTGGACGGAATCGTGTCGTTGTGGCCTGCTTCTTGAAGGATCCTGACGACACGTTCTAGAGTTTTCTGCCCCAGTCGAGAACCCGAACAATATCGGAGGAGTGCTTGGGTGTCCAACACGTACTCCTTCTCGGCGCCTGCGTATCGTTTGATGGACGGAATATCCATAGTATATCATGTTCAGAGAAAATTATTTTATCGAGAGAAATGTATTGAAGTTTCGACGAAACATTTTTTTCGGGTCGCGCTGGTCGAAGTCGACAGCGAAGAAGTCGTGAGGATCGTCCTTGACGGCGTGGTCCCATAGCGCGAGAAACTCGTCCGGCGCCACAGCCCCCGCGCTCTCTTCCGCGATCTGTCGCGCGGCTCGATGGTCCTTCGTTCTGAACAGCGCAAGAAACGATATATTCGCTCGCACTGCTCGTGGTACGCCACCGCTTGTGTACGCCTGTGTCAGGAAAATCATGCTCGTGAGGAAGTGTCTGTGTTTGAACGCGAAAGCCGCAACAGCGTTTTTGCTAGAGCTCTGATAGAGGGCACTGCCTTGCATGTCGTCTATCAGAATGAGCGACGAAGGAGGACCGTGCTCGAACCTTGTCGCAGGTTTATCCCAGTTCATTGCATCAAGGCGTAGGTACATGGAGAGGTCCATGAGTTCTGCGTTTTTTTCCCATCCACGTATTCGCGTTTGAACGTTTCCCAGACCTTGAGATCGTCCTTGTACCTCTCGTATTCGTGGAGGTCAGACTTTATATGATCTATCATCCCATCGAATGCCAGGTTAGAGTAGACTTCCATCGTCATAGCTGGTTCCGGGAGCTCCTTGTATTTTGGCTCCGTGTGGGCACTCCCTGAAATGAGGTACAGCTTGTCGAATGAGTTGTTAGCAAAGTAAGCCTTCGCCATGTTGACTGCCGATGTAGTTTTCCCAGACCGTCGAGCTCCGCAGAAGTTTGCGATGAAATGAAGACTCGGCATATTCGGTGGAGCAGGACGCTGTGGGGCGTATCGTTGCTTGATGTCTTTGTTCTCAAGTGAATGAATTCGTCGCTCTTCGATGATAGCCATTATCATTCTGAAGACATTTTAATCGTCCAGACTAGCAAGGAGAGACGCGCGGATGGCGGCCATGCGCATCTCGTATGGCGTCATCGCGACAGGTGGCGGTGGTGGAGGTGGGAGCTGTCGGGTCTTGATCGGGGGTGGCGGAGAGTCCGGCTCTGTCTCCTTGGGCTTTCGACCCCGTCTTGGTTTTGGCGTGTCGGCGGGGGTTGAGGCGACGGAATCTTCAGCGAGAAGGCGTTCAATCCGCGATTTGTTGCGGGCTTCTTGCAGCTCGAGTTCGACTAGCCTTTGCCGCTGAATCTCCAATTCCTTTGCAAGGACCTTTCGTTTCGTTATCTCTGCCTCCTTTTCTTCGTTTCGTCTCTTCTCCCTCTCGGCTTTTGCGCGTTGCTGGTAAACCCTCATTTTGTCGCGAAGGGCTTTTTTCTGTTCATCATTCAGCGGTTGTCCCTTTCGAATTGTCTTGACCAGGTCAACCTGCTCTTCCCGCGTCTCGGCGAAGGTTTCGTCTTGGTAGCTCGTTGGGGTCTCTGAAGCCTCAGAGGCCATGTTTATATTCTAGGTAGATAATAAATGGTCGTTCTAACAACATTGAGCAGACCGACCAATCTCGCCACCGGGTTAACGCTCGACCCTGAAATGGAGGAGCGTGTTTCTAACATCGAAACAGACATAGATGGGCTTCAAGCTAGCGTGACGTTACTTCTTGGCATTTCACATCCATTCGATGAGTCACTCGTTGTCGACGGATTCAAAATTTTCTACCCGAGCCAGCCGACAAATGTGCGACTCGGAGACAATTACGACGACGAGACCGCAAGCGACCCATCGGAACTTGCTTACAGTCTCGTCGTGAATGGGTATTCCTATTTTAAATCAGGGACTACTTTAGTCGACGATCTCACTCTAAATGAACCTTACCTTACGGCGAAAGTGGGAGCGACCCAGTACCACGTCTTCGACTTTAGCCCTGATACGTTGCTAGACCCTGGTGGCAGAGTCCTGACCCGCGCGCAATTGGACTACCTTTTTGACCAACACGGGGTAGGCAAAACGTCGATAGCTAACTTGAACGGGGATTTCGTCCTCCATCTCGAAGACGGGACGACCGTGTCGCACCAAAACGCGTTCAACGTCATCAATGACCAGGATGTGCGAGTCCAGCTGCCCTACAACGTTACGAATGGCGACGCGAGTGGAATCTGTAAGTTTACCTATCGCGACTACCACACGACCCAGGCGCGCACGGGGGAGAGCGTTGTGGACGGAGAGGTAGGATATCCATACTTTTCCGACTCTTTCTATGGTCTCGGCGGATCTCGATTTAACGGCCTCCCTCTCCGCGTGGAGTTGTTGTCTTTCGCCACGATTCGCGACGACAACCGCCGCCTTCCACTAACTGGGAGATCCTTCACCATCACGCGTACATACTCGCCACTGACGGACTGGCGAATGGGTCCGATTGACCCTGTGAACGCACTCTACTGGAGCACCAATCCAACCACCGCTAATTGGGAGGTCGTAGAGGGAACGACCCTCAAACAGGGCATAAAGATGACGACCCCCTTCGCATACCAACGCAAACTCCCCATCAGGTGGTACATGAATTCCACCCAGCTCACGCCGACCACTCCGACCATCGGCGGAGTCTCCCTCTCGCAAAACGGGGGACTGCGCGGGGAAGACGCCGTAATCACCGCGCCAGTCGCGGCAGATAGTAACAAGTATATGAACTACGAGATAGACGTCTACAACGACTCGACCCTCACCTCCTACACCACCCACAAAGGAGGGGTGATGGTATGCGTTTCAAAAATGAGCCAACTGCACTCCGGCATCCGGACACCAAGTTCCTACATTTCATATCTAAATCCTGTAAAAATCGCGATCAACGGCGTCTACGCGGACCATGATGTGGGGTGGGGAAAGTCGTTGCCTCCTCTCACCGGTTTTCATCTGTTGGCGAACGGAGTATCTCAAGGGGCCTTGGATGGGACGTTGAAGACAACGACGTTTCAAAATCCATCCGAAGGCGATGATGTAGAACTCAGATACAGGATCGTAACCGTAAAGGACTCGCCAAACCTGTCAGGAGAGACCGTGGAGATAGACGGCCCCGCTACGACGCTCCATTCTCTAGAATCATTCTCGCGCCACTCCGTGACCACGCTGCAAGCAGAAGCTTCGAAATACTACTTTGAAGGGTCTCCCGAAAAATTCTTTTTTGTAAAAACAGCCACTCCGGCACCAAGCAAATGTGTTGTTTTTTCAGAGCAGCTCATCGACGGCCCATTTCTATTGTGTTTTCGGCTATATTTGGGCAGCAACGATGCTTTCGTCTCGTTTGCAGAAAATACTATGTCTTTGACGAATAAATATCACCCGGCCACGACAGATGCCCATCAGAATTGGAGAAATGCGGCTACGACGCATTGGGGTATGCTGGGTATCAATCTGCACCATAGTGACTATGCACTCGACCTGTTTGACAATCTGAAGTCGAAGGTTCGATACACGTTAAACTCATCATGGAGACAACAAAACAGCTACTGGGTGGCATTTCGAAGAAAATCGGATGGGAAGGTGGAGCGTTATATATCCAAAACAACTCCTCAAGAACTTAGTGACATGACTAAAATCTCAAACTCGTCCGGTATATTTACAACCACTCCTACAGACATTCTTGACCCGTACATTCCGATGCCCCTCCGACCAGTCTTCCACTTGAGCGGAGAGTACCACGGCGCGTATGTCTGGCCAATCAAAGATGACCTACAAGACATAGAGTTCGACTCTCTAAAAACCAACAACCCATCCGGATCGTACACAGCCGTCGGAGACGTGTTGGAGCTGCGTCACAGGTCCACCTCGTCGAGGAATTGTAGCATTTTTGGCAAATATAGCGTCACAAAACCCGTACCGGGTGTGGCGGATACTTGGTTTAAGGAGCTAACACTCACGAATGAGAGTGTCATCCGCACGGTTGTTAAGTGTCCCGATGTTCAATACGGCGTGCAAATGAACCAATATACTGCCAAAATATATGGGATTCTACCAGCTCGTCAGTCGGTAAGGAAGTTTTATGTAAGACTTGGATTTTCAAACACCAAGTTGAGCAATGATCCGTTGCTTATCAGCGTAGTCGTTGGAGAAGCGTGGACTGGCGGTTTTTCTACAACGACAATATCAAAATCCTCGTCGTACGTTGACATAACCTGTGATCATATTTCACTGGTTGATCCTCCAGTTACTGGTATGATCCATTTGGCGACCGTGACGTTCCAGGTATTAGATCCAACAGTATCTGGCCCGACCCCGCTTTTATTTGCTTCTAGCCTAAGCTACTATTATGGTTCAAGCCTGTCGTCAATTGGCGGCAATCACGGGATGGACGTGGCCCTGTATGAAGATGTCCGAGAAACTAGGCGTATATCGCACACGATATTGGAAGCAGATTCTTTGGTCGGTCTGAGGCAGCCCATATACGACTACCCGCTTCCGCAATTTTGGCACGGCGCCCCTGTGGCCGTGATGTCTTTCCACGACCCGGCCACACAATCGGAACTAACTCTTCCGACCGCGTTGACCAATATCCTTGTCAGGTTAACATTTGATAACAACCCACCAACGATTCTCGACATATCAAACCCATATCGCTTAACGGCTAGCGGCCTGTCCGTCTGGCCGGTAAACGTTATAATTGGCAGCAACTGGAATGTTGTTTCAGGATACGAGGAGGATGACGGGGTGTTTGAAATCGCATTGCGGATTCCTCGCATCACCACTGACACGTCAACAAACATAGCACTCTCTACGGCGTTTTGCAAGTCGCGCGCTGGAAAAATGGCCGTGTCGACTAACAAGACCCTCACTTGGACGTTATAAAAATCTATGATTATATGCAGAAATGGCAAGGCGTCAGAAATCAGCACGGCGCCGTCCTTCAAGTAAAAGGGGAAAACCGAAGCGTAAGGTCGCACCCCAGTCGCAGGTGACCGCTTCATCGACCAACACCATTGTCATCCACAGCGCGCCGGTCCGAAGAGCGGTGAACAAAGGGAAGGTCGCAGAGGCGCGAGGGTTCAAGGATGCCCTTCTCATGGCGTCAGTGATGGCGAACTCTAGACCGGTCGCGTACCCCCCATTGTCCGCGTATGCCCAACCGGCCCCTGTCGCGCCGGCTCCCGAACCGGTTGTCGTCGATGAAGCAGTGGCGGCACCCCCGGAGCCTGC
Source organism: Mesostigma viride (assembly GCA_009746045.1). NCBI lineage: Eukaryota > Viridiplantae > Streptophyta > Mesostigmatophyceae > Mesostigmatales > Mesostigmataceae > Mesostigma > Mesostigma viride. The sequence continues at coordinate 965,873 of RPFO01000080.1, read as the reverse complement.
GGGTGTACCTGTCGGGAAACGAGTCCAGGTGGGAGGCGCGAGGTGGAAATGCCCACAACCCGGGTGTAAGAGCACGTTCGCAAACGAAAAAAACCTCCTGCTGCATCTCAGGAGGGTCCACAACACGGTCGTGGGAATTCCAAAAGAAGGCGCTGAAAAAAATCTCACAGAAGAGTAAACATGAGCAGCCCGCTGTTCACTGACGCCGAGATGCTCGAGATCTCTCAATGGATGACCCTCCATCCAAATGTCCCACGAGAGTTCATTGAGGCAGCCATGCTCTACTGTAAGAAGAAGCCACTCACAGGGAAGACAAGGCGCGCCATGAAAAGGGCATCGGCGAAAATTGAGGAAGGCGTCGTCAAGGTTTTTGGGACAAACGAAATTACTTCTGAGCTATTGTCAGAAGAAGTGGCCGATGAAGGAGTTCATCCAGGAAACGCTGACACTCACTCTTCGCACGGAGAACCGAACTCGCGGGACGCTAGTGGATCCGGTATGGGACATCCCGGCGGGACTCCTTGACGATTATCACGACGTCGGGCTTACCCTCATGACCATCCCGTTTGAACAGACTCACATCAGCGAAGGAAACCGATACTTCACTGTCCGTTTGTCTGGCAGCGAGTCCCCTACGAAGGTGACCTTGCCGCTCGGCTCGTACACGACTATCGAAAACCGAAAAAACATAGAGGAAGCTTTGAAGGCGGTAGATCCTGGGTTCTCGGTCACGTACAACAGGGCGACTAGTCTTTTTACCGTGACAAATGCCACCGAGTTCTCTGTCGCGGTGGATGAGCCCACGGGCCGGGTGTTGGGGCTCATGGAAGGATCATATCCTTTCACAGGTGTCCTCGCTAGCAACCGGCCAGCAACGAATGGGAGACTGAGAATGGTGTATGTATACAGCGACATCGTTCGAGGAAACGTGATATCATCGTCGACAGGCACGGGATATGGAGGCCTTTTGGCCGTCTGTCCCAACATGTCGCAGTTCTTAGAACCCATTGTTTGGCAGGCAGCGACCCCTTTGTGGCAGCATCTCAAGGACTCTCCCAGCAACATCACGATCCGACTGCTCGACGAGGACGACGCTCCTATAACTGTCTACTCGGATTGGGCTCTTCAGCTCTCCTTCCGCATAAGCCCTCAGAAGGCGATGGGAATAGAGGCGAGGAAGATCGGGAGCGTTTTGAAGTATATGGCCCTTGACAGGACCGTCCAGCCACAAACCAGATTTATTTCTCAGCCATCTAGTACTATCGAGGACGATGAAAGTTAATTTTGGAGCAATCGGAAACGTGGCTAGACGCGTGGGAGAGTTTGCCGGCAACGCTATCAAGAGGGTCGGCGACGGGGCGGCCATCGTGTCAGCTGTCAAGAAAGCCGGGCACGTCGCTGGCGAAGTCATCTCAAAAATTGGCGACGGGGCGCGGGCTGCCAAACAGGCGGCGGGCATTGTCGATTCCGCGCTCGGACACATCCCATCCAACATGATCGCGAAGAGTACGCTGCTCGGGAAAGCGTACTCGGTCGCAAACACTGGTCTGAGCGCCTTGTCCAACCTCGAAAGACGGGTTGATGGAGCGAAGGTAAAAAATCCCATACTCGGCCAGCTTCTTCAGTAAAAATATCTCATTCGAATGTATACACAATCTATGGCTTCGGACAATTCCTGGTACTCGCGCGCTATCCCCAAGTCCATGCAATACCTCGTGAAGGCGCTGGGTCAGCACACGACTCAACGAGTCCATCTCAGCACCCTCTCAGCAAGCGACGGCATCAAACAAGGGTCTGTGGTCGCGGTCCGCCTCCCCACGTCCGGGTTCGTGGACTTGCACTCCTTCGCAATGTTTTTCACGGGGACCCCCACGACCACGGCGGGGTTCGCAAAGTTCCCCGCGTACACGTCCTCCATCATCAGGCGCCTCGAGGTACTGGCAGGAGGTCAGACCGTCGACAGCATCAACGACTACTCCCAGCTGTTCCATACGCTGCTCTCGGTGCACGGCGGTGTCGAGTACAATCTCGCGCAGGCTCCCGCTGGTTGGTCGAAGAATAACAACATCGTCATTGCTGATGCGGCTGGCGCTCTCACAAACAACGTGAAGGCAAACACCGCAGTGGACGGCGTCATTGACCACTTTTTGGGATTCCTGAGTGGCGAGCCTCGGATCGTGGATCTGAGTCTCTTCCCCCCCATCGAGATCCGAATCACACTCATGGACGGAGGGGTGATGCTTCCTAGCGTGGCGCAAGCAGCTGCTGCTGGTGGCATCGTGGCCGTTGAGCAGCGACAGGGTTGGTTTCGAACTGAGCAACATCCACTTTAGCATCGACACGTACAGGTTCCAAGAAGATATCGTGGGCCAGATTTTCTCGTCCAGGCTTGCCGAGGGTGGAACTCTCTCCTTCAAGTGGCGGACGTGGCAGTCCACCAAACAGTCGCTCGGGACTCGCACTCCCTATGCCATCAAGGCGTCGCTGTCTTCCGCGTCCGCCAGCAAACTCCTGGCGATTCAGGTTGCTGCCGGCGCGGACGTGACCAACGCATCTGGCAATACGATGTTCAATCACATCGCGGATGGTATGACTTCCTACCAATACGACATCAACGGATCCAACCTAGCGCCTGGATACCGTACGAACGCAACCGAGGCGTGGATCAATCTGTTGTCCGCGTTCGGTGACCAGGGGAATGTCTTGTCCTGTGTCCGGGAGGGCATGACTCCTACCACGTGGCTAAACAACAACTTCACGATGGCGTGTCACCTTAATATGCCGTGTGCCGGTCCAGAGTACATGAGCGGCCTTGACCTTCGTGGCACGGCATCGGTGGTCACGCTGCGAGTCGAGAAGGGAGCGACGGACTGCATTTCCTACATCTTCACGGAGTGCGAATCAAAGATGGACATCGCTGCAGGCAGGCAGGCAGCCGTGTACCTCTAAAAAATATATACGTGTGTAATGACAAACGATGGACTACTTTCGAGACCCTAGCATCACAGCTAATCCGTTTAACAGGTTGAAGTTGATTTTTGACATTCCTGAAATGGCAGATTCTGGTCTGTCCATGACAATGCCAGCTAGACGAGCATTGCCCCTTCTCCCCACCTTCAAGTATCCGCTACCAAACCAAAAAAAATAACGACGATTAGTCTATACAAATGTTGCTGGATAGTGGTATATGCCCCGCTCTTTTATATAAACGACGCGTTCCTAGTACCTCGGTCACGGTTGGGTTATCAACAGTGGACCTTACACCATCGAATGTCCCCGTTTTCGTGATGGCGACATTTAATGAAGACGTCACTGGTTTTGATCTATCAGACATTGACGTGACAAACGGAACGGCAGTCGACCTCTTTTTAGGTGCACCGGCGACGTATTTTTTTGATATAACAAATATCACAGGTTCGATCCCAACCACGGTTTCCGTGAAAGAAAATAAGGTAACAGGGGTTTCTGGGGCATATAACGACGAATCCAACCTGTTATCATTTACCTACACCCCTCCTTCCACCACCGTCACACTTGCTACAACGGCAGGCGCTAATCCTACTGCGAGCCCTATCGCAGTGGCTGCCACTTTCAGTAAGTCCATAGCTGGTTTTTCCATAGACGACATAGTAGTTACCAATGGGACCGCTTCCTCGTTGACAGGCAGTGGTTCATCTTATACATTCTCGGTCACTCCCGTCGCGGCATACACCCCCACCACTGTTAGCGTGGGAGTGGATGTGGTGGACGGTGGAAACGACGCATCCAATACTCTAACATTCACATTGAGCCCTCCACCTATCACGGTCGCTCTATCTACAGCGCAGGGACGTATCCAACCACAAGCCCCGTCACAATGGATGTCACATTTGACAAGCCCGTGACTGGGTTTGGTAGCGGGGACATCTACGTGAACAACGGAACAGCGTCGTCGGTAACAGGTACCGGGGCATCGTACCAGTTCGCAGTGACACCAACCACTCCATATTCCCAGACGATCGTGAGGGTGGTCGATGGCTTGACGGTAGGCGAATTCGGGGTCACAAACGCCGAGTCTAACACGGTCGCGTTCACCTACTCCCCGCCGCCTACCGTCACCCTCGCGACTTCGGCCGGGGCAACACCGTCCGCGAGCCCAGTCGGCGTGACGGCTACCTTCAGCCGGTCAGTCACTGGTTTTGCGCTCGGGGACATCGTCGTTACCAACGGGACGGCGTCCAACTTGGTGCAGGTAAACGCGGCGTTTTACACGTTCGACGTGTCAGGAACCTCGAACACATTGACGACCGTCAGCGTGGGTGCCAACGCGGCGACAGACTCCGTGTCGGGCCATGGGAACTCGGCGTCTAACTCGCTTACTTTTACGTATACGCCAGTTTACAACCCCGCAACAGACCCCAATCTGTTCGCGTGGTACGATCCGTCCGACAGCGCCACGGTGTTCAGCGACACGTCGGGCACAACCCAGCAAAACACGACAGGTGGGAACGTGATGCGCGTGAACGACAAGGGGCCGAACGGGTACCACGTGACGCAGGCAACTTCCGCCAAGTGCCCGACACTGGATACGGCGGAGCTGAACTCGAAACGGTCCCTCCGTTTTATTAACTCGCGGTCTGGCTTGTTGGAGTCCGTGAACAATTTCTGGAACGCGGTCGGGGTAAGTGCGAGTGTTTTTCTAGTCGCCAAACAGCTAACGACTGCAACGTATCCAGAAATAGGGAGTTTTACGGGTATTAGAGGTTATATGCTTGGATCGTCGAACGGCAATTGTTATCTCATGTCTTATCAGTCACAGGAAAGATCGTTATCTATTCGCTCCCGGTTCTGTATACGAAACCGTGAGCACCAGGGCTCAGTTCTTTGATAATAATACACACGTTCTGGCGCTTTCATGCAACAGCAGTACAAACGCCTTTCTCACCCGCTTCGACGGACGACCCGGCTATGACAGAGTGGGATCGGACCCTATACTTGGTTCAGGGAATCTTTCTATTGGAGGAGACTCGGCCAACGCGAGTCGTGCTTTTGATGGGTGGATTGGCGAGATCCTTATCTACAACACCGCCAAAACGTCAGCGGAGCTTGAGGTGATCCGCGGCTACCTCGCAGCCAAGTGGGGGGCACCGTTAACTCCTCCAGCGTAGGCCTCTATAACTAAATATCTATCCATATCATGTAAGCAATGGACTATCCAAATTATTACCAGATAGTACTTGACAGCGAGGCTTCATCGAGTGACAGTGACGTTGACAATGCGGCATTTCGTTTTAAAATTAAACCAGATCCAAGTGCTCCCATCATTGACGGGGATTGGAGAGGCGGGCTTCACTTTGCGTCCATTGCAGGAATCGAAAGCACCCCCCTCACTGCTCATTGGCTTGGTATCCCCCAGTTTCTTGGGTGGCGAGCACAATTTGGACCAGGGGGTTGTGTTGGGATCAGAAATATGCAAAAAAGCAACAGCAACAACGACCACTTTCGACTATTCTTTGATCAATGATCACGCATATTTCAATTTGAGGAATCCACATCTCTTTAGGAACGGGGGCATTCTGGAGATAAGGTTGGCCCACATAGATAGGGACGTAGGAGACACGGAATATCAAAACGTTGCTGCATACGATTCTTTCGTCTGCGTGTTACAATTTGAGAGGGTGCGAGGTTTTAATAAATGCAAATGTCATGGCAAGTAATTTCTGCGCATCATATATGGGTGGTTGCTTCGGAAAATTCACTCTCGTGGACACTCTAGAATCTTCGTTCAGGCGCTTGACAAGTGACCCAGTTGATTACTCGCACGCTTACGAGTCTTTTTACCTAAATTCACGTCCCAGAACTCGCCACGTGGTAGAGGCCACCTTAGACTTGCATCGCTCCGAAATTTAGCCAAGTTCGACACTTGTACAAGTCCAGCCACCTTCGCGTCCTGTCCAGGCCGTGCCAGCAGACGTAACGGACCTTGGCACATTGTGCACAAATAGGCAAAATCACGTGCAAGTCACGCATCTCACGTTGCCAAGCTCTCTGCCGGTAGCCATGGCTTCCCGAAACGCAGGGCCTTGCGAGAAGGCGTTGGCAATGCTTGGAAAAATCCTCGATGGTCTCGAGGACGGCCAGACAAAGATATCCGACCAGCTCGCACACCTGACGCACAAGGTCTCCCTTCTTTCCGGAAACGAAGGTGCTGTTGGAGGCACCGGACCTACCTGCGAGGTCTTCAAGATTCACGACGCCGGATATGACGATGTCGACCGCAAGACGCCAAAAATTTGCGTCGAGTGGGTCTACGAGAAGAATGCGGCAAAGCCGAGGAAGGTCGAGGACCGCTGCGAGTGGATTCGCCTCGACCAAGCCGACGGGTGCGTTAAGATGGTTGACGATTTCCTCAATGGCTTCTCCAAGTCCAAGCGCCAGCCAGGCATTTCCCCCATTGCGCTCTACAGGGCATGGGAGGAGGTAAAGAAGGGTTTCGAGGACGCAAAGACCGCCACTTCCAATGGCAGGAAGAGGAGCCGCGAGGGAGCGTCAAGCTCCCACGGCCATGGCGACAAGAAGAACTCCGCCTCGTACGTGAAGAGCCTGACTGGACACTCCAAGGACAAGGAGTAGATTGTCGTCTTGTTGACGACGGCAACGAGCTTGCCATTTTCGCTCTTGTCGAGCTGATAACGAATGTAAACGTGTTATATTTTTTAATGAATTCGTTTATGCAGTATAAAACGCGTCAATGTATGCTGAAAAACAATTTTCATTTCGTCTCGAATTGCAGTTCTAACTATGGGTTAAACATCCAGAGTAAACCTCTTATGCATCGACACAGGTCGTGTGGGATTCTTGCATAGGTCGTCTGAGTTTCCAGATTAATAAACCCTAACACTCTGCACACCCCGCCGCGCGGCCCTCGCCGGCTCCCTCACCCTGCGAGGACATGGCGAAAAATTGGGCGGTCTTTTCTTAAGAGTAAGTACGTGCAATTTTTCGCCACATCCAACAACCCACGCCACCTCAGCGCCGGCCAGTGGGGGGGTGGCGAAAAATTGTCCGTTCTTTCTCTTAAGAGTAACTAAGGACAATTTTTCGCCATCACTCTCACACCTTGACAAAACACCTCCTATGACCCGCGCCAAGGGGTGGCAGGGTGGCGAAAAATTGTCCGTTCTTTCTCTTAAGAGTAACTAAGGACAATTTTTCGCCATCACTCTCACACCTTGACAAAACACCTCCATGACCCGCGCCAAGGGGTGGCGGGTGGCGAAAAATTGTCCGTTCTTTCTCTTAAGAGTAACTAAGGACAATTTTTCGCCATCCTTGTCACACCCCAAACACACCATCACAACTGCCGGGGTGGTGACAGATGCCAGCCTAAATATCACAACCTGGTGAGCAGTGGTGGCAGGGGGCACTTCTGTTTTTGCAAGTGGTTTAGGGTTTTAGGGTTTAGGGCTTAGGGTGAGACCCATCCTAGGCCGCGGTCACTATAGGGTCACTATAGGGGTGGCAGATGCCAGCATAAGGGTGGTGCACTTCTCCTAGTCGCGATGACGGAATGATGACGGAATGATGATGGAAGCTACTTAATTAATTAATTATCCTATTTCATCCCACTTGACTGTACTGAGGACTTATGCTCACGGTGACGCTGTTACCTGTTAGTTAATTAACGTACGGTCTCAGCCGTCAGATTAATTAATTAATTAATTAATTAATTAATAGACACGTGACAGCGTCACGTGAGCATAAGTCCTCAGTGGGAGGGGAACATGGGATGGAATGGATGGTATAAGCTATCTAGGTCCTAGTTACAGGGTTGGGTCCTGGCACCTAAATCCTTGTGAACCTTCTGACTCCAGGTTACAGACGTGCCAGGGGGCTGCAGCCTGTCGTGAGCCCATTAATTAATTAATTAATTAATTAATTAATTATAATTAAAGTGAGTTCATTTCGACGTGGGTAACACATATCCATGCCTAGTCTATCCCGGAAAGTCCACGGGTTGCGCGCCCCGGCCCTCATGTGTGTGGTGCTATGTGATGCATTGGGTCTTGTACGTCATAGGTGGAGCTAGAATAAGAAGAGAGGTGCCATTAGTGGCCATGCCAAGTATTGTCTATCACGCTCAGCAATCTACACTAAGGCACACATTAATTAATTAACACATTAATTAATAAACACGACGTGACTGAATGCGTCACGTGAGCAAAGGCACACATGGACAGATTATCAAGGAGACAACCAGATTATATCAAAGAGACAACGGCCCGCGCAGGCCAGAAATATGATCATATATTATAGCTGGACTCCCTTCTCATGCGCTCTGATGGCGAGATCTGGGCTCCATCCATCGCCGCCCCCACACTCCGTTCCATCCTTACGGAAGCCTTCCAGCAGCACGTGACCCCCCTTGCTGCCGTACGTCGTAGCAGCACTGGGCGGCACGTTGGCTGCTGAGCTTCCTCACCTTTCCACCACCGTCGCCTCCACCTCCACTGCCCTTTCCGCCTACACTGCCGACATCACGGCCCAGCTCCTCGACCTCGACCAGCGCCTCCAAGCGGCACCGCCACCGCCCTTGAGAGCTTGCATGACACCGCCGGCCTCACCGCCCACTGTGGTGAAGGACATCGCTGCCCAGCCGCCAGGCATCTGCTGGCCCAGCCAGTGATGCTCCCTCCACCTGGGCGGACTTGCTTAAGCATCATACCACCTCCACCACCTCCACCATTGCGGCACAGCTCAAGCAACAAGCCCTCGACCTTCGCGAGGAGGCCGACATCACCCAGCGCAGCCACAATGTCATCGTCAATTAAGCACTTCGATCAGCCGGCAGGTGAGACCTCGACGAGCCTTCTCACGGCATTTAAGCCCGACATTCTTGCCCCCATGCAACTCACTGGTGAGCTGCGGATGTCGGCTGTCCGCCTCCCCCGCGCGCGGGGTAAGGCTGGCCCGGCACCCGTGCTCCTCACCTTTAAGTACATGGCGGACAAGCTGGCGTTCCTTAAATGCCGCACGAAGCTCTCGAGGACTCGCTTCACGCTGGACGACGACTTGACCCTGGCCCAGCAACAGCGGCGACGCGAGCTATGGCCGACCTACCTTCAGCTCCGGCAGAGCGCAGGGGGAAGCCGGTATACTGGAAGGGGGCGGTCATCCACGTTGACCACAAGCCCTGGCAGGCACCTCCTGCCACCTCAGACTAGGGAATATATACCAGTAGTGTAGATTAGTCATGCAGGCTTAGCCTAGCATGTGGCCCACACGCATGTGCGCCCATAATGGCCCTTATGGATGATGCCTTCAATATTTAGCCAACTCCATGCCTATAATGGGACTTCCCATGGATGTTGCATTAAGAATTTAGCCATGCTATGCCTATGCAGAGAGACGCTCTCTGTTGAGAAGCCATGCCCTAGCTCTTGTATAGCCATGATGATCTTCCTCCCCCATGCCGGGATCCCCTTAGCTGGGTTGAACCCGAGACAGCATGGTGGTGCCAGTGTCCTTGAGGCACCTAGAGCAAGTGTTGCTTACATTCCACTCTTGCAGGAAGTAGCCCAGAATGTATTAAAAGCCATATGCCCCTTCTCCGGGATATGTGCTACATGTACTCCCAACGGAGTTATGTTACTAATTAGTTAATTAATAGCTGGAGTGCATATCGGCGGGTGCACAGAGCTAGCTTGCATGAACTGCAAATATCAAGGTACGGGATCTCATACTATTATATGGCGCTCACCACTAGCTAGACACTCGATCCCGGCCAGTTATAGGCTCGAAACACACGCCCTGATCCAGCAAGCTGTTTCCGGCCCCCCCGTACCGTCTAGGTACGTCATGATCTAGTCGCTCTTCACGTAAGCCAGCCATAATTTCAATGAACAAGGCTACACATTTCCATCTCCATGCATTCACCACCAAGCTCCAGGAGCTGGAAGACACGCGCCGCGAGGCCGCTGACCGCGACCGTCGCCGCTGCCGGGTCATCCTCAGGCGCTTCGACATGCTGCCGGAGGAGACCCCAGACTCTCTTCTCGACGAGCTGAAGAAACAGCTCTTGGCGTGCATGCAGCTGCCAGGTGCGATACTGCAGGGCGCCTACCGCCTGCCCCATCCACGGGCCAAGGCTGGGCCCCCTCCAGTGGTCCTCACCTTCAGCGACATCACAGCCCGAGTTCGGTTCCTCTCTCGCCGCAAGAAGCTGGTGGACACCTCCTGGTCGCTTGACGACGACCTGACGCCAGCCCAGCAGCAGCAACGCCGCGATCATGCAGTGGCCCGACTACATCCGCCACAAGACCAACCCCGAGAAGCCCCAAGTGTACTGGCGGGGCGGGGACCTCTATGTCAACAAGAAACTGTGGAAGCCCCCCCGGGCTTCCCCGGGATAGAGCACTCCAGCTAGTTGTCTAGATGGGGGCAATCGATTATGGGATAGCTTAGGCATTACAGCACTTGAAACGATATTAGCGCACAGCGTTATAGTACCTTCAATTAGCTCTGGCACCTTGTGGCCATCAGCTTGCGCCTTAATTAGCCGACGTGTTGAGCCCACCAGCAGTAGTAGTGTAGAATAGATAGACCGTGGCCATGTACATGTACGCCTCCTACAGGCACTATACCAGCTGAGCCACGAGCATTATTTAACCATGTACATGTGTGCCTATGATGTGCCACACTCCAGATGATGCCTAGTTTTATTTAGTTATGCTGTGCCCATGCAGAGAGCTGTTCTCTGCTGAGATGCCACGCTCTAGTTAATTTGTATAGCCATGATGATCTTCCTCCCCCGTGCCAGGATCCCCCCCTTAGGCGGGTTGAACCTGAGACAGCATGGTGGTGCAGGTGCCCTGGTGCACCTAGAGCGGGGGTAGCTTACATTCCCACCCATGCATGAAGTAGCCTAGAATGTATTAAAAGCCATATGCCCCTTCTCAGGGATATGTGCTACATTTACTCCCAACGGAGTGATGTTGATAATTAATTAATTAATTAATTAATTAATTAATTAATTGAGCCCACCTCACATTTGTAGCAAGCTATGCGTCAGCCTACCTATGGTATTGCACTGGTTGTATTGCACCCACAGTGTTGCGCCCCGGCACCATGCCGTGGAGAGAGCGCTCTGTGGCCTGCCCACCTGCGGCAGTGAGAGAAGCTAGGGCGCCCTCCCTCCTTCTCACTGTGTATATAGGGTTTCCTCCTTCAAGGAACAGCTAGTAGAGGACATGGGGGGCCTAGGCCTCTCCGTGATTTGGAAGAAGATGATGGACAAGGCCAAGTGGGCCCAGGTCATAGAGGACAACGAGCCCCCCCCAGTGGGGAAGCGCCCGCGTGTGCAATCCCGCGGGAGGCACGCCAGATAGCTCCCCCTAGGGCAGCGTGCGGCTGCCTAGATAGATTAATTAATTAATTAATTAATAGACACGTGACTGCGTCACGTGAGCATAAGTCCTCAGTGGGAGGGGAACATGGGATGGAATGGATGGTATAAGCTATCTAGGTCCTAGTTACAGGGGTGTGGGCACCGCGGCCCGAATCGCTATGAATGCCATACTTGGTCACACGCGGAGCCCCCACAGGCTTGGGGGTGGTCTCCTTCATCACTACTTGCCATCTATCCTTGCGCACCATCTGCCTCCATATTACAGACAAACCAGGAGGCTGCCCGGGGGTGAGCCCGTCACGTCTAGTGTAGCACATGTCCATGCCGAGTCTATCACGAAAAGTCCACGGGTGGCGGCCCTGCCGCGCGCGGCCTGGGGCACGCCAGGTGAGGACATATCGCCCAGGCTGGGCGGGCTTGGTGCCAGCTAGTCTATCTGATGTATCTACCTGATCTGTGCGGGCCAGGTGCCCGGCTAGGCCCAGGCGCCTGTGCCTAATCATGTGGGAAACATAGGGCAAATCAGCGTACAAATCCTCATTACTAATGTGCAAACCAAAGGGGATGTTAAGGGCCTTGCGCAGCATCTTGGTGACGGCGCCATCGAGTCATTGCTCCAGCTCCTGCGTCAGTGCCCACGTCTCGGCGCCGTAGGTCAGGATCGTCAGAATGACGACCTTGAAGAGGTCACGCTTGACGATCCGGGGTAGGGCGGGGTTGCTCCACCAGCGGCGGTGGTCATGGAGGTGCGCCCACGCCATGCCGATCCGTGTCGTCATGTCGTCCTCGCAGTCGGGAAGCCAACTGCCGAGCAGCTTGAAGCGGCCTGAAGGAGGGTAGTTGACCTCGGCATCGTCTAAGAGGCGGAGTGTGGGTGGGGGCCCTGCCATGCCGAGGGCCAGGGCCTCCGTTTTGGGGCTGATTTCTAGACCAACCGCCCGAGCCTCGAGCGCCAGGCAGTCCAGCCAAAGTTGGGCAGACTCCGGCTTCTCGAGGAGCGTGATGTCGTCGGCATAAATGAGGTCAGCTAGTAAATTCTGCTTGTTAGTCGGCCCCCCTTCCCCAAGCTCGTTGTGATCGCTAGGCCAGGGGCACGGCCTGCAATGCTAGCAAAGCGAGCAGGTGCCTGGCGCATAACATAATCCACTACAATAATAAACAGGTACGGCGACAGGACGCAACCCTGCCAGACGCCGGTCTGCAGTGGGCATGGTGGGGTAATGCCGTGTTGAGTGCGCACCGAAGTGGTCGACCCCTCATACAGCGTGCGGATGACGGTAATCAGGGGAGTGGGGACGCGAGCGCGAGCAAGTACAGCCCATAGAGCGTCCCAGAGGACAGAATCAAAAGCCTTGATGAAGTCGACGAAGATCAAGATTGCGGGAAACTCACCAGGTTGCAGGAGAGCGATTTCCTCGAAGAGGCGACGCGCGACGAAGATGGCCATGACGGTGTTGCGCCCAGGACGGAAGCCCATTTGACTTTCCCCAAGGTGACAGTCGAGAGCAGAACGAAGGCGGTTGAGGATCATGCGCATGAACAACTTAAGTGCGGCGCTCTGGATGCACACTCCTCTGTAGTTGGCGGGGTCGTCAGGGGAACCTTTGTTTTTCCCTAGATAGATGTTGTAGTTAGAATGCTGTTAGATAGATGTAGTATGTAGCCGATGTAGATAGATTAGACCGGTAGGAATGTTTGCACCCATCCATCCATCCATCGGGGTTAATGCTCCGTGACTCCCCAACGGGAGCACGAGTCTAATTAATTAATTAATTAATTAATTAAATAATTAATATAGGGTTGAAGGTTCCTTTACTCTGTATTGGCACCCACGTGACACAGTCACGTGCTTATTAATTAATTAATCTCCATTCATATTCATCACCCTGAACGACTTGAAAACTCGGAAAAAATAACGGCAGGCTCGAGCTACCATTAATGAATTAATGAATGAATTTCACTCGTGCTCCCGTTGGGGAGTCGCGAGCTACCTGTAACATACCATGGTCCAGATTCTCCCGATTTCTGGCCTGCGCTGGCTGTCTCCTTGATGTTGTGGCAAAGACGTACGATCGAGCAGGGTACATAGGATAGATGCGGTCCGGATAGATCTCAGTCCGCTTCGATCATTATCATCATGCAAACTCGGGTTGAATTTCATGTATGCTCGGCGGCTCCCCAACGGGACCGCGTAAAAAGCAAAGAAATAAATTAACCTGATACTAACTAGTAAATAAATAACTTACCTAGACAGCTGAAGCATGTCACTACATGCTTCCGGGAGTTCATAGTCAAAACAGATATAATCCTGGATGAATGCTCGGCAAAAAGCCCGCATGAGCGCCGGCTTCTCCGCAACCAACCCCATGATCACCTTTGTCAGTGAGCCATCCTGTTTACCAACATTTCCCCAAATGAGCTGCTTCACGTTCTTGGACCCGCCGCCGCGCCGCTCGTGCGGCCCAGCCGCCCTTACCGACGATAAGTAAGGCATCACGTCATCCAGCCGTTCCATACGGAACAGCTTATCGATGTACGGACTTGTCCCTGTCGGCGCGTACAAATGGTACGGCAGCCGGAAGAAATCCGCTGACGGCAAGAAATGCGCCCAGCCCTTGACCGTCCATTCATGCGCGCCCCACGAGTAGTCCCCGCACTCAAACCCCCTCGTGAGCAGCTCCTCGAATATCTCCTCGGTCGACTGGTCACCGTGCTTGGTCTGAGGCAGCCACATGTTAAAACCCGAGAGGAAGCGCGCAAAGGGCTCCCTCACATTCCCCACAAGCTTGTATTCGCGGCCTCTGCCCGCCTCGCTCATCTCTGTAGTGGCAGGGTCGTGAGGATCCGACACCTGGCGGCACTGGTCTCGTGACCCAGGCACCAGCGTGTCTTGTGAGAAGAAGTGGAACAGTGTCGTACCCTCGAGCATCTTCTGGGCCGTCGTCATGATGCTGTAGCTGGCCGCCTTGGTCACGAGGCGCAGGATGAGGCGGTAGCGCCGGTTGAGCGTGATCCTGGTAGCGATCAGCCGGCCGGGCGTATGTGACAGGCGAATAACCGATCACGTGTATTATTAGCACATGCATGCATAGTTAGCACAGGCATGCAGGCCGTTGCATGTTGCACGGTCAAACATGTTTGACAAGGAATGGGCAGTTTGAATCATGGAGCTAGGCAGTTAAGTAGCAGTCATGTGCCATGTCCAGCATAATAATGAACATGAGAAAAGTACAGCAAGTAGAATCACACTGACGTGTGTCCAGGGAGACATCGATGTAGTAGTTGACACGTGCATGCACATAAGACATATTTAGTGGTATCATGAACATGGACACAATGCAAATATATGAGTGTGATATAGGGAGGGGTTGCGTCCCCGCTACACTGTCACAGATACAAGAAACATGTGCACATCGCTATTACTACTATTCAATGTACTAAGGCCTCCCCACTATACTGTCACAGATACAAGAAACATGATTGTGCACAAACTGGGATCAACTCCAAACTCCACCAGCACTACTAGGTCCATTGACATCCAGTGCTTCTTATCCTAGCCAATATATGCAGCTCTTGGAAGTACAGACAAAAGCCACAGGTGTTTTAGATGGAAAAACTTTCAACAGGTGTTTTAGACCACAAAACTATCAGAAGGTGTTTTAGACCACAAAACTATCAATCAACAAGTGCTTCGATCTGCCGTGATATACTCTCATACGACTGATTCAGCCGCATGCAAGGACAGATGCACCTCCCATGGAAGATCGCCGATCCACCCCACCCACCTCCCATGGAAGATCGCCAGGCAGGCATTAAATATCGCCTGCTCGTCGCCCCAGAGAGGCCTGCACCGCGCCGGCTTGGGCCACATTGGGTCGGAGAAGGTCCAGAAGGAGCCGCCCGAGAGCTGGGTGGCCACCTCCCATCCCGGCATGACCTGGTACCCCTGCCGCAGCAGCTGCTGCACCCAGCCCTGCAGCCGCCGCTCTTTCTCCGCGAGGGGGGTGGGCGAGTCGTCGAGGTAGGCCCCCGGGGGGCAGGTGAAGCGTCTCTGCATTCAATCGGGCAGAGCAAGCCCATCGATCGTTCATGACAGCAACATTGCGAGCAGACAGGCACAAGTCACATCAAACAGTTGCGAAAATGCACGGCACAATTTCAGCATGTAAGCATCAGTCACATGACTCCGGTATATACATATTGAATGCTTGGTTCAATACCTGATGTTATTTTTGGCGTCAGGACACAATACAGAAGCGAGGCACACCATGCAGGCGGCGGGGATGTGCTGCCACTATACCCTAACTACTTTAAGATTGCCTGATGTCGTAATGCCACATCGCCAGCAATTCAAACGTCGACCAAAATATATTGTGTTCCAATTCGATCAGGTCAAAACTGCGTCAAGTCGCTCAAAACCTGACAGGTCACACAGCTCACGATGCCCCAGTACCACCCTTGTCCACATCCGTCAGCGCATGCAGGCTCGGCACCGGCACTTCTTTGATAGGACCCATGAGTCAGGTCGATTCCTTACTGAACTCAGGTTGTGTAGTACCATTACTACACAGGATGTCAACATGCATATAATGACGCCATACGCCTGATACTTTTGTCTGTAGTAAATATATTATTAACGTGTGCATGTAAGTAGCTTTGAGTTGGTTGCCGCTTACGCTGCCGGCGCCTCGGGCCGGGGCGCTATTGGGCCCATTGTATATATGATTGGGGCATTATGAACAGGAGTATGCAGCTAGTCATGATCACTGCGGTTAAGGCGACAGGTATACCATTACGCATGTACTGAACTGCGATATTTACAGTGATATTAACGTTTCAAGTAGATGACGTGCAATGTGTCGATTATATAAGGTAGGGTTGTAATCACCTGACTGGATAATATCTGAACACGTAAGCAGGGGCAGGCTGGAGGCCCCTTTGCATCCATGACATCAGGCTTGGCATTCATATGTGCGTTAGATTTCTCGGCCAAATAGCAGCTGATGCAGGCTAATGTGGCCATCTGGTGCAGGCGCATGAGCTTTTGACGTGACAACCTGTGGCAACTGGTTGCAACTGATAAACATGCCAGGTTGCCGGCCCAGAACCCCTAGTGCAGTTAGAAGTGCTGTATGCCACGCCGAACGTCTGCAGTACAGATTCTTGTAATGGCATTTATATATAATGGCTACATTACCAAACAACGAAATCTGACCAGCTTAGTCATAGCACGTATGTGGACTCGCTGACCAATCGTAAACTTGCCTATTGCTTAATTACAGTCTCAGACCAACTTCTTATCAAAGCCGACCAGTTTAGAATACATGTGTTCCAGGTAATACTAAACCCCAAAGAGCAAAATAATAAAAAGTAATTAGCCGGATATAAGAATGGACAGCATGTGTACATCAATATTTTTACATCACTTACCAAATTTTCGGGCGTGAACGACCACGGTAATCCAGACAAGTTGTGTGGCTGCGGCACGTCCGACGTGCCGTATGCCTTTCCTACTATCGATCCCATGCACGGCAACAGTAATGCCGAAAGCAGAATCCCGATTAGAACTAGCCCAGCTGTGCTCAAGAGCGCTAGTACCGACGCTGTCGACCTCATTCCGCAAACGTAGACCAATCCACTTGCCCGCTTTAGTAATCTTCCGAAATCACGATATCTATCAACGCACTTTCGTCATGGGTGTCAGATCCAAACGCATCACTGCCCTTCCCCACCAGTTTTGCCATTGTCAGAATATTAGTTCTTTAAAAAGAAAATGCATGGTATCTGGAACATGTCTAAATGCATGGTATCTGTCATGTCTGACAGTGCAAGTTGATCCAGCACAACATTCGATTCCTTTTGGGCAGAAAGGTTACAAAATGCGAAAGCAGGACGTCTGCATTAGCTCATTCAGCTGTACTCTTTTCTGTTTCATACACCATGAAGTTCTAAAGAACGAAAATCCTGAGTATACTCAACAGCTGTTATATGGAAATAAAGAAAGGAAGCGCATAATTTGGCTCTGATGACACAAACTCTAGTGCGGGGGTGAGTGCGGGGTTCCGGGACACCACCGCACTAAGTCCGACGCGCCTGCCCAGGCCACGCCGCGCCGGACCGGCACACGAGTTACGCGGGAAAAAAGGGCCTGCCGCGCCAATTACTGTAGGACTTGGCTAATTTCTTTGTTGACTACAAGCGCAGTCAAGGATGATAAAACGTAGCAATGGCGGACATGTTAGGGTGATGCTCGGCTTAGGGACAGTGGACATAAGGGGGGGGGTCCAGGGGTGGCCCTTAGCGGGTGTGGCCCTTAGCCGGGTGGATTACCTTACCTCAGCCCCCGCCCTCTGAGAATTTGAGAATTGAGAATTCTGGAGCCAAATTTTACCCCATAGGACGCACGTCACTACTGTAGAGCAGACGTGGAGACCACCAACGAGTTGCCCGGAATTCTCGTTCCTTACGAAGCAGGATATTGAGCTGGAACAGTAATGAATCGACGATTGTTGCGCTTTATGATCCCTTGGTGTCGAGCTGGTAATAACACAACACGACATCACCGCATACCGAAGCACGTCCATGGGAGCACTTCTGGCCTTGTAGTTGTTATGAGCGGCTCTGCTTCCAGGCGTATGGTTGAATGAGCGAAAGTGGAAATGTGTGCGGCCTGGCTCGTCGTTTTTGCACTGCTCGCCCTTGCGGCTGGGGCCTCGCCCGATTGCGCGACGGACAACGGCATCCTCGCCGACCTGTTCACCCAAGGGACCGCTCGAAGAGCGCCAGGGAGACAGGCATGGCACGATGCCATCATCGTCAACCAGATGCCTCGTGATTGTGGTTCCCGCCAGCTGTGCGCCTGCGTCCAGAAAGCTTCCGGCCCTCTTTTTGCGCGGTTGCATGGGGAGGCGGCCTGCCTGATCGAGGCCGTTATCCGGGACTGCACGCTGGTGACCGCTTGGTTCGGTGTGGGCGGGGCGCACGGCAGCACATTCACTCGGCAAAAGGACAAGGAGGCTCTCATCGACACCTGTCCCCCGCAGCGGCTCCATGACTGCTACCTCCAGCCGTTGAGCACCTGCACTCCAGACCTCTTGTCGTATTCTGCAGACCTGGGCATTGCAGAGACGACCCCTGGCCCGCTGGACCCTGTGTCTCGTCCGAAGGGGTCAGATGCCAGCATTATTCCAAAGGGGCGGGATGTATTTGTCGTTCCAAAGGGGCGGGATTCTCCACATCCCGCCCCCCGCACTGCAAGCATGCAAGCCCTCGACCCGCACACTGCAAGCATGCAAGCCCTCGACCCGCACACTGCAAGCCTGCAAGCCTTCGACCCGCACACTATAAGCATGCAAGCCTTCGACCCGCACACCAGTCTGCGATCGAAAGCGCGAGCCTTTGACCCACGCCATGCAAACGTGCAAGTCTTCAGTGTCGGCCCGGGACTGTCCCCACGCACAAAGGCCATCCTGGAAGCCACCTTTGGTGTGCGTGGCGTGCTGGCTATTTACAGCGAGGCGACTGCGTTCGTCCTACGCCCTCGGCCGCTGCTGGTGGAGTACGTCTCCCGCGTCGCCACCTGGCTGGGGCTGGGCACGTG
This sequence comes from Mesostigma viride, assembly GCA_009746045.1. Classification (NCBI taxonomy): domain Eukaryota; kingdom Viridiplantae; phylum Streptophyta; class Mesostigmatophyceae; order Mesostigmatales; family Mesostigmataceae; genus Mesostigma; species Mesostigma viride. Next base: position 946,887 of record RPFO01000080.1, on the reverse strand, counting down.
CCCCCATCAGACACCTGTCAACGAGTCGATCGGGGTTCTCATATTTGGAGAGCGGGGGGACCAGAGGCAGGGTGGGAGCAATGGCAGGGAAGGGGGGCAGGCGGCCATGAAGGGGAGGGCGGTTGGGGAAACATAGAAGGGGAGGCCTGGTGGGAGGACGGTGAGGCTTGGGGGAAGGACCATTGTGGGAGCATGGACGGGAAGGGCGGGGGGGAAACAATGAGGGGGAGAGCCGGGGTGAAGAGATGCAGGGGGAGGGCTCGCTGGGGATTAACAAGGAGGGGGAAGGCTGGACGGAGGCCAACGAGGGGGATGGCCAAGTGGTGGGCCTGGGGGGAGGCAAAAGGAAGCTTCTGGAGGAGGGCCAGAGGCCAGGCCATTCCTGGGAGGGCCACACGGAAGCCCATAAGGGCAGCCTCGATTATTTGGACAAGGGCCGGGGGGAAGGCCAAAAGGACGGCCTCGATTTGGAGCCGGGCAGATCGGAGGGCGGAATGGAAGGCCAGAAAGGAGGCCTGTATAGGGAGCCGGGCAAGGAGAAAGGGCACAAGGACCACCGCAGGCAAAGGGACAAGGCAGGCCCCCAAGGTAAGGGTCGCGGCCAGGCCAAGGTGGCAGACCCTTCCCTCCCCGCGCGGTTCGGTCGGCTGGCGGACGCGCTGGTGCCAGTGCTCGGCTTCCAGGTGGCGCACGTGGTGGCGGACGACCCGCAAGCGGCGCACGCGTTTTCGCGCGTGTTCCGGGGCGCGACTCTGTGGCTGAACGCGTCGCTGGTCGCGTTCAGCCCTCCCGCCCCCTTTGGACCCGCACCCATGAGGTCCTCCCGTCGTGGCATATCCCAAGATGATGGTACCGCCTTGACGGACAGTCACCCGGGTTTAGAGAGCGATGATGGCGACAACCAGGATGGGAGCTTCTCGGGAGCTGTACACGGAGGCCCCTTTGAGGGCATGCGTGGTCCAAGCCGATGGGAGGGTAGTTCTGGTGCGGGCGAGCGGGGTCATCCCGAGGCCCTCTGTGCCATCATGAGGTATTACCAGAGGAAGAAGCAAAGGGGGAGGTGCCGGTGGACCAAGTTGGGCTGCTATTGGCCGAGACGATACTGCTCGCCCAGGGTGGCACCCTGGTGGGTGCGTCCGCCAGCCACCAGCACCAGGCGGCCGCCGAGCTCATGGCAATGATGACGTGGCCGCCGCGCGTGTTTGATCTTCATAACGATGTGCTGGCGGGCGACGGGGTGCCAGATGGCAGGCGGCCTCATGGCAGCTGGAGCTCGCTCGTGTTGGATTACAGCAGGGAGACAGAGGATGTTCGGCAGTTAATGAGCGTTCTCGCGGGGTTAGAGGAGGATGCCAGGATAAAGCTGTTTGCGCAGCGGTACCCCACCGTTTTCTATGAGCATCGATTCAGTGGACTCGGCTCGTCGGGATGAATAAAGTATGATGGATGCCTGCCGGTGTGATTGTCGATTGTTGCCAGTTTTGATGGTCGTAAGGAAAGCTAGTTTAATGATGTTTCTAAAGCCATTAAAATACCCGCTGCTATCTTTACCTTTCCCGTCATTTTGCGGTAAGATAACATTAGGCCTGCGCGATGCGTGCCCAACCTCTCCATGAAAGGGTGGACTTTCTTGTGCGCCTGGGCACGAATAAATGCCCGTTATGGTACGTTCTTGTATTAAACGTCTTAAGCTAGCGTTTTCCTGCTTTCTTAGCTCGTTGAGCGTAAGCTTTTTGCCTTCTTTCCGGCCAGATGCAGCCAGGAAGTTGCGGGTCCTGGCGCTGCATCGCTGGATTCCTGGGTGTCTTTTAGCAAGTTCGTCTGTGACGTGGCTGGCTTTCTGCAGCGCGTGGCCCGCAACCTGTCGGGAAGGTGTAATGCTTTTATTTCCATGCTTCTCTGAAATTTCTTTTGCTTTATAGACAGTTGTGTTCGAGGAAATTCACGCGGTCTTCCTAAGCAGCGGCATCATTTTCCCCAGACACTGACGAGCTGGCACCTGTCTCCTAAAGAAAGCGGCTCGTGCTTGTTAGAAAGGAGGCAGTGTGCATTTTGCGGGACTCAATACTTTGGTGGCACATGCGTCAGGTAGGCTGTTCCAATGGTCTCTTCACCTATCCCACTGAGTAAATGATAGCCTTTGTCATGCTAACCAGAGCAGCTAGCCACAGGTTGGCTGGATAAAAAGTCAGCTGATTTTCTCTTTATATACTGTGTGTGTGGTCCTCCACGTGTCCGGCTTGTTGGGCATTTTGGAAGAGGGTTTTTAATGTGTTGTTGGGTGGAACAACTTGGTTGTTGGCACAAAATCACACATTATTAGCCTGAGATAGGCATTACATATGCTGCTCAGGCGTGTCGTCCTACCAGCCTTGTTGTTAAGGGTAGACTCACAAGGCTGGCTGTGCCGATGGAGGGGTGGGGCGTATGACGCTCCGGACATCCTCCTCACACTCCGTGATCAAAGTGGGCATGTTTTTGGGTGTCTAGGGTAGCAAAACAGATGTCATTTTGGCTCAGCACTAGCTCAATTCTCTTTTAGCGTCTACCCAGGTCAATTTTACCCCGATTGGGTGGTAGACCCATTTGGGGGTCTACCACCCAATACCAAGGAGACAACCAGCGCAGGCCAGAAATCGGGAGAATCCGGACCATGGTAGCTCGAGCCTGCCGTTATCTTTTCCGCGTTTTCGAGTCGTTCAGGATGATGAAGATGAATGGTGATGGAAATGTGTATCCTTGTGCATTGAAATTATGGCTGGCTTACCTGTAGAGCGACTAGATGACCTAGACGGTGGGGCCGGAAACAGCATGCTTGATCAGGGCGTGTGTTTCGAGCCTAACTGGCCGGGAGTGTCTAGTGGTGAGCACCATTGCTGCGATCGCTCTCCCACCATTTACGAGGAAATACCCGCAAATGGAAAACCACTGAAAAGGTCTAGCTAGTCAGTCATCACGTTAGCCATGCCATGATTCCAAACGTCCAAGAACTGCACACGGTGCAAAGGCAAAAAGCCGGAGGACAGCACTTTCAAATGTGCGTACCACCCAATACCACTGAATTCCACCTGATTTTGCCAAATTCAGTGGTATTACGGTGGATCAACGGAAACGACCCGTTTTTCCGTTTCGGACCGGAAAAACCCAGTGTGAAAAAGTTTCGTCGAATTTTTTCCGGCCAAAACGGAAATTCGACCGAAAAAAACCCGAGTGTGAAAACCCAGTTATAAGGCCGTACACGTGAGAAACAACATAGGAATAGGGGAGTTTAAACACGGTACATGTAGAGTTAGCCCATGCATTTAGCCCAATGTTTAGAGGTGGCTGGCTCAAGTTCTTGATTCTAGGCCCAGAAGTCCCACCCAAAGCAGATTTGGCACCCTAAGCTAGCGAATTTTCTCTCGGTTTGATGTGGGTTTAGGTAGGAAACATCTATTGCTTGGAATGACCCAACAAGCTCATGCAAGGATATCTGAGAAAAAGTTCTGGCAGGTACCTTTTTGGGCCATGTTTGCTGTTTTTGGAGAAGTCACTTGTTACTACCTACAAACCAAATTACTGCTCGAATTTTGGCCGTACACACGCGTCAGTAGACCCTTTTTTCCAGGTAAATAGGTGTACGTTTATTCCAAATATAACCAACAGTTAATCCCTGCTAAGCCTAGGGTATCAAGATGTCAGTGGCTAAAACGGAGCCTTGCTAGACCACGGAAGCCACTGGACTTCTAATGGGTTGTCATTGGGCATGTGGGTAAAGATCCTACTTTTGACCATGACGTCATGAAAGATCTCAAGCCGTGGGCTGGGCTTATCCTGGTCCGCGCCAGGGTCCCAGATTTTGTTTTGTTCATTTGCAACCATCCAATAGCGTCGCATGCCAGAGTTCCATAGGTAAATGAAGCGTGAGAGAATCCCAGCTTTGTCGAACACTGTGCGCCTATTGAACACCACATCATTTCGCACCGTCCAGATTGTATATAACATGCATGTGCGGAGCCATATCCACGCTTGTTGTGCAAAGGTGAGCTCAGGGCCAGGGGTGCCAGTGATGCCAAAGATAATTGAGCGTGTAGACACCGGTATGATAGGCTCAGACGTCCAGGCTGCCCATAAACCAATCAACCAGGTCCAAACTCCCTGGAGGTTACACCATTAAAATCGGTGTTCCACCGTTTCATTGGGGTTGGTACATAAACATGTGGCAGGATGTTGAAATCGCCGGTGGAGGATCTCCCCGACCCCGATGGACCGTTGCATCAAGAGGTGTTGTACGTCGGTAGCGCGGCGGTCGACCAGCGGGTGGTCAGCGGCGAGGGTGATGTTGCGGACCCAGGTGTGGCCAGGCCACTCAATAGCGCCCCAGCGTGTCCGTCCGCGGGGTGGAATTGATGGTTTTTATGCAAGAGCATTGTGTAGCCCCACTCTGCCGTGTACTCGTAAAGGCCTTTTACAATTCTGCTGTCACCCTGATTTAGCACCCAGCCATATTCCACTGGATCCAATGACAACATGTCAAGGCGGGTTGATCCCACATGTATAGCCAAATAATAGCAGCGTTAGGAAGGTTGGGGTTGGGTTGGTATACACATGATTGTTCAAGGGACCAAGGTACAACCCGAATCCGGTGGCATAGCTGAGTGGGGAGGAGCACAACTGCCGTTGTAAGTTGAGCCAGACAGCCGTTATGGCCGCTCAGCGGCGCCAGTAATTGAACGTGCAGGGTTCCAGGGGGAAGTTTTGCGATCACCTTCCCCCGGCGAGCATGTTGCGGTCGTGCTGTATGGACAAAAGCAGCACCATTCATGCCCAGCTTTATACTAGGGGGCACGGGGAGAAGTCATGAGTGTGTGCCAGCGTGGGGGTATGGCTTGTACTAGCGCGGCCCAGGCAGCATAAGTAGGCATATTATTGGGGACCCAGGCAGCCAATTCGTTATATGTTAGGAGGCGGTAGCAGTCACCGTGGAGAATATACAGGTGGAGAATAGTGGTTACAGGGTGGGGGTATGTTATGAAGCCTTCGTAGGGGTTAGGGCCACTTAAGCATCCAAAGGGGCGATTAAGGGGGTTGAGGTATATATCATTAAAGAAGAGGGGTTGGCGTGCAACTTCCTCACGTAGTGTGCATGGGGAATAGTAGGCGGTCGGGTTTAACCCTTAAACTGTACTGAGTCCGTTTTCGTGGCGCCAGTTGAACTCGCGCCACTCTAACGGACTGAGTTTGTGGCAGAACCAGGCGCCGCGCCAATAATAATTTAACGGTCAAACCTGGGGGGATCGAAAGATCTAGACGTAAGCTATGCCTGGCACTATTCAGACCGTACTTTGGACACCTGGCCAGGGAGATATGCTTGAGCAAAGTTAGGGGGGTACCATGGTCTAACGGGACCGACGTGCATGAAAAATATTGACACGCACGGCTATGGCGGTGCACACAACTGACTGGTACGAGAAAATGGCTTGACATAATGGACTCAAATTTTGTAGGCATGATTTTTAAGTCCTAAAAAGGTTTTATCCCTAGCCATGGAACGTTTGAAGATGCGTAGATGGGTCATCGGGGTGCTGGTCGGCGCAGCAATTCATGTTAGCGGCCAGGCGGTGACAGTGCGAGTGCTGCATGTTGCTAGGCGGAGATTTTCGAGGTATTTGCGCATGGATAAACCTTTGACGTTGTTCCCAACCAGATTTGCTAGAACTGGCAGCCAGGAAAGGCTCGAGGCTACGTCCATGAATCGGGCGTGCTGGCTCCCGCAGGAAAGGTAATCTGCTGTTCCGACCTGGTACGTTCTAGCCTCCTAGCGTGTTCCGTTAACCGTATATGGTTGTGTTATCGTTTATAACTAATATCAGGGTTATAATCGAGGGCTTTTGATTGTCATTTTGTTGTTTTGCTCCCTCTACGCATCGGCTTGTCATGGTTGTGGAATACCATCAGGTCAAGCAGATTTTGGACCATGTTTGGTCGCTGTTAGCTGAGGCTGCAACGGAAATAGCGTGATAACGGTTGGTGTTGGTTAGTAATATGGTAAAGGTGATTACCCAATGCTTTTCCTGGCTCAAACAGCCCGAGAAAAGTTCTTTTCTGACCAGTTTTAGGCATGGCTTCTTGTTTTGCTGGCCAACGCCCACCTTCTTATTTTGCATCCATTGCATGTGACAAACATGGAGATACCCAATACCTGTTTGCATGGAAGCATTACCAACTTTTTCCTTTTGTTTTCTTTATTGTTGCAAAGAACGTGGAGGTGTTTTGTCATTCATTGGGTGCGTTAGTGATGCAGCTCCTTGCCACCCCTTTGACGCGCGCTTGAGGCCTTGATTAATGAGCCTTTCACCTATTTTAAAACATGGTCTTGTGTCTTATATGCTGGCTTATCTCAGGTTCCACGCTGGACCAGTGGCTGGCCTCGACGACGACGCCCGCCGCCAGCGTGCCATGCAGCCCCTGTCAGCCCGCAGCCCGGCTGGCCGCGTGTGGGCTGAGGCCAATGGCCGCACGACCCGCACGCTGGCAGCTGGCACCCAGCTGACAGGGCCTCGTAGGAGGCAGTATCTGCGCACCCAGAGGCGCGATCCGTAGTTTGGCATACAGCCAGGTAGCCTAATTGACAGTTAGCTACACCCTTGGCTAGTCATGCGCAATATATGCCGCGCGCGCGCGCTAGTGCCATTTTGGCCCCTTGTGGCATGTTGGCATGTGTTATATGGCATGGTCTCTTGTTTTATCACCTGGGTATGGTGCATTATGCCCATTTGGGCATCCCTTGTTGTTTCATGCCAATTGGAATAAAGCTTTGTGTTGTTATGCTACCATTTATACCCCTGCCAGCTGGCACCGTTATAACGGTGCCAGCTGGCTTTGGCCATTTTGTAGCTAGCGTTCACAGTTTTGTGACATTTCATGTATTGAATGCATTGATGGCATGTCTATGATTATAATAAACTGCCTTTAAAAGGCCAGGGCCAACTGATTTGTGTAAATGGTCGATAATGCATTATATATGTCTCCAACCCCATTTGCACTGTACCCCCCTGAGGGGGGTGCTATTTTTAGCAGGTGTAGGGCATGGATATGCGACCAACCAAATTTCCCAAACATTATTTGATATAAAAGCATGCTTGGTTCCAAGGGTGGGCCAGAAAATGTTATTTGGCTAGTTACTCTCAGGCGCACAAAGATACCCAAACTCAGTCCGTTCTCGTGGTTCGAGTTTTGACAGTTGAAGGGTTAAGTGCCATAAAGCCTTGCCATATACTAGCCCAGTACCAAGGTACCTACGTCTAGATCGATCCTTTTTATAATGCCTTTCGAATGGGCTATTGCAACCTTTTATTGGATCCTGCTAGTGTTACATGCCGGCCCTTTTGGACGGACGTAACAATGGAATAAGCTACTAAGGCAATTTGGCCTGTTGTGACAGTTTGTATGGACTACGGTTCTTGTGTGAATTGGACTAGTTATTTTGGTCCTAGGATGACCTTTTAGGGGCCGGTGCAGTGGCGCCGCGCCAGTTCTGGGTTTGTCTGTAGTTCTATGCGTGGATCCTGTAGTTGAGGGTCGATGTCGGCCCGGATCCTACGTGGAATGAATGACTCGGCTTGTTCTAGAAGAATTGGCGTTGTATCTGCGCCGCAACCGACCTAGGTTAAATTAGTCCAAGGACGAGAGTCTCGTCCTCTTGGTTTGATGAATGTTAAGTGCGAAAACGCCTTCACATTGAGCCTGGGGCAATTATCCATTAGTAATTGGTATTGCTAGCCAAAAGTGTGTACAATTAGCTTGGCATCAAGCCGCGGTCCCAGATATATCTCACGACTCGCGTCGTGAAGCGCAATCTACATTAGGTCACCGTGAATTATTCCTAATTCCGGCAGGAAGGATCTTTTGCTACGTAAATCAGGCTAGGTACGTGTGTCTGGGTTGGCACGTAACACTGGTTATCGGAGGAAATGTGCTGGAGAGGTTAGCTAACTCTCGCGGAGAGGGTTAGTGAGGCCAATTAGGATACCAAGGCGGATCTTGTGTAGATAGGGGTTCCGGAATTCAACGATTGCTGACAGGTCGGCGGCCAGCCCGTAAAGGGATTCAACGACGACCTAGGCAGCAAGCGGCCAGTCCGGGATACTCGGCGGGGCCAGCCATGGTCCTGTGGTGAGGTGCTGTCAACGATAGCGTCCATTTCCCCTGTTTTCAACGACACCTAGTGGCGGCCAGGGCTTGCCTTCAACGACACCAGGTGGCGGCCAGCTCAGGGGTGATTAACGCCATAGACGATGGTATGTCCCCTAGTTTAGATCTATTCCTTTATAAGCTATGCCTGCGGAAGGCTAGCTTGCGAGCTCGCCTTCTCTCCGGGACCGCACGCGTAGGGGGTTTATGTTATACGTTGTACCCTCTATAGGTGTTTGAATGTCGTTTGTGCCAATGGACGTCGCGGAGACGCCCATCGTTGTTTGACCCGCAAGGGTCGTGGGGGTGGATACCGTCTGGCTGTTGCCGACTATGTTGACGGTGTTTACCTCCGTGTGCCTATCGTAATGTGCCCGTTCTGCTGAAGACTCGGGCGTGTGCTGTATTAGACTCTGTTCTTCTTCCTCGTTTTGTTTTGGTAAAGGTCACTGCACCTAGAGGTAGCCCTGGGAACTCCTCTTCTCCTGCTTGCAAGCTTCTGCTATCCTACTATGTAACATGCCCAGACGAAGGATAAATAAGGTACGTGGTCAATCTGGATTCCCTTACTATGCCGTGGCCCATGCATGATGGGGGCGAGGGTAGACCAGCCATATTTTATAGTTGGAAGGCATGTGAAGAACACATCAAGGATAAGATATTGTCCAAGGGCTCTAGTGCTAAGTGGAAGGGTTTTGATGTCAGACCTCATAGAAGCTGATAGGTTTGTTAAGGAGCATATATGTCTTTGCCTGAGGGACTGCACACCACTCGTGATTGTTCTCTGACACCCACGCCTAGTAAGGCAGATAGCAGTCAGGGGATGGGGACGGCAGTTACAGTCACCTTCTCTCAGCTGACCATTGGTCCTAGCAGACAATAGAGGGGATTACCACTAGAGTGCTTAATACTAGGTACTATACCTATAGATAGCTATGTAGTACGTGGTTGCTCTCTCTCTCTCTCTCTCTCTCTCTCTCTCTCTCTCTCTCTCTCTCTCTCTCTCTCTCTCTCTCTCTCTCTCTCTCTCTCTCTCTCTTCTGGGGAGGTGTTGCCTGCAGTGTAAGGTACTGGTACGAGCACCATGCCAACACGGTACCAAACAAGGATCAACGCCAGAGAGACAGATGACGAGAACAGAGCAGGAGAAACAGAGAATAGAGAGATGGAACGGGTAGACAACCACGAGCAAGGTCTAGAGGTGCTAGAGGTACCACCGCACGTCCAAGTAGGGACAAATAGAGGTGAGGACATGGAGAGACCTGCGGAAGGCTCCCCTGGCACGTTCCAGAGACCAGAACCTTAGGAGTCCAGCAGATGAGGACAATCTAGTAGACTCCAGAACAGAACAAGATGATGACAGTCGTGACCGAGAGATACTCCCAGGGGACTCGCAGCAGCAGCAGCAGCAGCAGCAGCGACAGCAGCAGCAGCAGCAGCGACAGCAGCAGCAGCAGCAGCAGCGACATCAGCAGCAGCAGCAGCAACAGCAGCAGCCGTCACCGCAGCAGCAACGACAACAACAGCCGCTCCGGCCGCAGCAACAACAACCTCAGACGAGACCACAATGGCTATCACAGTACCCTGAGCAGCATGGAGACGAGAATGAAGACACCCTGCACTACCGTTATCGGCAGCCCGCCACAGGGCGGCCATTGCATCCCTGGGCGGGGCGGGGGCGTCCCCAGGAACCCCCGCCGGTCTCCACCCACCGGGGCAGACGTAGAGTGTCCTTCGGCAGTACCTCCCTGTTACCCACGGCACTATGGAATTCGGATGACGACGGTGAGATTCCAGGGGCAGATGGCGAGTTCGGCGATCTGGAAGGGACCGGTGAGGATGACGAGGAGCCAGGGACACAGGGCCCGCCCGTTGGTACCCATAGACCACGGGCCCGGCTAGGGGATGACAGAAGCAGCGCCACTGCCCGAGACGAGGAGACGCATACGCCCGTCCAGCGTCCTGTACCCCAACCACAGCGTCCACGGACGCATGACAGCAGCGTGGTCCCCTCGCCCGCGACCGTCAGCAATCTGAATTTCAGCAGGGTGGCATTGGATGACCCGGGGTATGAACACCCCTCATCGGTACAGGTGCGGCGGACGCACGGTACGCCGGCCAGATCCGGATCTCTCCCCCGGTCGCAGCCCCCAGCATTCGGCTCCATCTCCTACAGAGAGGTCGGTGGGCCTAAGATCAACACGGTTAAGGCCCCACCGATGCCTACCTTCAAGAATGTACCCAAGCTGCACGCAGACATGAAACCGCGAGAGGTCGACGAATGGGGACGCATGTGGCAACAGCAGTATACCGTCTGGTGCAATCACAACAGCTGCATGGGAACTTGCCACCTGTGATCTGATCCCGCATGTGGTCAACACCTGCATGGACCCCTCGGTAGTGAGCATCTTGAACTGTGAGAGCATCGCATCCCAGTCGTACCCGCAAACCGTGGAGGAGTTGATGGACCGGGTGCGCCGCAAGTTGGTACCCCCAGACGCGGTAATCCACGAGCGACTCGCCTTCGGCAAGCTGCGCCAGGGGACCACTCCGTATCGCGAGTTTCTGTCCAAGTTTGAGTCCAGCGCCGCTTACCTGAGCGACATGACCTGGTACGAGTACAAGATCAGATTCATCGAGGCACTCAGTCCCGAGCTGCAGGACGAGGTACTGAAGCACTACGCTGAGGTTCCTTGGGAGGAGTGGGACATCTTGAACATCCAGAGATATCTTCGTGCAGGTGGCCGATGTGGTGACTCGCGGGCGCGCACCCTCAGTGCGCCGTTTCTTCAGGCCAGCTCCCCCGCGGCGGGTGAATCAAATGTACTCCACTGAGTTCGCCGGCGAGGAGGAGGACGACTACCTCGACGACCCTGATGATGGCTACATAATTTGACCAGGGTATCAATGCGATTGACGCTAGCAAGGCGCGGTGCTTCATGTGCAGCGAGGTGGGACACCTCAAGCGTGACTGCCCCAAGCTCCGGGGCAAGCACGCCGGTCGCGGTGCAGGGGAGACTGAGCCCAGTGTTCGCTTCTCTGGCCCAGCATTCGGCAGCCGCCCCGACTCCTCCGGTCCCCGGGACAGACCCCGCAACGCGGGTGAGCGGGCGGCTCGCCTGCAGCATGCCAGACAAGTTCCGACCCAGTACCAGCAGCCGCGACCGCCCGCGACCAGCTCCACCAAGGGCGTGTTGCGTGCGGTTAACGAGATTGAGGCGCGGCGACAGTCCTCTTCCGGCCCAACGCACGCCGTGGCGGGCTATGAGTATGAAGACGAGGAGGAGGCTGACGAAGAGGAGGAGGGGGGGGAGAGGGCGGGCGGTCAGGCGAGGCGGCCTCCCGTCCCACCGCTCCTCGAGAGAAGTAGCCTTACCCGTGGGATTGGGCCCCGGGGTAGATGGTAGGGTAGAGAAATCAGATGGTAGCCCTGACGCGGAGTCAATTAGATTAGAGGTAGACGTCAATCACGTGGCTTCCGGCTCAGACGCGGCCACCCAACCGGCGCGCGTATCTCAAGGAGGTTCGCGACATTTGTTTCTTTTCAGTGGAGGGTTATTGGTTCCTCCCACCGTCCTTGATCCGTATTTGAAGGAGAAAACGGTCATGGACGTGAAGGTTTTGGTCGACACCGGCGCCTCCACGTCCTTCATCAACGAGGCCCTGGTGCGCCGGCTGGGTCTGACCCCACGACCGCACAACACGACCGTGCATGTGACCTATTCGGATGGCCGGCGACACCAATCGCCAGGCCTGGCAGACATCAAGGGCGTGCTGCAAGGCACGCCGGTGGACTTGGCGGCGACCATTGCGCCGCTGGGCGCTGCAGACATCATCATTGGGGTGGACTGGTTGGACAAGCAGGATGTAGACATCAGTGTACGCCGACGAGTAGTTTGGTTTCCGGATGGATCCTTTTGGTGTCCCGACAGTGAGTACAGGGCACAGGCCGCCGAGGTACATAACATTACACACGAGCGCTCGGCGGACGAGCCTCGACCAGCGTCCCAGATCCTGATGAGTAGCAAAACGCTGGCACGCCAGCTTCGGAAGGGCAAGGAGTATGCGATGTACCGTATAGACCTGGATAGCACTCAGGCCATGCTCAACGAGATCGGCGTCGGCTTCACTCCGGACGAGCTGGCGCGGTTCAACGCCGTCTTGGAGAAGCGCGCTACTCTCTTCGCGGACCGCACGCCCCAGTTCCCTCCCCATCGCTCGGTGCTACACCGTATCCAGGTACAGGAGGGTTCCGGGCCGACAGCGTCCCCCATGTACCGCATGGGTCCAGTTGAGCTGGTGGAGCTCAAGAAGATCCTCATTTCGCTGCTCGATGCCCGCGGGCTCATTGAGTTAACGAAACCTGTGGCTGAACTGTGGTTCAGCCTGCACTGATTAATATCTACAGAGGAAGTAGTTATATTAATCAATAGGTTTACGTTGCTGGTTATGGCTACCAGCACTGAATGCACGAGGCACGTGAGAACCGTCGCCAAAGGTGCGAGGACACAGGTGCAGGGAAAGTGGTGCTACCAAGTGGCAGCGTTTTGCTCGTTATATACTAATTGTGACGCAGTCACATCTAGATGACTGATAGGACAGATCATCTCACAATATTGCTGTCCTTCACTCTGGACCAGCAGATCTCGACTCGTTATCCATAAATAGTCACATCAGTGTCCTGTCGCACAAGCCCTGTCACTATTTGTTACGTCTAATCAATAGCATTGAATAGACCGCAGTGTCGGAGACTAAATGTCCTATCGTACACTGTGACAAGACACCGTATGCCACGCGTCACTTGAAGAACCACCGTAGAATCACCGAATCCAAGTAGAATGTAGTAGAACAGTATCTCAGTGCTCATATCTCGAGCAATACTCATCAGAATGAACCCGTTTCTGGATTGTAGTAACCGGAAGTAGAATCTCTACAAGCCAAGTAGCTTAGTAGAATAATATTGCTTGCCAGCCCTTTCTTCTCTTTTAGAGCTTGGACGTAACAGCCATATTAACTCCAGCCCTTTCTTTCTTTTAGAACTGTTAGGCTTGGCAACACATATATAATAGAAACAACATGCATAGCACTTGACATCCCTCCCAGCTCTCTGTAGTCTCTGCTCGGGATTAATCAAGCACCAGATCACAACACATCTCAGCCATGACGAATTACAATGAATTCCCTATCCACTGGAAGTAGAAAGCCAAGTGTTAGGAGTAGCAGCTTGTGGCTAACCAGAATAATGACCAAAATGGAATCATCACCCTAATGGCTCCTGATTGGAACCCCACAAGTTACCCACAAGACTTTATCAGGTAGACATTGATAGTTATCAGAACTGGCGCCCACCATGGACTGAGAAATAGCACATCACAAAATATAGTAAGCACATGACAAACTACCTTCCTCTGTCTGGGACAAAACTAGGGGGATCTGTCGCCACCTCACCAGCAAGGTTGATGGGTCAGCCAATCCGGGAAAATCCGCCTAAGCAGCCCCAGGGAATCGAACCCTGCCCTATAAAATCCCTTTGGTTGAGACAAACCTCAAACTGAGGACAAACCCCCAACCAACATCATGCTCCATGACTGAGCATTACATAGAATACAGTATTATACACATATGTACACAGAGCATTACTGCCCTCAGAGCATCACAGCTCTCAGCATAACAGAGCCCAGCTCTATGTTAGCTCTTCTCACCCAATCAGTCACCAAGCTCAAAGCTCCAACTGGAATTGCTCAACTCATACAGAGGAGCTCATCAGCTTGTAAAGAAGCTTATATTGCTCAGCAGACTTGTGAGGCAACTTGGTCAAGGCATCAGCAGGATTCTCAGAACCTGGAAGATGTTGAATATCCACCAGACCTGCCAACTCCTTCAACAGGAGATAATCCAGATCTCTGCTTCTGGCCAACTGCTTGTGCACAAACTGGACCATGCCCATGTTATCTGAAAGGATCAAGGTCTCCAGTTGAAGAGTATGAGGAGTCACTGAAGCCATAGCTAGCAACAGCTCCTTGATGTACAAACTGGATTGAATCCCTTCACAAATGGCTCTGCACTCAGAGACATCTGAACTCACAGCAACCCTTCTTTGAAGACGACTGTACCAGGCCACAAGACTATGTAGGCCTATGTTGCTGAAGCACAAACAAGCCAGCTGACCTGCCTCTGACCTTAGAAACTTGCCTGCTATCCATGGAGCTATCAACATAGATATCCAAGGAAAATGGCAAAGACAAATCAATCCCAGCTAAAGTAATACCAGGAGACTTGTTAACATGTGCAATAATCTGGGAAGGCTCCTCCAGAATTAGCACATCATCAGGGGATCTGCTATGGACCATCATGTCAGGCCCACAAATGCTGCCATACCAGGCCAACTTGCCTTTCAGCTCAGGTGCAATGGATGACGTCATGACCTCTGGAACAGATTGAAGAATGGTACTCTTGTAGTCATTGCCCGCCTGCAGCTTAATCAGCCACTGACTCCCCTCCTGAACCAATGTAGCCTGCATTCCACAGAACGTGACAGCCTCTCCAGGCTTCTGCCACAATTCTTAATTTCCCCAAAGGAAATGCATCTTTAATGATGGGCACAAACTGACTCAACCACTTAGTGGGAGCAATCAAGTGCAAGTCATCACCATGCAGGCTAGCATACACAGGTAAATCATGCCACCTACCCAGCAATAAACATGGGTCCACAGATGACACCTTCAACCCACAGTGCTTAGTCAAGAAGTCTTCCAAGGTGAGCCTCCAAATGATGGGACTGGACCTGAGACCTTCTAGACCCTTCAGAATCAGCAGGTAGCTAGACTGGAGCTCTGCTTGCCAGGCTACAGGAACTGGCACATGAAATGGAGTTTCACAATGCCACACCTGCTGAGCTACACTGGGATCACCCTTCAGAAATGCTCTCTTGAAATCTAGCAGAACTGAAGACATATCAGCACCCTGGTTCAGCATACCGACATACAGGCACAATAAAATACGCCATGTATCATGTAGCATCCCAGGTGTATACAACTCCTCGCCCAGAAGATCCCCAGTACCACGGTATTCATTGAGAACTGGACGCACATGGGGTACAGACACCCCCTCCACCTCCTTCCGCTTGATGACGAATCTGAGCTTCAACCGTGTACTGTATGGAGGAACTTCATTCACAGGCTGACAGCAGTCAAACTGCAACCACTCCTCTAGGGCCTTGGCAAATGCTAGCCTCCAGGCCTCAAACATCAGCGGAGAACTCATTTCCTGGACAAGCTGATCATAGCTAAGAGGAGAATGAGCAGCCAGTGATCTCTTAGTAATACCAATACTGCTAGGATGGAGAGCAGCTGGCATCACAAGACTGGAAGCCACAGGAATCTGATCCTCAGGCCACTGCACATTCCTGATCGCTTTCACAGGCTTAAATACACTGGTAAGGGAGGCTTTGAAGTTGACCAATGGGATACTGCCCCAGCCAAACTTTCTCAGCTTATCATGTGCCACAACAATTCCAGGAGAGCTCAGAAAATTTCGACCCAAGATGATAGGGCCATCATAATCTTCAAGCACAAGAAATGTGACATCCTCACCCATGAAGGGTACCAGCACCTCTCCCAATACCATAATAATGTGTGTCCTGCCACTAAAGTCAGACACCCAAGCACAACTAGGCGAAAGCACCGAGCACCTGCCGTTGACCTGTATGTTGAGATCCCATAACAGAAACCTCAGCATTGGTATCTACCTCTAGGACAGCATCCTCGGACTCCTCCAACTGGCTGAGCTTGGACACCCGAGGTCCTTGCTTGGCTTTTTGCATAGCCAGCACCACATCTTTCAGGCCCACACCTCTATGCTTAGTGAGGCTAGAGGGGACCACATCTGCCTGTCCAATGACTGGAGAGCTAACCGGTCCAGGGGTCTGGCCAGGACTTGCCCGGGGATTACCTCCACTTTGAACGTGATGATCAGGGATGACGTCATGACCAACTGGCAAGGTTGTCACATCAGGAGATACTGCCTCTGCTTCAGCACCCCTTATTAGACGTACATATGACCACGACAGACGGTGCACATTCTGGGGAGGATCCTCCATCTTCACCCAGCACTTGTGCCCAGCTAGTTCCACCCTGGTCACTACTCCAGGGTGCCAGCTACCACGCTTGCCTGCAAGCTTGGGCTCTTTCCACACAATTACCCTCTGGCCAACAACAGGTTTCAGAACACTCCAGCCCTTGTCTTTCTGCCTCAACTTGGCAAACTTGAACATAAGGCTATCTTTCCAGGCTTGCTCTACCTCAGTAGGGAGCTCCCGAAGATGCAATGATAATGGAGTCATAGGGACCTCTCCAACATACATGGATGCCCTGACATTCAATCTGTCCTCAACTGACCTTAACCAGGCCGTCTTGATAATAGCTGGAACCAATCTTGGAATCTTCTTCTCCGTCAGTAGAATAGTCTTGAGTTCTCTGATTGTCCTCTCCACCACTCCTTGACTGCCATGGGACTCCCTGTGTACAACAAATAACTCAGGGAGGTCTTCATGCCCCATGCAGCACTCAAGTTCTAAATCACACTGCAGCTGGATCACTGGTTTCATTCTGGATCTGATAGCCTGGAGCCCAGCCACCAAACATGGCTTAGATTTGTCTTGCAACAGCTCCAGCACCTTGTACTTGGGGTGTATCTGTCAACACCAACCAACAAAATCAGTTTCCTGATTTCTTGGATATCGCATTGTACATATCCAGGCTGCAACACAGGTTGTCTGACATGAGACTTCTTAGGCTCGGGAGCAACCAGCCTACAGGAACAAGCCTCAGCAACCTGCTTTACTGCTAAGGTGATGTGCTTTGATCAGCACTATATCACTTACAACCATGCTCCCCATTAATTGCATCATTCAGGCCATCAGCCTCATCCTCCTCCTCTAAAGGAGCCTCCTGCCCTAAGGCAGGACTTCCACGCTCCAACATTGAAGGAGTACGCAAACTACCTCCAAGAGCCATGTGGGAACGTTGTTGCCTTGTGGTAACTGCTTTCACCACGGTGACGTGGGAAGACCCAGTCACTACCCCATGGTGTTCTTCCTCCATGGATGTACCCTCAACCTGACAGTGCAGGGAGCAAATCAATTTCATCCAGAGTAATGGGGGGGTCACTCTTAGCCCCCTCCCTGGCGGACCCTAGCAAGCCCAGGGAAGGCAGAATCCGTCAGGTTGGGTTATTTAATTAATATACCCACCTCGGTTCACTTGCCAATGCCAAAGAGGGCAATATCATGACCCTGTTTGCATGGCAGAAATAACATGTTGCCCTGCGCTGCACCGCAGATCCAGGTGCTCCCCACTGGGCACCTACCCTGTTGAAGTGATTATCAAATAAATCACAACCTTGCTTGCATGTGCGCCTTCCCGCCAGGCTGCTCTTCATGCAACAAGTTATCAGCAGTAACTCCACTTGTTGTTGCTTATAGCATTAAATCGTTCGCGACACTCGTGGGCGACTGAGCACTCTCGATGAATTAACTGCACACTGGTGAAGCCTTCGCTCCCAACACGCTCAGCAGCTGCATTGAAGACCTTCATTGTCAATGGCGACAAATTCTGACAGCCGCTTGCGACATTTGTGCTCTCTCCCGCTCTTGACAGCGATACTCGCGCTCTTTCCAGATCGCTGGCGACATTCGCAGCTGCCCGATCCCTTCAGCACTCGCAGCCGCTCGCAATCAGCGCTTCATTTGCCTTCAGCGATACAGTTCGCTGGCTGCGACTTCGCTGCCGACCCGGCCACGCTTTCGCCTTCAAAATTGACCTTGCAAACAAGTTATTAACATGCAGCATTAATAATGCCAATGCATTAATTAGCATGAGCTTGTTCTGCACAAGAAAAATTATACCGCATAAACAAGTTGGTATAATGATCATCGACATATATAGGACAAATATCCGACATGCCCTGCTTAGCAATGCCAATGTTGTCGTAGTGACAACACTTAATTCCGCTGCATACGACATTATATATAATTTTTCTTATCAATGCTTCCATCGCAACTGCGCACATGCAGCAGCCAACATAAAATATTGCACTAATTGCGCAATTCACGAAACAAACTTCGTATTACATTCGCAGAAGCGCTACACAACAAATCCGGACCAGGCCCCACGGACTCCATATTCGTAACTACGTTTTTCGTAGTATACCATACGTAATTACTACAACACATTTTCACGAAACCAAAACCCAGTTTCGCAGCACAGAATCCCGGCCCTAAAACGATAAAATCCAAAGCTTTTATTGCGAAGTCCGTGCACATAAAACAGGCCAGTAACGGAATACAAAAGTTCGCTACATCATTCCCGTAAAATTCAGATAATAAAAAAACTGAAATCCACTGCACGCGCAACTTAACGTTCATATGTGGCGCATCCTGCTGCAGGCAGATTCGTACGTAGATGCTTGCCGACGACCTTCGAGATAAGAAATTCGACAACTGCTCCGCTGACGTTGAAATTGAGGCTTGACGAAGGATCCACCGCGCCTCCAGAGATGGTTCACGAAATTCACGCGTGCTTCCCATATTATAATGGAACAACACCGTAAATTTTGACGACACCAGAAATCAATGCCGTAATCAGTAGATTACGAACTCGATTGTAATTCGAGTTAACGAAACCTGTGGCTGAACTGTGGTTCAGCCTGCACTGATTAATATCTACAGAGGAAGTAGTTATATTAATCAATAGGTTTACGTTGCTGGTTATGGCTACCAGCACTGAATGCACGAGGCACGTGAGAACCGTCGCCAAAGGTGCGAGGACACAGGACTGCAGGGAAAGTGGTGCTACCAAGTGGCAGCGTCCTGCTCGTTATATACTAATTGTGACGCAGTCACATCTAGATGACTGATAGGACAGATCATCTCACAATATTGCTGTCCTTCACTCTGGACCAGCAGATCTCGACTCGTTATCCATAAATAGTCACATCAGTGTCCTGTCGCACAAGCCCTGTCACTATTTGTTACGTCTAATCAATAGCATTGAATAGACCGCAGTGTCGGAGACTAAATGTCCTATCGTACACTGTGACAAGACACCGTATGCCACGCGTCACTTGAAGAACCACCGTAGAATCACCGAATCCAAGTAGAATGTAGTAGAACAGTATCTTGCTCATATCTCGAGCAATACTCATCAGAATGAACCCGTTTCTGGATTGTAGTAACCGGAAGTAGAATCTCTACAAGCCAAGTAGCTTAGTAGAATAATATTGCTTGCCAGGCAATATTAACTCATTGAGCCAAGCAACAGCCCTTTCTCAGCAGGCGTGCTGCTCGTTCCCAAGCCTGGGGGCAAGTGGCGTTTGGTGACTGACTACCGGAAGCTGAACGCCGTCACTGTCAAGTCCCAATATCCCCTGCTGCGAATCGACGACATCTTCAATTAACCGTGTCCAAGGGGCTACGTGCTTCACCGTCATCGACTGTGCGGACGGGTTTTGGCAGCTGCGCATTGCGCCGGAGGACTGCCACAAGACCGCGTTCGCCACGCCCTTCGGCCACTACCAGTTTCGGGTGGCGGCAATGGGCCTTTGTAATTCGCCTGCATCTTTCCAGATGCTGATGAACGACATCCTCCGTCCGGTGATGGGCACGGCCCACCTGCCGCAGGTCTCCAAGGATCTGACGGACCCGCAGAAGGGGGCGCGCCCACCATGGACCTACAAGCGCACGTGCGCGCTGGCGTACCTGGACGACATTCTGGTGTACTCCAGGACGTTCGAGGAGCATCTGGAGGATGTTGACGCAGTGCTGCAGATCATGGAAGACGAGCACCTGTCGGCGCGGAAGGCCAAGGTGCGCGCCGGTCGCTGTGTGCCCTTTTGGGGCCATACCCTCAGTGTCCGCGGACGGCATCGCGACCGACCCGGAGAAGATCGAGTCCGTCCAGCAATGGCCGGTCCCCACGGACGTGAAGGGGGTGCGCAGTTTCCTGGGGTTGGCATCCTACTACCGACGGTTCATTCCGAGGTTAATTTGCCACCATCGCCGCCCCGATCAACGCTCTTCTCAAGAAGGGTACCCAGTTCCTTTGGGCTGAGCAATGTCAGCAGGCCTTCGAGGCACTTAAGCGCCACCTCACCACAGCGCCTGTCCTCGTCCTACCGGACCCGTCCCTTCCTTTTGTCGTGGCTACCGACGCGAGCAAGGTGGCCAGCGGGGGCGTTCTCCTGCAGGATCAAGGCAAGGGCCTTCAGCCCATTGAGTACATCTCTCGCACCATGATTCCGGCGGAACGGAACTATCCAGTGCACCAACAGGAACTCCTGGCAGTAGTTTACTGCTGCCACACGTGGCGTCATCATCTTCTGGGGGCACAGTTCTCGGTGGCCATCAGTGAGCAGGGGGATCTTGACCCCCACCGCTTGGTGATCCATACGGACCACCGGCCCCTCACCCACCTCCTGGTGCAGCCCAATCTGACGCCTCGTCAAGCGCGGTGGATGGAGTACTTGTCGCAATTTGCGCCATTCAAGATCCAGTATGTCAAGGGCGCGGACAACGTGGTGCCCGATGCCCTCTCGCGACGGGCGGACTATTGGTTCTACGAGGACATGGACGTGCTTCATACCACCTGCGTACCAGTGGCCGCCCCGGGGACCGCCTGTGGCGCGGAGCCACGGTCCCCTCGGGCCCGCCACCTGTTTCATCTCGGGCACACCACCATGGATGACTTGTCACCCCTTCTGGCTGCGCCTGTCCGGCCAAGCGCCCACGAGGACGTGGACACCCCCGGGGAGGGGGAGGGGTCGCATACGCGCGTTCCCCTCAGTCATGTGGTGCCGCCCCAGGGAATTTTTCAGCTTCAGCCGCTCGGCCCACCCACAGTCTTCTCAGAGTTCGTCAATCAGACGGTGGACTTGGCCGAGGACGTGTACACAGTCACGTCGGATCTAGAGACGATGATCAGTCGTTTCACAGTCACGGAAGAAGCGGCTCTCGAGGCCATCAGGGCGCATCCTCAACAGATGGGCGCTTTTCCCTGCAAGTTCCAGGAGGGGCGCCTGCTGGTGGGTGTCCAGCCGGAGGAATGGCGGCTGTACGTCCCTGAGCTGTGTAGAGCAGCATCTCCACGAGCTTCATGACTCTCTCCTAGGCGGTCACCAAGGAATACATCGCCTCCTTCCACGGGCCCGTAGGCATTTCTACTGGCCATGCAGCTGGGATGACGGAGTAATTATTAAGACGTACGTGCGCCCTGAGTGCCCCTCGTGCCAGATCATGAAGTCCAGGAACACGGGCGCTCAAGCCGTCCCTAAGACGTTACCGGATCCGATGGGTCCGTGGGACTCCATCATGATGGATTTCACTGGCCCATTCAAGAAGACGAAGAACGGCAACAGCATGGTCTTGGTGTTCGTGGACCGACTGACGCGTATGTGTCATCTGGCCCCCTGCCCTGTCGACCTCACGGCGGAAGGGTGTGCCAAGCTATACCTTACCCACGTGTTCCGGTTCCACGGGCTCAGCCGACAGTTCATCTCTGACCGCGACAAGCTCTTCACTGCTAAATTCTGGCAGGAGTTCTTCGAGCGGTTGGGCACCAAGGTGTCACTGGGCACGGCCTACCACAGCTCATCGTCGCACATGGTGGAGCGGTTGAACCGTAAGGTGCAAGAGACCATGCGCCACTACACCGACGCGGTGGGCAGCAATTGGGAGGAACTCCTGGGCTTGGTGGAATTTTCACTGAATAATGCCCCCCAGGCAGCTCACGGATTCACTCCCTTCTTCCTTAACTCCGGCCGACATCCCCTCACGCCGCCCGACCTGCTCCTGAGTCCAGAACGTGGCGAGGACCAGGTCAGACGGGATACCCTGCAAGGGGTCGATCGGCTGCTGCAGCAGATGCACCAGGCGCATAACAGCGCAGTTCAGGGTTATCGCGCAGCGGCAGAACGGTACATGGCTAGGACAGCAGGGAAGCGGGATGCTCGGACGCCGCCCATCGAGGTGGGCGACTGGGTCCTGGTGGAGGGCCCCCAGATTGGACGATTTACGCACAAGGTGGAGAAGGAGCTGAAGACTAAGCTTCGCCCCATGTTCCTGGGCCCCTACAAGGTCCTCGCCAAGTTTGACGAGGTCATGTTCCAGGTGGACATTCCAGTGTCATGGAACCTCACGTCCATGCAACCGGTTCCATCGTGACCAGCTCAAGTTGTATCACCAGAACACCATCCAGGGCCGGGTCAATCCCCCAGCCCCGCTGGAGTTCAATCCGGACACGGGGGAACAGGAGGATGAGGTCGCTGAGATTGTAGGACACCGGGATGTCAAGCGGGGACGTGGGGTCCAGCGACAATACCGGGTGCGATGACAATTCGCGCAGTATGAGTCTGAGGACTCCTGGCGCACCGCTACTGAGTTAGCTGGGTGCGCCCGTTTACTAGAAGCATACAAGAAGACGCACCAGTTGCGTTAGCAGGCTACATATGGTACAACGGTGTAGGGTGAAGGTGGTGTGGGAGCCGGGTACTAGGTACACGCCGACTGACGCCCTGGTATTTTGTGTGTGGTCTATGCAGGGGGACGCCGCGGAGGCGCTTCCCAGGGGACCGACTTCTTTCAGTGCCGCGGAGGCAGCAGATACAGAAATACGGGAAGCAGAGGGGGAGCCAATCGACGAAGATCTGGTTGACCTGGACATGCCGGATCAACTCGAGGTCCCTCAACCAGAAAAGAATACGAGGACGCAGACCGTTCGCGGAGAGCCTGCAGTCCGAGGAGATGCCTTAGGGGCTGGAGGGTCGGGAGGTGGGGCCCGTCAGACGGGGCCTTCATCCGGGCGCGGAAGCCGGCAAGAGACGTCATCCAGACCAGGAGCACCGGACGCGCGCGCCATGCAGTTGGTGAAGGAGCTGAACGAAGAGACCTTCAATCCCCGCGTGTTCTTGCGCGACTATGGCCGGGAGGGTGAGGCCTTGTTTGAACGACGGCGTCGGCGCTATAACCGGATGCCTTCTCCGGCAGCTGGAGAATTTTCGATGGTTCGTGCGGAGGAACGTGGGGTTCAAGGTGAAGACGCGCACCGCAGAGCGCGACGGCGTGGTGGTCGGCACGGCTTGGGATACCCACGAGAGGGAGTGCCTTTGTAACACGTGTGTGAACACGCTGGATGCGAGTTAAGGTTAAATAATGCCGGAACCTTTTGCCCAGTGAGGCAAATCGGTCCGTCACACTATTTTGCCCGGAATAACCACTTCTGAGCACCCAAGTTAATTCGGCCGAATTAACTTGGGTGCTCGGAAGTGGTTATTCCGGGCAAAATAGTGTGACGGACCGATTTGCCTCAGTGGGCAAAAGGTTCCGGCATTATTTAACCTAACTAAAACCTGGCCTCGTGGAGGGGGGACGAAGAGCCCGAGACATCCGCCTAGGCCGCTGAGCACGCAAATAATATTGCGCCGGAGCTGCCTCAGTGAGGATTCGAACCCCTGACCTCCAAGGTGCACAGGCCATGGAGGATGAGGGGAGGGCAATCATTAACCAACTTCCTGATGTGACTGCATTTGATTTTGACTAGAACATCATGGGTGACCCTGCTTATGACAGCTAAGGGAGCCCCACAAATGGCTGACCACCACTCCAGTTTGCCCTGAACAGTGGCACACATGTGTAAGGGGAGGTAGTTGTGTTGCAGCAGATCTAGACAATCTTGAATATATTCTGCAGGAGGAGAGAGAGAGCAGACCCACTGATCTGGCTGCCTGTGCAGCTGCAACATGATGCCACAGAACTGGATGGGGGTTGTGCTCAATTCCACCTGTTTGCCAATCTCATATGATTCCTGGACCTGCTGAATAAATTTTTCCACCTCAGCTCTAGGCCCACAAATGAGTTGGTCATCTCCATGCCACACAAAGAACAGCAGTCCAGAGGGGGTGGGTACAACAAAAAAGCATGGGTCTAGGTCATCATACGTGGCCTTGAGCTTTTTGAATACTTCCTCTGCTGAGTCTCTGAAAATTTTGGGGGCACTGACAAGCCCTTCCACCCCAATGTTGATGATAAGGTGGGGCTCATCAATGTAAGGTTTCCACACAGCTGGGGTGTCTACCACGTACACCTTCCCTTTCCACACAGATTCAGCCTTTTCTGGGTCCCCCCTGAGGAAGGCCCTTTTAATATCAGTGGCTTTGCAGACATAGTCTAATTAGTCTTGGCCTGCATTGAGGTTGTGGAGGAATAGGGAGAGCATGATCCTGAGTGAGGTTTGTTGCAGCCCAGGTGTGTATGTTTCCCCTTTTGGCAGTGTGGAGGTCCCCTTTAATTCTGTGACACATGGTCTGGCATGGAAAATTGGGGAGCCCACTTTTTGTGGTTTTTGTTTGAGAACAAATTTTAATCTGAGCTTTTTGGCTCCCTCTGGCACGTCCCATGAAGGGGTGACAGGAGGTTTGTATTGAGGGTTTTGGGGGTTGGGCAGGACCCATTCCTGCCTGGCTTGGTGGACAATGGCCATCAGCCACTTGGTAAACCCTTTTTGTGCTTTGCATTCTTGTATGACGTGGGAGATTTGGTGGGGTGAGTGCATGGCTATATATGTCCCACTTACCCAGCCCAAAGGCTGAGGGATGGAGGAACTGGCTGTGCACTAACTTGTCCAGATCAGGGATCTCCCCTGGTGCATACTGAGTGTTGACTGCCTTGATGACAGCATCCATACCAGGGACAATACTGGAGAGACGGATTTTAAAGTGGTCCAGAGGAACTGCACCCACCCCTGTGACACTGAGCTCATTAGCTGAGATAAGCACCCCAGGATAGGATACAAAAGGTTCCCCCAACAAGGTGTTACCAGAGTACCCCTCCACCACTTGGAAGGGTGTCTGAATACCAAGTATAGGGAGCATCACTTGTCCCACTACATCCAGTGAGCTTTGGCCTGAGAAATCCTGCACCCGTGCCCAAAATGAAGGTGCAATCTCAAGACCAGGGATGGCTTGTGCACTGATCACACTGACCTGTGCCTGAGTGTCTATTGCCGGGGTCCAGGGGTCCTGACTAGTGCACACAGCTGAGACTTTTGCCAGCCCTTCGGCCACAGCAGCTTGTTGCTTATGTGACCTGTGTAATGCTTGCAAGGCGACTGCCAATCTTGACCTCAGAGCGAAAGGGTTGGCAGACAGGTTCGTGCCTTGGGGCTGAGCTAATGCTTCCAACCCAGCTACCTCGTGCCTGGTTAAGCTATCCCCAGGTTGTGAAGTGGGCCTGGCTTCACTGAGGGTGGAAGGGTTCACAGAGGGTGCTGTGGTGCTGTCAACAGCAGTAATTGGTGGCTCAGGGCTATTGCTGGGCATGCTGGAGTTGCCAGATAGAAGTAGTGAGTCCATGCTTAAAGACTCTTCCCCAGGCACGTCTGCCATGGGAGAATAATACTTCTTAATTCTATGACAGCTCACCCTGTGACGCTTCCCATTGATTGATATTGTGCTTGACCTCCACGGTCTTGCTTTTTTTGGTAAATCCACGGATGGTAACTGGACCTAGCCAAGTTCCAACCTTACCAAAGCTGTTTTCCTTGTAATAGAGGACTTGATCACCTTTTTGGAATACTGGCCTGGGATGGGTTTTATCTTTTTCTGCCAGTTATGCTGAGGTTTGTGCACGTGCAGTGTTGTACAGTGCTATCACCTCTGGGGGATATACACCTGCCTGCAGGCCTGCGGGGATTACCTCACCTCACTTGGCATGCAAGACAGGTCTCCTGTTTAGGGTTGTGCACATTTCATGACACCAGAGTGCCCTGTCACAATAGACCCCTGAAGTAGCATCCTTGGAGGGATTTTTGGCCAGTAGGGTTTTGACAGATCTGATGGTTCTTTCAATGATCCCCTGACCCTCATGATCTTCCAGCCCAGCAATCTCTATTGCTTCACACCCTTCCAGGTCAGTCAGACAAGAAAATTGTTGATCAAGCAAAATTCTGTCAACTGGGTAGAATCTGGGTAAAGCAATCATGAGTGCAACACGTAGCTGCCCTGCAGACATGCCAGGTAGGGGTTCCATTACTGTGAACCTGGACCATGAATCTTTTAGGATCAGGTAGGGTTGGACATCTTTGTTGATGTGCATCACATCCCCCACTATCATGCCTCTAGTGGCGGAAGGAGTTGCAGTATGCCATTTTTGAGGTTTGGGGCTATTGAACTGACATTCTTGACAGTGTTGTCTAGCCAGTTTTACTGCATTCCTGAGTGGTTTTCCCATGCTACTACCCCCCAGCCGTTTGGCCAGTTCCTCAGCCACTGTTTCATGACCCATGGCTTGGTGCAGCTGATGAGCAAGCTCCTTGATATCTATGGAGTTGTCAACAGTAGGGGTTAGTGCTTTTATGTAATAAGGTTCCAGGACAGGGTGTTGGGAGGACAGTAAGGTTGCTGCCTCAAAATCAATTATGCCCTGGCTGCCATCCCCAATGGTAATGAGATCATCATCCTTGCAGAGTAAGCAAGGTGAGAGAACTCACATTGATTTGGGTAGCGAGGCCTGTTGCAACGGCTGCCTGGAGCTGGCCAGGTTGTGCCTCGTGTAGTGGCAGCCTGGGCAGAGATGCACATTGTTGCCCAGTGTAGGGTTGTGGTTGCACTGCAGTTGCGGCTGCATGTGCCCCATCTGGAAGCACCTCAGGCACCTGACCCTTCCAGGGTTGCCAGGTTGCAGGCCTATTGTTGTTGTTGTTGTTGTTGTTGTTGTTGTTGTTGTTGTTGTTGTTGTTGTTGTTGTTGTTGTTGTTGTTGTTGTTGTTGTTGTTGTTGTTGTTGTTGTTGTTGTTGTTGTTGTTGTTGTTGTTGTTGTTGTTGTTGTTGTTGTTGTTGTTGTTGTTGTTGTTGTTGTTGTTGTTGTTGTTGTTGTTGTTGTTGTTGTTGTTGTTGTTGTTGTTGTTGTTGTTGTTGTTGTTGTTGTTGTTGTTGTTGTTGTTGTTGTTGTTGTTGTTGTTGTTGTTGTTGTTGTTGTTGTTGTTGTTGTTGTTGTTGTTGTTGTTGTTGTTGTTGTTGTTGTTGTTGTTGTTGTTGTTGTTGTTGTTGTTGTTGTTGTTGTTGTTGTTGTTGTTGTTGTTGTTGTTGTTGTTGTTGTTGTTGTTGTTGTTGTTGTTGTTGTTGTTGTTGTTGTTGTTGTTGTTGTTGTTGTTGTTGTTGTTGTTGTTGTTGTTGTTGTTGTTGTTGTTGTTGTTGTTGTTGTTGTTGTTGTTGTTGTTGTTGTTGTTGTTGTTGTTGTTGTTGTTGTTGTTGTTTCTTGTTGTTGTTGTTGTTGTTGTTGTTGTTGTTGTTGTTGTTGTTGTTGTTGTTGTTGTTGTTGTTGTTGTTGTTGTTGTTGTTGTTGTTGTTGTTGTTGTTGTTGTTGTTGTTGTTGTTGTTGTTGTTGTTGTTGTTGTTGTTGTTGTTGTTGTTGTTGTTGTTGTTGTTGTTGTTGTTGTTGTTGTTGTTGTTGTTGTTGTTGTTGTTGTTGTTGTTGTTGTTGTTGTTGTGTTGTTGTTGTTGTTGTTGTTGTTGTTGTTGTTGTTGTTGTTGTTGTTGTTGTTGTTGTTGTTGTTGTTGTTGTTGTTGTTGTTGTTGTTGTTGTTGTTGTTGTTGTTGTTGTTGTTGTTGTTGTTTGTTGTGTTGTTGTTGTTGTTGTTGTTGTTGTTGTTGTTGTTGTTGTTGTTGTTGTTGTTGCCCTGTTGCATGGGGCCGGTTGTTGTTGTTGTTATTGCCCTGTGAGGGCCTGTTGTTGGTATTGTTATTGTTAATTAATCGCAGCTTCTCTTGTTTGTTCATTGTATTGATTGAGAGGACAGTATCTTTGCTGCCTCAAAACCCGCCATGGTTTGGTAACATTTTCGTTTGTTTGCTTGTAATGAGAGGACAGTAGCTGTGCTGCCTCAACACCAACCATGGTTTGTTAACCGTTTCGTTTGTTTGTTTGTAGTGAGAGGACAGTAGCCGTGCCGCCTCAACACCAACCATGGCTTGGTAACCGTTTCGTTTGTTTGTTTGTAGTGAGAGGACAGCATCTGTCTAGCTGTGCTGCCTCAACACCAACCATGGTTTGGTAACAGTTTTGTTTGTTTGTTTTCTGTTAGTGTTTCTTGTTATTGCCTCCCGGTGCTGCTTGAGCGTTAGCACCAGCCAGGTCTTTACCCGCAAGTACATGCGTTTGGTAATGGCTTCTGCCACTACTGCATGCGTTATTGATTATGTGCGGCGGCTGGGCAAGCTCCATGTCTAGGGAGTTGACAGCAGTGGGTTTGATTAAGGGCCCTCAGCCCTGACATAGAGAGGATCAACAGTCTCCCTAGAGGGTAGAGGCTGTGCTGCCAAGAAAGCAACAATACCCTTACACTCGATCATCCCAAATAAAATGGGGAGATCTGCGTTCAAAAGACATGACATTCATTCAGATAACTCACGTTGGGGTGGACGGTGATACTTGTCTCGTTTGCATATGCCGTCCAGCCCAGGCCGCCCACCGCCGGCGATGGGGATAGGCCAGGAGTGCTTTAATCACATATTAACAGCTGGAGCGTTTCTATGCTCCTCATGCTGCAGCGATAGCTTTCTGTTTGGTTATGATATGTTGAAAAGATAGCCACCGCTCTTGAGCATTATATCAGAGCATGCATGAGGAAAGAAAGCAACGGACTTGCTTACGCTGGAAGCCCCAGGGGCCGGCGCGGGGCCGGTGCCTCCTGGGGGGTTGTTTTCCTGCCGCATTGCCGCCGCCATGGCTGCTCCAGCAGTGGGTGCTGCTGTCGCAGCCGCCGGGGAAGAGGGTTGTTCGGTGCCCCGTAGGGGAACCGGCTCCGCCACCGGCTGGCGCACAGGGGAGGGGGTTGTTCGGACTGCCTCGCGGCAGCCGGACCCTCCACCTGGCTGGTATTGTCATTGTTGTTCTTTTGTTTTCTTTTTCTTTTTCCTTGTCTTCTTTTTGTTTTGTTGTTATTGCATGCAGGCGCACCGACATCAGCCGGTGCCCTGTTGTCTGGCGGACGACGCTGATCATCATCGTCGTCCCCAAGATATAGTTTCTTTCTTTTTTTTTTTTTTTTCTTTTTTTTCCAGTGCCGGTTTGAACCATTGTTGAGTTTGATGTTGCTGAAGAGCGTTTGTAAAATTCAAGTTAGTAAATGGGAATGAACGACGTGGTATATTGCTTGAGAGCACTGTGAGCTGAGAGCAATGAATTGCTTGGTTCATTATTAGAAAATAGGTTTACCCTTTATCAACGTTCCTCTCACTGGCTGCGCCGCCAGTGACCGTTGGGTGCAGACCGTTGGCCCGAGGCCGCACGATGACAGGTCGCAGTCTAGTCACTGCATCGTGTGATCACAGATCAATGCATGCTGCAGTACGGTCCCTATCTAGGATACTCTAGTACCGTCCAATGACAGGACACTACGTATACTGGGGACTGACATCTGTCACGTACCCCAGTACCCAAAGTACCTATCTAGGGAAACGTATGCGACTCGACTAGCATTCCTATCTGCATAGCCCACGTGGTATTTATATTCACATACCCGAACGTAGGTTTACAAGGCTTATTCATACGTTGTATTCACAATGCCTTTGAGACTTAGTCTGCAGCAAAGCATGGAGACTAACTATGCGGGCCTGGTATTTCCACGGCTTTTGCTCCTTCTAGTTCCACCGGCGGTGCGGAATCTGTTAAGGAATCACTTTCCCCGGTACCTTCCGCCGGAGGGGGCGTTGCGGGGCGAAAAGGGCCTACGGGAGGGGCAGTACTCGCTCCGACAGGCCTTGGATCGCATCGCGAAGATGGACGACAAAGATCAAGATGATGGGAGCGATGGCTACGATTCCGATTCCGATGACCGTCCCTCACGCCCTCCCCCACGTTCTCCCCCGCGGGATCCACCGCCTCGGGGCCCCCCTTCCTTGGAGGGCAGAGCAGGACCCCGTCCCGTGACACGTTATGAAGCGCCTCCGCCGGCGACAGGTTGGGGGCGACAAACCGGTCGGGAGTCGCGGGCTATCCCGAGAGCAACAGGATGGGGCGGGGGAGTGTCAAATATCTAGCGATGTTTCTCTACTTTTGTCACGCATTATGTTATCACGCATTATATGCGGGGAAAATTGACGCCGTCAGCTAGGTGTTTATTTACACGACTTGTTGTTGGGTTTGCATCCCTATTAATTGCACCCACAGGTCGTTGACTAACTTAATATCATATACAATGTTTGAGTGTACTAAAATCCGAATGATGTTGCTCGGAATACAGCAAGCTTTACCTGTCAGCACCGTTACAGGTGCCGTAATTTACATCGGCTCTCTCCGGATCAGATTAGGTCCGCAGTTTGTGGTGCCGCCCTGGAGGCGATAGGACTTTGAGCCTATCAGCTAACCACACACACAATGTACCATGATGTGGACAATAGATTACAGGCTGCAAAGTCGTTATTATCTAGTGTTCTTTCCGTGGTTGTAGAGACGCTAAGCTGCAGTGCCGTCAGATGTAAATCAACGGTGCATAATGCATTAGCCGCCACTACTTTGTGTGCCTAGAGTTGTTTGCTTGCTAGCCGTGTGTGGCCCCGACCCAGTGTTGGTCGTGTGACCCTGCCCAGTGTTGGCATTGTCATTTGCCCTGGCCTAGTGTTGGCTATGGTAGACTGCGCCCAGTGTTGGCCGCACCGTGTTTTTCCACTCTCAGTAACGTATTTTAATACAAGAAGTCTTTTCCATACACTTGTGCAATATCTGGGTCATAACAGGCAAAAGATCTTTCCTCCGAGCCCCGGTTTCTGACAGGGAGTCAGGCAGCTCCTCGGCGTGCACCGCAACGACCTGCACCCCGCCGTTCGCCCTCGCCGCCCTCGCGTTCACGCTCCCGATCAGACTCGGGGACCGAGGTACGACCCACTCGCCGAGCATCGCCGCCGCCGCCTCGTCGCCCGGAGGATCGTCAATGGGAACGAACGTGGGGGGCCACGCTCGAACTGGAGCAGGAGGCGACACGGCGACAGTGGCAGGAGGCGACGGAGACCCGCGGGCGAGAACAGAACAGCCGGCCAGGGGAGAGCTCTCTGATGCGCCCCCCGTGGGTCCACCGCCGGATGTGGATCAACAGGAGACTACCTTCCTTGTCTCCTTGGATCCCCGCCCCCGGCCTGACCGAGCTGGGTCGTCATCGTTACGTCCCGCGGAGGGACCCAGCGGGCCCACCACGTCGGCTCGACACTCACACCGTTCCGCGGAGGAACATTGCCTACATACTAGGGCTGAGACGCCACTTCGTGTCGCAGAAGGCCCCAGTGAGACGGGCATTCTGGTGCCAGCGGAGCCCGTGGTACGCCTTGAGGCGCTCGTGGCAGCGGTACAATCGGGGCAAGACCTGTTGCAGCGGTTGTTGGTCCAGCAGGGTCGTCAAGGCGATCACTCCGCCGCCACGTCCGTGGGCTATGATGCTGCATCCAGGGCTCCGGGGTCTTCGTACGATGAGTGGTCAATGGGGGATTTCATACGGGCGGTGCCGGGCAGGGTGGTGAGGTACGGTGGGCCGGGGCCACGTACGGAAAAGCTGTGTGTGCTATTCGAGGGACCTTCGTCTCTCCAGGCCCCTCCTGGCATGCATCTGCCCGATCCTCTGGTATTTCGCGCGGGCCCTTGGTGTGCGGTGGATCGCGGGGCCTATTGGGAGCAAGTGGAAATAACCTTCTTCCCTCAGATTCCGCTGCCACTACCGCAACCAGCCGTCCCTCATCTTCCTCTCGTGGCGGGGCATACTGTGCGGTTTGGTTCGGAAGATTGGTGGGATTGGAGATATCAGTCACGTGGATGGGGTGGGACACGTGGTGGCGCCTCCCAAGGTGGCCCCAACGGAGGGGCGCGCCTTTCTGGACAGGACAATGCTCGACTTCGCGGGGGCTCAGAAGGCGGTAATCGACGATGATCACGTGCGCACGGAGGTTTTTCAGTTGGTGAAGGAGCTGAACGAAGAGACCTTCAATCCCCGCGTGTTCTTGGCGCGACTATGGCCGGGAGGGTGAGGCCTTGTTTGAACGACGGCGTCGGCGCTATAACCGGATGCCTTCTCCGGCAGCTGGAGAATTTTCGATGGTTCGTGCGGAGGAACGTGGGGTTCAAGGTGAAGACGCGCCCCCGCAGAGCGCGACGGCGTGGTGGTCGGCACGGCTTGGGATACCCACGAGAGGGAGTGCCTTTGTAACACGTGTGTGAACACGCTGGATGCGAGTTAAGGTTAAATAACTCGCGAACCTTTTGCCCAGTGAGGCAAATCGGTCCGTCACACTATTTTGCCCGGAATAACCACTTCTGAGCACCCAAGTTAATTCGGCCGAATTAACTTGGTGCTCGGAAGTGGTTATTCCGGGCAAATAAGTGTGACGGACCGATTTGCCTCAGTGGGCAAAAGGTTTCCGGCATTATTTACCTAACTAAAAACCTGGCCTCGGTGAGGGGGGACGAAGAGCCCGAGACATCCGCCTAGGCCGCTGAGCACGCAAATAATATTGCGCCGGAGCTGCCTCAGTGAGGATTCGAACCCCTGACCTCCAAGGTGCAACAGGCCATGGAGGATGAGGGGAGGGCAATCCATTAACCAACTTCCTGATGTGACTGCATTTGATTTTGACTAGAACATCATGTGTGACCCTGCTTATGCCAGTAAGGAGCCCCACAAATGGCTGACCACCACTCCAGTTTGCCCGCTGAACAGTGGCACACATGTGTAAGGGGAGGTAGTTGTGTTGCAGCAGATCTAGACAATCTTGATATATATTCTGCAGGAGAGAGAGAGAGCGAACCCACTGATCTGGCTG
Organism: Mesostigma viride; assembly: GCA_009746045.1. Classification (NCBI taxonomy): domain Eukaryota; kingdom Viridiplantae; phylum Streptophyta; class Mesostigmatophyceae; order Mesostigmatales; family Mesostigmataceae; genus Mesostigma; species Mesostigma viride. Next base: position 913,866 of record RPFO01000080.1, on the reverse strand, counting down.
CCTGTGCAGCTGCACATGATGCCACAGAACTGGATGGGGTTTGTGTTCAATTCCACCTGTTTGCCAATCTCATATGATTCTGGACCTGCTGAATAAATTTTTTCCACCTCAGCTCTAGGCCACAAATGAAGTTGGTCATCTCCATGCCACACAAAGAACAGCAGTCCAAGAGGGGGTGGTGTACAACAAAAAAGCATGGGTCTAGGTCAATCATACGTGGCCTTGAGCTTTTTGAATACTTCCTCTGCTGAGTCTCTGAAAATTTTGGGGACTGAAAAGCCCTTCACCCCAATGTTGATGATAAGGTGGGGCTCATCAATGTAAGGTTTCCACACAGCTGGGGTTCTACCACGTACACCTTCCCTTTCCACACAGAATTCAGCCTTTTCTGGGTCCCCCCTGAGGAAGGCCCTTTTTAATATCAGTGGCTTTGCAGACATAGTCTAATTAGTCTTGGCCTGCCATTGAGGTTGTGGGAGGAATAGGAGAGAGCATGATCCTGAGTGAGGTTTGTTGCAGCCCAGGTGTGTATGTTTCCCTTTGGCAGTGTGGAGGTCCCCTTAATTCTGTGACACATGGTCTGGCATGGAAATATATTGGGGAGCCCACTTTTTGTGGTTTTTGTTTGAGAACAAATTTTAAATCTGAGCTTTTTGGCTCCCTCTGGCACGTCCCATGAAGGGGTGACAGGAGTTTGTTTGAGGGTTTTGGGGGTTGGGCAGGACCCATTCCTGCCTGGCTGGTGGACATGGCCATCAGCCACTTGGTAAAACCCTTTTTGTGCTTTGCATTCTTGTATGTACGTGGGAGATTTGGTGGGTGAGTGCATGGCTATATATGTCCCACTTACCCAGCCCAAAGGCTGAGGGATGGAGGAAACTGGCTGTGCACTAACTTGTCCAGATCAGGATCTCCCCTGGTGGCATACTGAGTGTTGACTGCCTTTT